>JBBBDQ010000991.1:1637500-1735000 GCA_037127315.1 Ascarosepion bandense
TTTCTTATTTTTTCTTTTTCTTTTTTTTTTTCAATTGGAGTAGATAGACTAAACTATCGCCCGGTTCACCCTCCACCCACGTCTATTGTACAGGTGTAGAGGCTCATCCTTTGTTCCCTGATTAGGATGTGGTTTCCGGCTTTCTCTTTTCCAAATCTTTTCACTCTTGCGTAGCTCCCTGCACATCATTGGCGTTACCGCCTTGCTTGGGGTGATATGATTAAAAAAAAAAATGTCTACTCTCATGCAGCTCTCTTCACACCAGTGTTCTCATTCTTTTCTTACTCATTCTCTGACACCCCCTGTAACTTGTTCTTCTTTCTCATCCCTCTCTTATGTAACCCCCTGCACACCAGTGGCAGTAGTGCCTTGTTTGGGGTGAAATGATTATAAAAAAAATATGCAGCAGAATTAGACCATCTCTATTTGTAAGTCTAGAATGTTTCTTTTTCAATTTTTTGTTCTTGCACTCAATTTATTGTTCTTTTCTCTTGAGGAAATAATGAATAACCCCATTGAAAGACCACCATATAGTCACCATTAACTTTTTAGGGTGCAGTAGAACTTTTTGGTATTGTTTTGCATCCAACCACTGGCCTACTCTTGTACTCTTATCAAAGAGTATTCATTTCTCACTGCATGTATGGTCCTGGGCATGATGGTAAACTGCATCCGGCAGCAAGGCCTCTGATTGGGAGTTTGTGAGGAGCATAGAACCACCTTTTAATTGCTGTTTTTCCCAGGCCCACCCTGACTCGAAGTGGTAGCACGTGTTTGGGTCCCAGCTATGGGCAAATAGTTAACCCCCAAACTGGAGTTAAAACACTATGAAAGTATAAAAATATACTTTTATAGAAATATATACATAAAAATACATTTTTATAGAAAAATATACATTTTTGAAGAAAAAATATTACCAACAATACATTTTTGAAAAAAAAATTATTACCATAACAAATTTTTGAAGGAAAAAATTATTACCAGCAATATATTTTTGAATACAAAACTAGAAGACATTTTCAGTTTTCTAAAAATAAAAAAAATATTTTTCATGAAAATCTGACTAAATCAATCTTCTTATTATAACCAAACATTAAAAACGCCCCTTTCCTACCTTTTTGGCATCAAATAATCCACAGAGGTTAATGTCGTTAAACAAAACTCAAATGCATTGTATGTAATGTTTTCTAGTTTATACTCAAACAATAAGATTACTCGATATTTTTTCATTGCAATTATTTTCATTGGACTTAATCTGGAAAGGAAACGAGTCAGGAATAAGTCAGTTTTTTTATGTACTAAGATTACTTTGTTAAACAACTGAATCAACAACCAATAAAAAAACAGTGCATCATTATTGTGTGGCAGTCAAATATATGAATATCACACCAGTAAAATTATAATTATTGTAATTACCTTTTAATTTACCTCTAGAATATTTAACTCATTAGTTTTTCATCTACTGAATTGTAATCTCTGCTCCACAACTTGAAATAAGAAAATATGTAGATAATGATATATAACAGTGTTTAAGGAGTTAAAGATCTGAGCTCTGATTGTTTAATAATTTACTGTGTACACATTTCATGTTAACCAATAAAATTAATGTATTTTTGTCAATAATTTTCTCTTTTTTATTGTTCCTGTAACATCAGCTATTGTAAAGCAAACTTTTGTAGGAATGTGTGACTAAGTCCTCTTTGGAATGTTGTCATTTAGTCAACCATATATAAAGTGCATGTCATTGAATCTAATTAATGTTGTGAAAAATTGTTTAGCAAGAGAGTTTACCAACCCATTATTAGTGAATTTGATTCTTAACGACTGCTCTTGTTGACTTGTCTGAGTTTAATATTGAGTTACCCAAAAAGTTTGCCCTGTTTTTGGTGTCAGATAGAATTACAAATGCTTTTTTTTTTCTCAAAAAAATAATTTTTGTTTATCTCAACTGTCGTATCATTGTACATTATCTGCCTCATCCTGGCATCAGTTGATCAATTTTTTTTTTACATTATGAGAATTTTACTTAAAGTTTTTGTTTTCTTGATTTCAAATGAAAAAATTGATATTTTCCATCCAACATATTTCAGTTTTTAAAAATTATACTTTAATATAGTAACAAATAGAAGCAAAAAATATGACAGTTTAAACTGATGCCAGGTGGATATGAGTTAAAATAGTCAATTTTTTTTTTAATGCTGTAACCCTTCCAGATGTAAGCAGATATATTCCTCAACAAATTTCATTCCTTATCTTTGAATGATTATTCTCTCTTTGGAAAGATAGTAAAGTGGTTTCTCATTGCATTGTCTATGGGCTGGAATTCAGAGTTTTCTTACTCTTAAACTGGTTGCTACCCAAGACAAAAGAACCTTGTTATTTAACCCATAGATGGTGGTGTGAAGAAAAGATGGATTCATGCCTTTCTTAAGAGCATGAGTGAGAAAGTAAATGCAACAAATTAGGCATGAATTTAAACTCAACTTACCAATTATACTTTACATTATAGTGACCTACAAATTTGTTTTTAATCATTTCACTCCAAACAACGGAATAAAGCCATTAAGATTCAAGAGGTTATTGGGTGTGAAAGAATATAAGATAAAGAAAAGAACATTTTTGTCAAAATTGTTGTATTTCTTTTGTTTTCAGAATAAAAATATTTTGCCTCGTATCAGACCATGCAATGTATTATTTTTTGTTTTTATTGCTATTGTTTCAATTATCCCATTTATATCAGTAGTAGCTTTGTGAGGAAAGAAGATGTATGGCATGACACTGGATGTAAATTTACCAATTATACTTTATGCTATACAACCTGCAATTTTGTTTTTCATTATTTCACTCCAAGCAAGGCAATAAAGCCACTAAGATTCAAAAAGGGTTATTGGGTATGAATGAATATGAATAAAAAGAAAACACTTAACACACCATCTCTACTACTGAACAACATCAAATTTATAGTGGGGGAGCAGCATTTAAGCAATAGGGCTTCTCTAATAGTAAGGTATCAATGATTATATGATTTAAAAAGGATTTTTGTATTTTCAGCTAGAATTTTCCTAAGGGTTTCTTGTAAATTATTGCATAATAAATGCTTTTTAGTAGCACTTTGTTTCAACAAATGACATTTAAGGTGTCTAATTAATGTGGTAGTATGTTTGATATGGGCAATTGATTTGTGACAAGAAACACAGTCTTGTACTGGGCTTCGAAATTTGTACACTATCTCATTATCGTTAGTTTTGATTTGGTGTGGTTATTTTGGTTAGTAACTCTATGGTTAGCCATCTTCCATTTTCTGTAATATATTATAAACTTATATATATATTTAGTGTATCGAGGCAGCAGATAATTATTTAAACATATACTGTTAAATATAACAGACAATGAATGTCTATTATATTTAATCATGAGCCATTCTAAACATTGTATTTTGGCTTTAAATTCAGGTGAAAATAAAGACAAAAATTCTCCACAATTTTCTTTTGTTCTTGACTAAAATCTGTCTAATATTATCTACATGGCTATGTTTTTCAAAGAAATGTTGTTTAATTGAACTCTGATCAGAAAGGTGACAGGTAAGTCTATGGGAGAGCATGGTTGTAGTAAAACTAATGTGGATTTATTATTAGTATCAGAGATACAATCTCAGAACAGGCATGTAAATTGATACACACACACATACACACACACACACACAGACACACACACACACACTAGCTTATTTCAACAGAAGACCACAGTGGGAATGCACCTAATAAAGATTGACCTCATCACACATGCCTAATAGTTTGCTGGACGAACTCATTAATTGTTGCTGATAGTAATGTAAGTGAACAATTGAACTTGATGAATGTTGACAATGCAAGAAATGTTTTTAAGGTAATTATAGGAAAGTGATTTGCTTACAGATTCTATCAGTCATTGCGAGTGATGAAAGTTTTTTTCGTGAAATTTGGTGAGGGTGAATTGGACAAGGAGAAATGGATTCATGCCTTTCTCAGAAGATATTCATGCTAAATGAACATGATTTGATCTTAATTTATCTTTGCTTTAAGCAGTTCTCTGTATACATAAAATGCTTATGTTACACAAGTAGACAGTTCCCTTAATTTTCTCAGATTGCATACCAACCTTGCTGTTAGCATACCACACCCAGTGATTCCTCTGTACTTAGGACATGAATATGAGATATGAATGTTACTAGCAGGACCTAGAAAGGTGTGGTTATACTCCCCACTTATAGCCAGGTGGTTTGGGTTTCAGATTACTCTTACCTGTCCACTTAGCTGCCTATCAACTTACCTTCATTCCAGATATAGGAGAATATGATATATAGACTCAATATATATCAAACAAATAGTGGGTAGTTAAATGACATAATGGAAAAACCCTATATGATAAATTAATTTTTTTCAAAAATACTTCTTCAGACTAAATAATGTTTCTGTTGATGGGATCATTGTCACACATACCCATATATGTACAGTACTGTGCAAAAGTATTAGGACAAGAACTATTTTATCTTTTATGAGGCATATTGACAGAAAATAAACAATTTCATTAAAGTAATTTTATTTGATTTACTCAACAAATGCTTTTTCAAGAAAAAAATATTTGTTACAAAATAAATTTAATATTTAGTATAATAGCCTTTTGCTTTGATCACAGCCTTCATTGTCAGGCATTGACATCAAAAGCTTCTTCAATGTATCTAATGGTATCTCCTGCCAAGCAGCTTGTATTTATTCCCAAAGTGTGTCTTGTGAAGTAACATTAGATTTATCAATTTTTTTATCCAAAATATCCCATAGATGTTCAATAAGATTGAGATCAGGGCTTTGTGGGGGGCCAGTACAAATTCTGAAGCATTTTTTCCTCTTCTTTTTTAGTTAAATAATTTTTTACAAAGGTTTGGCTTTTCACCCTGTATTTGAATTTCAGTGAGTTTTTTTAGGAAAATCACCCATATCCTAATATTTTGCACACTACCGGTAGTGTGCAAAAGTGTTAGGACAGGGGTGATTTTTAAATTTTATTTTGATGCTTCATAAAGATAAAATAGTTCTTGTCCTAATAATTTTGCACAGTACTGTATATATTTACACTATTTGCGTTTGGACTATTGTCCTCATCTTTGTTGTGGTTATTAGAATGTTTTAGTTGTTATACTTTCTGGCCTTCAGTCAGGTGTATATTGATCTGGGTAGCCTAGTGAATTAGGATGTGCATTGTAGTGCAGTGGATATTGGCTTGGAATGAGATATCAGAAAACTGAGTTAAAATTCCAGTGGCAAAAACTTTGTCTTCTTTTCTCATTATATTCATAGATCTCTAATGTTTATTAAACAAAGAGCTTTTGTTGCTAAAGTTTTTAGTCAGAATATGTACTGTGTCTTCAAAACTTAATTTTTCCTGGTTTTCTTGGTAGTACAAAATTGCAGGATTTTTCATGCTCTACCAATGCTAATTTCTTTAAAAGTTTTTTTTTTCTCTCTCATCTTCCCGGTCACTGCATTCTTCTCTGAACATGTTTTATATCTACGAAAATAAACAGAAAATTTAAGTCCATCATCTGGATTGTATGTAAATTCAGATATGGTGTTTGCTACAGTGTCTGGAGTAAAATAAGTTGACAAATTTTCTGTTTCCTTTAGAATTATTTTCAATCAATCATTGTTAGTTTCTGCATTTCCAGCAATAGCTAATGTTGCATTTGTTGTCGAATTTGTACCACAAAAGCCGATATTTCATTCATATTTACAAGAATATTTTGTTTTTCCTTCTTTATCTGCAACACAAAGAATAACATTTTATTAAACTAACATTTTTTTAAAAAAATCATTTCTTCCCAAGTAAGACAGTACTGCCACTTGTGCACTGGGAGGTACATAAGAGGAGAGTGAAGGATTACACAGAAGGAGAGCGAAGACAAAGAGGAACCCAAGAGGAACCGGTTACAGGGGGTGTCAGATAATGGACAAGAGAAGGATGGGAATACTGGTGTGAAGAGAGTTGTGTGAGAGTTGAGTGAAAAAGAGAGAACAAGATTCAGTGGGTGTTGTGGAAAGGAAAAGAGAAGTATGGGAATCAAGGAGATAAGAGATGGCAATTGATGTTGCATTTAAACTCTTGGAGATTGTAGCTATCAGGGAAGCAAGCATACAGAAGAGAGTTCCACAGGCAAGAAGTGTGAGAAAAGAAGCTGATAGAGTAGAAGTGACAGCTGCATTTGGTTGTTTTGGCTGTAAAAGGGGGGAACCTTGTTGCCAGTCTGGTTTCTCAAATAAATTCTTGTAGAGGGGTGCCAGGGAGCTAAGCTTGTCAGAGCAGAAGCCATGAAAATATTTGTAGAAGAGACAGTGAAGCCTGGTTTAGATTCTCTTCATCAGTTGTATCTTGGGCATTAAAGTAACAAGTATTGTTTCAAATAATTTTGATTCTCATCACTCCTGCGATAACTTATATGATTTTGAAATCCATGTTGCTAGTGTTATAAGTCATTTTCCACGGTTATGATATAAAGTTTTTTCTTAGGCCTTTGCCATAACATTTGTAAGAATTCCCCTGAAGACTGACTTCAATGAAATTTTTTATACTATTTAAATATCTTTATTTAAGCATCTAGACTAGTTTGAGTCACTGAGGGTGTATTGGATGTGTGTTGTGGTGCAGTGGATATCGGCTCGGAACGAGAAATCGGGGAGCCGAGTTCGAATTCCAGTTGAATTCATTGCATTAATTTATGTGCAAATACCCTTGGGAAAGGTATTAATCCATCTATTCCTTCCAGTTATGGGTTAAATAACAGGACTGATTGGGTTCTATAGCCTTGGTCGGCAACCAGTCTACCGCAGAAAGCAATGGCAACCTACTGCGGGATAATCTTCTGCCCAGTCAGTCATCTCTCAAAAGAGACATGATCGCCCAAGCGTGTATCACGTATGGCACTTAACTGACTGACTGAGGGTGTATTATTTACTCTACAATATATAAGTATAAAATATTGCACAAAGAATCTTTTTGTTTTCAATCAGAAGATTCCTGCAGGCATGAAACCATTGTACCAAATGGGTAGGAAAGAAAGGTATATTTATTATTATTGATATATAGAGTGGCAATAAAGTTACTATACAGTTACTTACAATAACAATTAATACTAAGCAATTAATCAAAAGTCCATAAATTTATTATTAAAATGGTTTTGGTTAATTCTGGTTAATAACAATAAAATGCTATCATAAACAATAGTAAATTAATTACCAATGCAGTTTGAACTGCAAGCGACTTGCTTCAAGGCATTCGCTACAATGTGAGAGAACACCTGGACAAATGTCTCAACACACATGGTTCTGACGGCTTAAGTCTGCAAAATCATCTTAAATAAATTAGTTGTGGTTATCAATATCTCTTGGTTTCTTTGTGAAAATGGAATCTTTCATTATTCCCTATATGTAAGTAACCATACAGTGACTTTATTGCCACCCTGTGTATATATATATATATATATATATATATATATATATATATACACATGGCCGTATCTGACTACCGGGCACGGGTTCAGGCCAATCCGTGCAATCATAGTGAAAATCTGTGCAAGGAAAAATGAATGTCTTCATCAGAAATCAAACTAAACAATTCATGAAGAAAGAAAGAAAAACGAAGAAAACATCCGAATGAATGCAGTAAAAATCTGTTTATTTATTAATTTTGGGTGAAAAGACTGGTTATACTCAGAAAGTCCAAACCCGATTTCCTGCTTTTGTTCACGTTCTGTGCCTAATTTCCATTGGGATAGCAAACAAAATTTGCAAAAATCATAGTTTCTGGAAACGGATGATACTGATGATGTCATCACATTGTCAACTAATAAATTCAGGCAATTTTCTCTGTGCTCGGTGTTTTTTTAGCATCAGCTATGGCCTTGTGTATATATATATATATATATATATATATATATATATATATATATATATATAAAATGGTTTCTTTGGCTTGATCAGATCAGTTTCAAGTCTAAGGAATTTTGGTCTTTTGAGAAACTTCTAAAAAAAAATTTGGTAGGTGTGGAGATTCTTGTTCGAAAATGAATCCTCAGCTACTTGCCTCCTCACCACCTGTAATTAACCCATGCTAGTCTCCTGGGTGTGGCTGTTGCACATCTGTTTGTTTTGTTGCTCTCTTTCTGTTGAATGGCAACATCTTTGCACTCTCTCGTTCCCATTTGGTCTCATTTTGATCAGTGCAACTTTTAAGTTTCATTCTTTCCTCTGTTTGATGCACAATCTACCAATTCATCATGTGCTGTAATTACTGTATGCTAAAATGCTATACAATGTAAGATGCACACTATAATGAGCTAGTTATTTTTTTAGGGAAAAAAAAAGCATATTTAAAGATTTAATAGTTTACTGTACTAGCATACCTAAGTTGTCAACTCTACAGTGTTATTTTTCTTTCTGTCATAACACATTTTGGGCCAGTGAGAGAGTAGAGTCAGTTAAGTGCCATACGTGAAACACACTTGAGCGATCATGTCGCTTTCGAGAGATGACTGACTGGGCAGAAGATTATCCCGCAGTAGGTTGCCATTGCTTTCTGCGGTAGACTGGTTGCCAGCCAAGGCTATAGAACCCAATCTGTCCTGTTATTTAACCCATAACTGGAAGGAAGAGACGGATTAATACCTTTTCCAAGGGTATTTGCGCGTAAGTGAATGCAATGAATTCAACTGGAATTTGAACTTGGCTCCCCAATTTCTCGTTCTGAGCCGATATCCACTGTACCACAATGCACATCCTGAGAGTAGAGTACACAGTGTAATAATGGATCTGTTAAGTGCCGTACATAATATATGCTGAGGCAATCATGTCTCGAAAGAAACATAACTGACTAGGCAGAAGATTTTCCTGTAGTAGGTTGCCATTATTTTCTGCAGTAGACTAGTTGCCAACCAAGGATATAGAACTCAATGTGTCCTGTTATTTAACCTGTTATGTCGGGTAATAGAATTATGTGAAATAATGCAAAACAATGTAATTGTATAAAAGTTGGTGTATTGACAGGAAAGAGAAGTATTTACAAGAGATGTGGGTTAGTAGAATACAGGACAAGGTAATTAGTATACAGTATCGTCATAGAGACGTGATAGATGGACTAGTAGAACACTTCCGGTGCAATTCTGGAAATACCTGACTGACTCGCTCGCTCGACTTCCTTCCTCGAGGTATAATCACTACTATTTTATATAGTGATTCGAATAGTCCATTTCCATGGAAAGGTGGAGAGTGCCCCAACAAAATGCCATCTTCTATTTACTTGATTCCTATCCATCTCTTATTTTTCCTTCGACATAACCTGTACCTTTCTTTTTTACTCTAAAAAAACCCCTGCGCACCAGTGGCGGTCTTGCCTTGCTTGGGGTGAAACAATTATACAAAAAATGTACAATCTAAGATACAATCAAAAATACTTTTACAAACTTTGAGGGCGGGTTCCTGACACCAACACAAGGTAAAATGTCTATATAAATATATGTCCAAAAGGCCATAATTGTATCTCAACACAACAGCTCATAACAAATGTTCCAAATATCCTTAGTTTGCTTCTACACACGTGCAATACTGGAAATACCCGACTGACTCGCTCACTCGAATTCCTTCCTCGAGGTATAATCACTACTACTTTATATAGTGATTCGACTAGTCCATTTCCGTGGAAAGGTGGAGAGCGCCCCCACATAACCCATAGCTGGAAAGAAGAGATGGCTTAATAATTTTTCCAAGGGTATTTATGTATAAGTGAATGCAATGAATTCACCGGGGATTTGAACTCGGAATGGATAGTGACTTTAATTGAGGAATCATGGTGCTGAGTTCATATTCCAGTTGAGTTTGTTACATTCATTACATACAAATACTCTTGGGAAATGTATGAATCCATCTCTTCTCCCCCCATCTATGGATAAATTGAAGGAAAGACTGGGTCTTATAGCCTTGAGTAGCAGCTGATCTTGGAGAAGGACAATTATGAATTCAAAACCACCAACTATGGGTAAATAATAGGGCTGACTGGGCTCCTCAGCCTTGATTAGCAACCCATCTAGGAGTAGGATAACTCAGAATTCAAAATCTGTATAAAACCCAGGTGAAGCACATACTATTCAGTCAGTTAAGTGCCATACGTGATACACGCTTGGGCGATCATGTCTCAAAAGAGACATTACATTATTTTACACTATATATATTACATTGTTTATTTTACTGTATATATTTTTTACACTGTATATATATATATATATATATATATATCTATATATATTATTTTACACTGTTTTACACTATATATTAGATTGTTAATTTTACTATATATTTATTAGGTTGTTCATTTTACACTATGTATGTATATATATATATATGAGATGTTTTTATTATGATGGTTATGAGATGTGTATTTTACTTATATCTTTATTAAATTGTTTGTTTTACACCATACATTTATTAGATTATTTTATTATTTTACACTATTTATTAGATTGTTTATTTTGCACTATAGATTTGTTTATTTTGCATATATATTTAATAGATTTGTTTATTTTTCACTATATTTATTAGATTGTTTATTTTACGCTATATATTTATTTGTTTATTTTAGGCTGTATATTAGATTGTTTTTTACACTGTATTTTTTAGATTCTTTTTTACATTATATTTTTTGTTTTTTTTGCACTATATTTTTACATTTTTTTACACTATATTTTTTACATTGTTTTTTTTTTTACATTATATTTTTTGCATTGTTTTTAAACTATCTATTAGATCAGATATTTTAAATCATATATACATTAGATTGTTTAATTTACACAATATATTTAATTGTTTATTTTACACTATATATATTAGATTGTTTTACACACACACACATATATATATATATATATATATATATATACACACACACACACACACATTTGTTTATTTTATGCTATATATTTATTAGATTGTTTACACAATTTTTTTAGATTGTTTTTTACACTATATATATATTTTTTTTTTTTTATAAGCGTTTCACCCCGAGCAAGGCATGTCACTGCCACTACTGTGCAGGGGGCTACGTAGAGAGGAGAAAGGCTGGTTAAATATAGGACATAACAGAGGGTGGGTGATAGGCGGGTGAGGATACTGAGAATGAGGGTTGGGTAGATGAGTGTTGTGAGAATAGTTGGGAGTTAGTGTGATAGGAGGTGTCTATTGACCCTACATTTAAACACCTGGAGATTGTAACTGTCGGGAAAGCAGACTTGTGGAAGGGAGTTCCACAGGCGGGAAGCGCGAGAAAAGAAGCTGTTGGAGTAGAATTTACGGTTACATCTTATTTGTTTAACTGTAAAAGGGTGGGACCTAGTTGCTAATCTAGTATCTCGTGTAAATTCGTGCTTGGGCGGCACCAGTGATCTAAGCTCATCGGAGCAGAAGCCATGAAAGTACTTGTAGAAGAGGCACAGGGAAGCTACATCACGCCGGTGTGAGAGCGGCTGCAGCCGGTCTGCCAAGTTAGTATCAACCACGTTACAGATCCTCCTTTGTATTTTGTCAAGAAGCCCAAGGAGAGCAGCAGGCACACCCGACCAGATATGGCAGCAATATTCAATACACGGGCGGATGGTAGATTTGTATATGTGCAGAATAGTTTCAGGTGGGAAAAATTTCCGGGCCCTGCACAGAGAGCCGACTTTCATAGCAGCAGATTTGGCAATGGATTCAATATAGTCATTCCATTTGAGGTCCGCCGAGAGTGTAAGGCCAAGGAGGCGTAGTATTTTACTCTCTGGGAGGCTAGCCTGTCCCATGCTAATGGGAGGTAGATGCGATAGTCTATGGTGGTTAGTTGATAACAGCTTTGTTTTGGAGGCATTGAAATTTACCAACCATTTCCTACCCCAGGTCACTACGGATTGGAGGTCCCTTTCCAGTGCGGCAGCGAGGTTCACTTTGTCGTCCAGACCTGGTTTCTGATCGATGCGGGAGTAGATTGTTGTGTCGTCGGCATACATGCCAACTTGGGATCTAATGGTGTCGGGGAGATCATTAATGTAGATCAGAAATAGCGTGGGACCTAGGATAGAACCTTGAGGGACGCCCGCGTTCGTCTGGTAGTTTTGGGAGGCATGCCCATTTAATACCACCTTTAATGTGCGGTTAGAGAGGAAGGACTGGATGAGGTCAGACAGATGTCCAGTTATCCCATAGCTCCGCAGTTTGCACAAGAGGCCAGCATGCCAGACCCTGTCAAATGCTTTGGAGATATCCAAGGCAACGGTTCGGGCTTCACCATTCTTGTCGAGTGCCTGGTATATGTACTCGGTAATGGTCGTTAGCATATCAGCAGTAGACCTGGTGAAGCGAAACCCATACTGTTTGTCAGAGAGAAGCCCGTTGGTCATAAGGTGCTGAATCACCTCGGCGTTGATAATGGCTTCGAAAACTTTGCCAAAGATTGGAAGGAGACTAATAGGACGGTAATTGGCGGGGTCTGAGGGTTCGCCAGAATTCTTAAATATAGGTACTACGCAGGAGGACTTCCAACAGGCAGGAAAGCAGGAAGCAGATAGGCAGAGGTTATAGAGTTTAGAGAGGACAGAGGAGAGTTCTGGGGCACAGTTCTTCAGTACTATGACTGGGATTCCGTCACTGCCGCTCGCTTTGTGTGGGTCAAGTTGCGCAATTATCTTGGCGACCAGCGAGGGCGAGATGAGGACGTTATTTAGTTGAGCCTTAGTTCTGGGTGGGAAGTCTGGTGTAGGTATTCCTAACGAGTCCAGTGTCGAATTGGTTGAGAATTTACGGGCAAAGCACTCAGCCTTGTCGGCTGGGGAGGTGAGAACTTCAAATTCATTGATTAGTGGGGGTATTGAAGTCTTGTTCCTGCTGAGCACGTTTTTGCAGAGACGCCAGTAATCTTTGGAGCCAAACTTAGAGGATGCTATGCGTTGCCTAATTCTGGTAGCAAACGCCCTCTTGGCTTCGTTCAGTACTTTTTTACACTTGTTCCATGCTGAGGTGAAAAGGCGCCTGTTTTGGTTCGACGAGCAGCTTCGATAGAGCCGGAAGAAATGGTTCCGGTGGGCAATAGCGGCCGAGCAAGCGGGTGAGAACCAGGGGGACGAATTAGGTTTTAGTTGGAATTTTCTGGCAGGGATAAAAGCATCGATGCCAGCCTTAACCCAAGAGGAGACTTCGGAGGCACAGTCTTCGACAGGAAGATCAAAGACGTTGTTCCAGGGGACGTCGCAGAGGAAGTCCCTGAACGAGTCCCAGTCGGCTCTTTGGTAGCAGTATGATATTCTGCTGGTCTGGTTTTCTTGGGAAGAGTTAGTGCGGATTGATATGTTTACGGAGACTACGGCGTGGTCAGAATTTCCAAGGGGGCAGAGTTGCCTGGTAGTGCAGGAGTCTGGGATGGAAGTAAAACAAAGGTCGAGTAAAGAGTCCCTTCCGTTAGGGTTATTTCATATTATGTTTATTAGAATATTTATTTTACACTATACATATGTGTTTTTTTTTAATATTTATTAGATTGGTTATTTTACCCCATATATACATTAGATTGTTTATTTTACACTATAAAAAAAATTCCTTGGTTTACATGATGTATATATTGTTTATTTTACACTATGTATTAAATTGTTTTTTGTACTATTCATTTATTAGATTGTTTATTTTACACTATTTAATAGATTGTTTCTTTTACACTATATATTTAGGTAGACTAATTGGAGTAGATAGACTGAACTATCGCCCGGTTCACACTCCACCCACGTCGATTGAACAGGTGTAGAGGCTCATGCCTTGTTTCCGGCTTTCTCTTTCCAATCATTTCACTCTTACATAGCCCCCTGCACACCAGTGGCCTTACCGCCTTGCACCGGGTAATATGATTAAAAAAAAAAAAAATGACTGACTGGGCAGAAGATTATCCCGCAGTAGGTTGCCATTGCTTTCTGCGGTAGACTGGTTGCCGACCAAGGCTATAGAACCCAATCTGTCCTGTTATTTAACCCATAACTGGAAGGAATAGACGGATTAATACCTTTCCCAAAGGTATTTGCGTGTAAGTGAATGCAATGAATTCAACTGGAATTTGAACTCGCCTCTCCGATTTCTCGTTCCGAGTCGATATTTACTGCGCCACAACGCTACTAAAAAGATTCTGTTGTTTAGAATTATACTATGATTCCAATTTTTGATTTTCATATGTGGGATTTGTTAAATATGTGTGGTTATTATTAATTAGATTTTCACTAGTTTTGCAGTGTTATACCTGTATATATCAGATTTGTACCTGTCATCGCAAGCCACAAGGCATCTCAACCTGCAGTGTGTTTACATCCAGTGTCCAGCTGATGTTTCCGGGATGCGTTCAAGAGTGCAAACAGGGTGTTGTTTTTCTTTCTGCATTAGACTGTTATTGATGTATGAATATATTATAGACTATCCATCTTTTTTTTTTTTTTGGTTTGTATAATCATATCGCCCCAAGCAAGGCATTTTATTGCCACTGTTTTGAAGGGGGTTACATAGGAAAAAAGTTATGAGAAAGAGTGACAGGTTATAGGGGGTGTCAGGAAGTGGATAAGAGAAGGATGAGAATACTGATGAGTGGAGTGGACAGAGAAAGAAGCATGAGAGAGAGGATGCAGGTTAGTGAGATAGATGACTATTGACTTTACATTTAAATTCTTTGAGATTGTAGCTGTTGGAAAAGCAAGTAAATGGAAGGGAATTCCACAGGCGAGAAGTGCGGGAAAAGAAGCTGCTGGAGTAGAATTTGCATTTACAATTTATTGGTTTCACAGTAAAACGGTGGGACCTAGTTGCTAATCTTGTGGATCGAGTAAATTTATATATAGGGAGCACCAGTGAACTAAGTTCTTTGGAGCAGAAGTCGTGAAAGTATTTGTAGAAAAATTGTATTATTACAGTAATTACACCCTTGTGGAAATTAATTGAAACAACTACTTTAGTTTTCTTTCTTTCACCATACGGTCAGTTTTAGACCCACTGGAGTTGCAGGGTGTAATCAATTTCTAATTTTTCCTTAGATTAGGTTATTTGTAGTGGTTCACAGTAATATGATTCTATTAGGGTGTATGATGAAGTTTGTTTGACTTGAAAACTATTGTCATCTGTAATTGCATCATAAATCATAACACTGCATGAACACACTGGCAAGACTTCCAGAGAGAATGTGGATATTGTTGGTGTCAGCCTTTCAACTGTCAGTCATGTCATCAAGGCAAAGAAACAAACTGGATCCATCAGTTCAGAACATAAAGGAAAATGCGGTTAGAAGAGAATAACAACACCAAGAGATGATGTATATGTGATCAGGGAAAGTGTGAGATCATAGGAAGACATTATTCGTTTTGTTTTCATTAATTTACTGCACAAGAGTGTAACGTTCAGTCAGTCAGTTAATTGTCATACATGGGACACATTTGGGCAATCTTTACTCTTTTGTTCTATAACTGACCAACAGAAGATTTTTTTTTTTTTTTTTTTTTTTGCAGTAGACTGGTTGCTAAACAAGGCTATAGAACCCAATCTGTCCTGCTATTCAATTCATAGATAGAGAGAAGAGATAGATTTATACCTTCCATGAGTTCTTGTGTGAAAGTGAATGCATCTGCTGTGGCTAGAATTTCAACTGGATATGCCAATTCCACTTTCCCTGTTTGTAACCACTCTGTCTCACTTAAACACACACACACACACACACACACACACACACCTTTCTTAAATATGTAGAAATATTTAATATATAGTGTAAACAATTTTTTCTTTGTTAATTAAGAAGAAACATAATCTAGATGTTACCTGGAGAGCGGATAGACCCTACCACATAATTCCTATTGCCATGGCAAAGAATTATTCATTATAGCATACTGACACTCTAATGGGTAATAAGAAACGAAACACCCCTTACCAACATTTACTTTAAATATTATGGTATTATGGAGTTTAAGAAGGTATAAATTCTGGTATACAATCTATACAATCTCACAGGCAGCCAGGTATCTACCCCTGCCACATTGTTAGAAACTGATAATTATTTTTGTTAAATTGTTATTCATACAGTAAAATATTAATTGAAAGTTGGTATCAGTGTTAATTTTATTAAAAAAATATAATAAATCTAAAATTTAAAATTTGAGATTTAAAAAAAAAAATCTGTCATGTAAGACAGGCAGATAGTGTCACAGATATTGGTGTGGAAAGTGAAAGTCGAGTTCAAAATCCGGGTTATTCTCTTTTATGCAAATACCATTATGAAAGACATAAATTTGTCACTTATCACTCCAGCTAAGAATTAACTAGCAGGTTAGACTGGTCATCTAGTCTTATGCATTAATCAATTTAAGAGAAGGAAAACACTGAATTCCAAGCAATAGAGAAGGTAATGGAAAAAAAACTATTCCAAAAAGTCATAATTCACAGATAATAAAGAAGAGGAATGTGTGGAGAGCCATCATTGCCTATGTCGTGAATAGACATGGTATAAAAAAAATGTAGCAGAAATACATTTCTTTACTATTAAACCCCCCTGCGTATTGATTTCTTACAATATAAAGCATCGGCGGCAGATACATGCAAAACGTCTCTTTTATTTATTTTTTCTTCTTTTTCTTTCCCAGAAATAACACTTTTTGCTCTTCAAATGTTTCCGCTCTTAACTCTCCTTGCTCTTCTCTTCTTTCCTCTTTCGTTCCCCCTTTCTCGTTTTTCTGCCATTCTTTCACTGCACATAAGTAAATTAAAGAAAAAGAAAAAAAATGAATGCAACTTCAAGCCCTCTGATGCCATCCTTTTAACTAACCTCTCTAGCTGAAGCTGTTTTTAAAGATGCCTATTGATTTGGAATAACAAGTTTGCATCTTCTATCTTGGCCTTGTTATTGGCTTTTAGACATCCTGCTGTTGTCTGCGGGTTACTGTGTTCAAATTTGAAGCTTTTGTACGAAGCTCTTCTCTAACTTCTGACTGAATTTCTAGGATAAGGAATTATCATTACTATATGCTAGTATAAGCTAATTCCAGTCAGGCTTGCTACTTTCAATTATTTGCAAATACCCTTGGTTATGTATGTTGTGGAGCCATGGGTATTGGCTCAGAATAAGAAATCGGTAAACAAATTTCAGTTGAATTTGTTGCATTCACTTACGCGCAAATACCTCTTCTCTTTCCAGTGATGGGTTGAATAGCAGGACTATAGGGTTTCAATAGTCTTGGTTGGCAGAAATAAATGGCAACCTATTGCAAGGCAATCTTCTGCTTAGTCAACCATGGATTGAAAGTGACATGATTGGCCAGTCGTTTATCATGACTTAACTGAGCTTGGGAAAGGTATGAATCCATCTCTTCACCCTCACCAGCTGTGAGTTAAATAGCAGACTAAGTTCTATAGTCTTGGTTGGCAACTAGTCTACTGTGGAAAAAAAATGGCAATATATGTAGGAAAAAACTTCTGTTCTAGTAATTCATGGAACAAAAGAGACATGATTGTTCGAGTGTGTATCATGTATGACACTTGACTAATCGATAAACTAATGTGCATTGTGGCGCAGTGGATATCAGCTTGGAATGAAAAATTGGAGAGCTGAGTTCGAATTCTAGTTGAATTCCTTGTATTGACTTACACGCAAATACCCTTAGGAAAGGTATTAATTCATCACATCCCTCCAGTTATGGGTTAAATAACAGGACAGATTGGGTTCTATAGCCTTGGTTGGCAATCAGTCTACTGCAAAAAGAAACTACTGTGAGATAATCTTCTGCTTAGTCAGTCATGTATCTTTTGAGACATGATCGCCCAAGCATGTATCACATATGGCACTTAACTGACTGAATAATATTTCATCATCACAGATCAGACGCTGAATTTTCTCATAATGAACAGTTGTGCTCTCAGTGTGGCTCTTTGTCAATTGGGGTTAAAGTTCACCCAAACTTTGAGTGGAACACATATATATGATCCATTGCTAAAGATGCTGAAAAAAATTGGTAGTTCCTTGTACCATCTCAGAAATTACCTGTCGTTTTCTGTCATGCTCTATATTTACAGAAGCCATATCAGACAAAAAATAAAATATTACTGCCACATCTGGGCTAGAGCTACCCAATCCTCACTTTCTAACCTTGAGAGGGTTCAAAAGCATCTACACGGCTTTGTGGGTGATGAATTATTTTCCATTTTACAACCCCTTTCTACAGATGAAACTAACCCATCACAACTATATGAATACTTTAATAGTGAAAATTCAGATGAAATTAAATTTGGTGCAGTGGATATCGACTCGAAACGACAAATCGGAGAGCCGAGTTCAAATTCCAGTTGAATTCTTTGCATTCACTTAAGCACAAATACCCTTAATCCATCTCTTCCCTTCAGTTATGGGTCAAATAACAG
This sequence comes from Ascarosepion bandense, assembly GCA_037127315.1. Taxonomy (NCBI): domain Eukaryota; kingdom Metazoa; phylum Mollusca; class Cephalopoda; order Sepiida; family Sepiidae; genus Ascarosepion; species Ascarosepion bandense. The sequence continues at coordinate 1,655,971 of JBBBDQ010000991.1, forward strand.
GACAGATTGAGTTCTACAACCTTGGCTGGTAACCAGTCTACCGCAGAAAGTAATTGCAACCTACTGTGGGATAATCTTCTGCCCAGTCAGTCATGTCTCTTTTGTGACATGATCGCCCAAACATGTATCACGTATGGCACTTGACTGACTGACATTCCTTAGTTCCACCAGTTCTGACTATCACTGCTAGGACTCCCTATGCCACACACCCCTTCATATTCCATTAGTGTAGAGGAAGCTCCACTTTACTCTTTTTTTTTTTTTTTTTTAAAAAGAACTTCTGCATTCTGGAACATAGTCACAAGGGGATGCTTCTTTAACTCTAGGGTCAGCCATTAGCTATCCTACATATCCTGATAATATACATCTCTTACTCCTTCTCTCACATAACTTCATTTAGTACCCACTACCTTTGTAGCTAAGTAATGCCAAGCCTGATCAATCAATAAATAAATAAATTAAAAATTGGCATTGCTTAGCTAGAAAGGTAGAGGCTACTAAATGAAGTTGTGTGAGGCGGGAGTAAGAGATACATATTATCAGGATATACAGGATAGCTGTATATTTTTATGCTATATTGTCTTTGGAACTAATCTGATTTTTACCTCATTTGTCAAAGATGGTATGTCCAACCTCTTGGGTAGTTTGGTTGTTTGAAAATTCAAATGTCAGTGTGAGGCTGACTATATAGGATGAACCAATCAGTAAATTAAAACTTGGATCAAACATGTTTCTGTAAGTATGAGACATGGTATTTTTATAGTATGCATTGTACCCAGTCTTTCTGTGACTCAGCCATTGGTCAACATTTGCTGGAGAGTTCGGCAGAGTTCAGTCAGTTCAGCATTTATACAGATTAAAAGTGGTTTATATTAAACTAGCAGTATAGCCTGGCATTGCCCAGGTGTAATGAAAGTTTTAAAACTAATCCATGGCCCTGGAGCTCAGACTCTTTGGATGTTGGCATGAAAGGATAAAAAGCAATAGTTGTTTCCAGTTAAAGCGAAACTGTAGACTGAAAGAAAAATGAATGGATGTAAGTCAAATTTCGATTTCCTGGTATTGAATAAGTTTTTTTTCATCGTAAACTGAATTTTGAAGGCTAAATAAGTTTTCTGAGTAAATGGTATCATGGTTGAGACTAAGAACTACAATTATACCTACTTAGGGCCAAACCCAAAGCAAAAACTAAAATAAAAGGACTGAAAAAATACAGACATACAGGCAGATAAACAGACACCCACACACACACATCTTGCCTTTTATATGTACATATATATTATCGATTTTCTGCCCTATTGTAAGAACTGCAACCTTGAAACTTCTGAATATCGTTTCTTATGTTTTTGTCTATGAGTGTATAAAATTTGATTAAAATCAGACCACTCCTTCTATAACCCGATTTTTTTGATTATCAGTTTTCGATATTTATCGGGGGTAACTCAACACAAAACCTAGCTAAGAACACTCACAGATGCTTATAGTACAACTGTGTAAATTTTCAAGAACATTGGTTCAGCCATTTTGGAGTCTATAGGTAATGGATACGCACACAGACAAAGTTCCATTTATAAATAAGTTTAGATTAGATCAACTGTATCTGTACAATCAGAAAGCCCATTTTGTCACCTGTCTTGGTCTTTTAGGACAGAGGTCCCTAACCAGTAGGCCACAGACCCGTTCTGGTCTGTGCATTATTTATCAGGCCTCAAAGAAATTAGTAACTTGTTTGAAATTATATAATAGATAAATTTAATATTGGACCTTAGTTTCCAACATCATGTCTTTGTGAAGTGGGGTTTTCTGCAGTGACAGTAACCAAAACAAAACTATGAAGTAGACTAGACATAAGAAACACACTTTGAGGGTCATTGTCTTCCATCACTTCAAGATATGACCTGTCTAGTTATAGATAAACAGGCTCTGGGCTCCCACTGAGTCTACATTATGGTAAGTTGATATTGATGTGATAATAGTGTGATAAGTATTGATTCAAGGAAACTAAGCATTCAAGGGTGTGGTTGGGCTGGAGAGTCAAAAGGTTATTCACTTTTTTTTCCCCCTTTAATAAATTGATCTTTTTATTGTTCCTCTCTTTATCAAAATAGATTACAGCCATATCACGTTGAATACACCGGTTCTCGCTCGCTCACCGAAGTTAAGCAACGTTGAGCCTGGTCAGTACTTAGATGGGTGACCACTTGGGAGTACCAGGTGCTGTAAGTGTTTAGTGACGGATGTGCGTTGTGGTGCAGTGGATATTGGCTCAGAAAGAGAAGTCGGTGAGCCTAGTTCGAATTCCAGTTGAATACCCTGCATTCACTTAAGCACTGATACCCTTGGGAAAGGTATTAATCCGTCCCTTCCCTCCAGTTATGGGTTAAATAACTGTTCTGGGGTAGTTAACACCCCTATATCCATGGACAATATGGATTCGTCTGGTTTATATAATGCCAGACATTTCTACCTTCAAGAGGAGGAGTACACTTATAGTTTAACCCCTCACAGTGAACACAGGACTCTTTCACCTTATAATTGTGATCCCTTAAGCAGGACCACAAGAATAACAAGGGTAGGACTTGGGGACCCTGCCCTTAAAAACAAATCCCAATGAATCTTGATACTTGAAAAAGAAAAAAGTATTACTAGATACAAAACTTATGTAAAAACAACAATAAATTGTTGAAAGAAAAAAAATGGTATTACCAGCAATAAATAAATAAAATTTAGTTGGCAATAAATGACCCGCCAAGGTTGATATGCCTTAAAACAACCAACCAACTTTATCAAAATACACTTAAATAGCATATATGTACCACTACTGGTCTGCAGAAAGAGTGTCTGATATAAGCTGGTCAGTAGTATAAAAAAGTTTAGAGATCACCGTTTCAGGAAATATGTGAGTAAATTTTTCCGTATTATACTCACTAGAATCCTTATACTTTGACACTTTTGCTCGTATTTTTTCTTCCTCCTCGTATTTATTACTAAATTTATATTTTAGTTGTGGTTACATTTTCTCCTTTTAATATTTTTCTTTTCTCACAGTGCAAATTGTTAGTATGTCAATTTAATATTTACCAATGTATTCTTCTGATGAAGTATTGGTTGAAAAGGATCCTTAAAGAAAAATGCTTTCCTGCATTTTTCATATATATATATATATATATATATATATATATATATATATATATTAGCAGTATACCGGCATTGCTCGGGTGTAATGAAAGCTTTAAAACTAATCCATGGTCCTGGAGCTCAGACTCTTTGGATGATGGCACAAAAGACTAAAGAGCAATAGTTCTTTCCAGTTAAAGCGAAACCATAGACTAAAAGAAAAATGAATGGATGTAAGTCAAATTTTGATTTCCTGGTATTGATATCAAATTTTCTGCACTATTGTAAGAATTGCAACCTTGAAACTTCTGAATATCGTTTCTTATGTCTTTGAGTGTATCAAATTTGATTAAAATCAGGCCACTCCTTCTATAACCCGATGTTTTTCGATTTTTGATATTTATCAGGAGTACCTCGACACAAAACCTAGCTACGAACACTCGCAGATGCTTATAGTACAACTGTGTAAATTTTCAAGAAAATCAGTTCAGCCGTTTCGGAGTCTATAGGTAATGGACACACACAGACAAAGTTCCATTTATAAATAAGTTTAGATATATGCAGCATGTCTTTGTTGAAACATGTTCCATTGATTAATATCGACATATTGTATCTATTTTCTTGAATACTAATCCTTTGCAGTTGTCTAATCAGTTTCTTGATTCTAAGATGAAATTTATCAAGTCAAGTAGTTGTTGTAGTTTTTTTTTTTTTTTTTTTTTTATATCACAAGTACTTTTGATTATTTGATTATTTCTAAGATCATCTTCAGGAGGAAATTGCAAAGACATACTTCTTGTAATTGTGATAAAATCTGCGTTTCATTGTGATCAGGATTTTTAAAACATGTGCAAACACTTTGTTATAGTTATTTTAAAATTTATCCATCGTAGCTATAGAATTTTTCTCAGAACAAGCATTTCAATATAAGGGAAGCATCCAAAAATTGGTAGAAATGTAAAATTGTCACTAAATGTTATATACACTTTAATATGTTGATAATAAATTTTGTTGTGTTGGTTGATTGATTTTGACATAGAGGTCATCGAGAATTTGAAATTTTTGTTTATTATTTTTGTGGTATAGTATATTGGTATATTTTATTGCAGTTGCAACAAGGATTGTGGCTTTTAGGTTAGTATTCAATAAATCAAGAAAAATAGTTATCTGGTTAGTTGACTCAAGAGATTTGTGTCAAAACTCTAATCAGGATAGGTTTCTTTTAAACTAATCTTTTGAATTTGATAAGTCACTTGAACTTCTCTTGATTTACTGACTATATATTTAAATTTATTTGTTTGGACATTATTTTTAATAGATACTTGCATTTGAGTGAATACTCTGTTTTTCTCTAATTAAACAGTACATATATATATATATATATATATCAACTAACCTTTATTTAATTTTGATTTTGGTTCTCTAATGCTTTTCTTTGACATTAAATAACCCAAGGATCATTGATATATCATTAATGTAACAAACCTGGCCTACTTTTTGGTATTCTTAACTGATTTATTTTATTCTATCATTAATATTGTTAGTTTTTGTTGCCATACATCATATGTGCACAGAGGAAATTTTATAGTACATAAGTAGGCCTTGAAAATTCTAAACCGGGAACAAGGGATAAATATCTAGTCCTGTTCAAAAGACTAAGAAAGAGTGTGAACTAGGCAACGGGCAAACCTATCAACTATCAAGGAAAAAAAATTAGTAAATAAAATTTCAGAGTTCAGAATTGTAGAGTTGAAGTAGACCTTAGTTATTAACTGGAAATCCAATGCTAAACAGGAGACAAAAGATAAACCTCTACTATTTTTTAGAATACTGGGAATGAGTGTGAATCTGACAATAGATTAATCGGTAAATTTTTGATTTGTTCCCCAAAAGCCTTTACCCTGTCAAATCTTTCCAAAACATCCTTAATTCCGTGCAAATATATATGCTGAAATCAAATCAATAATTGTTTATTGAAGAAACCTACTTTTTTTTCATGTTATTGACCAGAAAAAAATCAGACTATATCTCACCCCTTACCACCGTTTTCATATCTGATTCACTGCTAAATGACTTGAGGCGTAGAATACTTATTTCGGCCTATTTACTTCCTTTGAGCAATTACTCTGCACTTTGTTTGGTTTCGGAACTCAATTTCTGATAATTGCAAAAAGGAAGTAAAAAGTCCAAAAAATTGGCAAACTACACATGAAATCATTCAGCAGTGAGTAACATTTTTGAAGTGTGGTTATGGGGTGAGGTAAACAGCGACAAGTAGTTCGATATTTTTCTGTCTGATGGCTAACTGCTAATTTTTTTAATATACCTGCCTGCTAGGGTAGGTAGCTAATCTCTGTTGCAGACACATTCTCAGGCACATTTGTGTTTGGTCAACACCTACAGAGCCAAAATGTGGTTTATATTGCAACTATGCCTGAGTAGATTTTAGTTATAGTTTCTTTCCACACTACAAAAAAAAATGGTAGAAAACTGCAAAATATACTTGAAAGAGTTATAACATTCAGTGGACTTGAGAAGTTTAATTTCCTGAGAAACTGTTTTAAGGAAGTAGTTTTAGAAATTTCAAACAAAAGTAATGCTGTTTGGTCGATGAATGCCGGATGTTTCAAATATTGAAACAGTTGATTTTACTATTGATATGTGTATACGCACACACATTCACAAAGAAAATAAATAAAAAATAAAAAAAAAGGGAAGTAACTCAAAAAGAATAGTCTGCCAGTCAATAATATCCTAAAATACAGAAGATTTCCACCTGGAGTTTAAACCAGCTGAATCATTAAAGAGAAAAAAAAAAATGAAAGAAATTCTCTGAATATTTTCAGATATTTGATTTTTTCTATCATTTTGTTTTCTTGTCTGAATTTTCGAAATATGATGTTATATTTATATATGGATCATTTTAGCAGCAGTTTCTTTCTTATTGATGTATTTCTTATAAATTTTCTCTCTTCCTTCTTTCATCTCTTTTTTTATACTCTTTCTTTCTCCTCTTATTCTTATACTGTCTCTGTCCACTCTTTTCATTTTTGGATTCTTTTTATCCTCTCTTCATATTTTCATACTCTTTATATTTTTTTTCTTCTCAAACACTCCTTCTATCATAACTTTTGTACTCTCTTTCTACTCACTGTCCCCAGTCTCACACAACCATTTCTACATTCTCAATTTTTTTTCTTTTCTCTTTCTCATATTCTCTCTTTCACATATTCACATTTTTCATTTTTTTTGTATTCTCTCTTTCCATTTTTTTTGTATTCTCTCTTTCCATTTTTTTTGTTTCCATTTTTTTTTTCTCTCTTTCCATTTTTTTTGTATTCTCTCTTTCCATTTTTTTTGTATTCTCTCTTTCCATTTTTTTTGTATTCTCTCTTTCCATTTTTTTTGTATTCTCTCTTTCCATTTTTTTTGTATTCTCTCTTTCCATTTTTTTTGTATTCTCTCTTTCCATTTTTTTTGTATTCTTTCCTTCTTTTCTCCTTCTTTTTTTTGTATTCTCTCTTTTCTCCTTCTTGTATTCTCTCTTTCCATTTTTTTTGTATTTTCTTCCTTCTCTTTTCTCCTTCCTTTTTTTTGTATTCTCTCTTTTCTCCTTCTTGTATTCTCTCTTTTCTCCTTCTTGTATTCTCTCTTTTCTCCTTCTTGTATTCTCTCTTTTCTCCTTCTTGTATTCTCTCTTTCATTAAAATCTGACTAAATCAAACTTCTCACTGTAACAGAAATTTAAAAAATACCTTAAAACCCCATGTTTTTGGCATTAAATAACCCACAGAGGTGTTGATATGCTGTTAAACAAAACTCAAATACTTTCTCCTCTTCCTTGCATTCTTTTTCCATTTCTTATTTTTGTCCTGTTTTGTTTTTCTTCATCCGTTCTCTTGTTCAGACTTTTCTCTTGTTTCCCTCCTCAAATTCCTTTCTATCTCTTTTCTGCATTTAAATATTATATATTACCTCTTTCCTTTCTCTATTTTTCTTAGTTTCTCTTTTTTTTTCCCCTGTTTTTCATTCTCACTATTTTTCATCATGTATTGAATATTTTTCTGCCTCTTTTCTCTCTCTGCACTATTTTTTTCTTTTCTCCCCTCCTCTTTATCAAGGTGTCACCTTTCAATTTTAAGCCCTCTCTCTCTCTCTTTTCTTTTCTCTTATTTATTTCGCACTGTCGCTTCTCTTTTTCCTTTTCTTTCAATAACCTTGCTCACTGCTGCTTTTTTTCTTTCTTCATGTTTCTCTTGTTCCAGCCTTTCTTTATTACCTTTTGACTTTCAGTTTTCCCTATTAATTTCTTCTCTTTTCCTCGTTTAATTTTATTTGACTCTCCTTCTTTATCATCTTTTCTTTCTTTTTTTCTTGTTTGATTCTCTCTTTTTAACTTTCACTTATATTTGGCTGGTATTGTCTCTCATTCCCATCTGAAACGCCCTGACCAACTGACATAAAAATATCTTCATTTCTGACATCTACACCTGGCATCTTTGAAGTGAGTTATTCCTAATGAAAAAAAAAAAAAATGAAAATTCTTCTTCCAGGCGGTCAGAAGTGCGCAGGCAAAATTTGGCCTTTTCAACTGATTTCTCTTGATCATTGTAGCTTGCAGAGTTTGATGAGAAAAACTGTTTTGAAGTTTTTTTTGTTGAGAGGTTTGTTTCAGTTCATAGACCAAAAATTCTTGAAATTGAAGTCTGTATTTTATTTGAGTTATTTCTAAATTAAATTGAGTCTGTATTTTAACTGTCAGTCAGTCAGTTAAGTGCCATACATGATACGTTTGGGTGATCATGTCTTAAAAGAGAGATGACTAACTGGGCAGAAGATTTTTCTGCAGTAGGTTGCCATTACATTCTGCAGTAGACTGATTGCCAACCAAGACTATAGAATCCAATCTGTTTTGCTATTTAATCCATAGCTGGAGAGAAAAGTGACAGATTTATACCTTTCCCAAGTTTATTTGTGCATATATGTATGCAACGGATTCAGTTAAAATTTGAACTTGATTCTCTGATTTCTTGTTCTGAGTGGATATCCACTGCACCACAAATTCTAAAATAAAATTGAAGTCTGTATTTTAAGTGTTATTCCTAAAGTAAAATGAAAATTCTTCTTCCAATTGGTCAAAAGTGTGCAGGAAAATGTGGCCTTTTTCAACTGATTTATCTTGATCATTGTAATGTTTTCTTGAAGTGTCTTTGTTGAGAGGTTTGTTTCTGTTCATAGGCCAAAAATTCTTGAAATTGAAATCTGTATTTTAATTAAATAATTAATTTCTCATATGCTAGTCACTATAATGACTATATAGTCACTAGTCTCATATGCTAGTCACTATAATGACTATATAGTCACTAGTCTCATATGCTAGTCACTATAATGACTATATAGTCACTAGTCTCATATGCTAGTCACTATAATGACTATATAGTCACTAGTCTCATATGCTAGTACTATAATGACTATATAGTCACTAGTCTCATATGCTAGTCACTATAATGACTATATAGTCACTAGTCTCATATGCTAGTCACTATAATGACTATATAGTCACTAGTCTCATATGCTAGTCACTATAATGACTATATAGTCACTAGTCTCATATGCTAGTCACTATAATGACTATATAGTCACTAGTCTCATATGCTAGTCACTATAATGACTATATAGTCACTAGTGTCATATGCTAGTACACTACAAGTGATAAGATGCTCCCTCTAATTATCTAGATACTTTTTGAAAAAAATATTTAGCACCAATCTATGAGATCTGGTGAAAGATATACCTCTTCAAGACCTACAAGATTAATTCAGTATTTGTCTATACTAGGACCAGTGGATATAGGCTTTGGTTAGTTCTAGTGACTTGACCCAAATTGTTGTGAGTTCAATACCAAGCTACAGCAGTGGTGAACAAATAACTTAAAAAGTTAAGTTAAAGGGAGATGACTACATGGCTACTGGAAGTGGTGTCACACATAGAATGAGAATGATATAACTCAGTGATCAAAATAAAGGGTTTGGTTTAAAATTCTTATCACCTGAGGAAAGCCTGAGCGTACAACGGCCGAAATGTCATTAACATGACAATAAAGATGAGGACAACAGTCCAAACAATGTAAATAAATTAAGATTCATTCAGGTGAATCTGCTTTTAATCATTGATCTGAGAAAACAGTTGTATTTTTACTGATAGTTTAACCATTTTTGAATGAATGGGACATCATGCACGACATCCATGCAAGAATCTAGAGCTGATAAGGACATTTAATAATGATAACGTGAGTTCTTATGTTAATGTTTTAGCTTTATAACATCTTGCAGTGTCAGTAAATTAATGAATAATAATAATTCCTCTTAAAAGTTTACTCAGAAACATGACAAGTGACCCAATTATGTTATCATCAAATATCCAAGATAATAGGAAAAATTTTTTTTACAATAATGTTCACCCGGTACAAAGCCACTCAAGGTAGTGGGTTACAGAGTGAGAAGCACAGTTAATGTAGATATATGGAGAAGATAACTATTAACCCTAGACTTCAAAAGGTTGTGATAAGGGAAGCATCCTCTCGGGGGTAGCTTCCGCAAAATAGCTGTTCATGGAAAGAAAGAAGCTGCTGAAGTGGAACTTATATTTCACCAATGGAATACAAAGGAAATGAGGTTGTTTACTATAAATTGCTTAGCATGGTGGGTCTTAGGTGAAGGTGATAACTGGTGGAACTAAAGAATGTAGTTTTTTTGAACACTTTCCATGGAAATAGCGATAGAGTAGTGAGAGGCTTGTAACATTTTGTTTTTAGGGAAGTTGGTTGCTAGGTTGAAAATAAGTTGTCATTCTACAACCTCTTTCTCACTAGATTGTTCTGGACTATATCAAGATTGGGCAGCTTATGAATATGTATGGCAACAGTACTCCATTTTTGTCCTGATCTGGCTCTTGTAAACATAGAGGATAGTATGAGGAGTCAGGTACTTACTGGATTGGTACAGGGAATTAACCATTTTTCTAGCATCTTTAGCGATGGTTCATATGTATGAGTTCCACTTGAGGTCTGGGTTGAGCTTAGATTTTAATAGGCTCTCAAGGTACAGGGCCTCACATCCGTCCATTGTGATTGGTGACACTTCTGTGTCTGATTGGTAATAACATGTAAGATAAAGAATAAAAAACAAAACCAAAGCAACTTAAGTTTCAAACTCAAAAATGAAGGATTGCCAGGTTGGGTTTAAGCTTTATCTTGTGTCACTAGTGACTAATGCTTTAAATAGAACTGATAGTAGTTTTTATTTTTTTCGCCAAGTTGTGTCATTCAGGTTCATATTAGCTATGGAATAGTTTTTGCATGCAAACATCCTGTCATTCTGTGTTTGGAAATTCTGCCACCCTTTTTTGGCTGGCAGAATTTGCACAAAATTTCTTTCACCCCCGCTTTTTTATTTCACAGATATATCTAGATAGAGCAGTACTACTACAATATATATATATATATATATATATATATATATATATATATGACTATAGTATTTACGTTCTCACACCCTGATTGAGCACTCTGGAAGTATGGGTGACTTTGAAAACAGTAGTTACTTCGGCATATACGTACCGCTCATTCAATAATGAATTAGAGCACTCTAGCTATTGGGTGTGTATAATGATATTCGCGTAAAAAAGTCTACCTTCTTCTACTGGACGCTCGTGGCCCAGAGGTAGAATTGCCGACTGACGCCAATTCGGTCGGGTTTCAATCCTGGGTTATGAAGTGATCGGAATCTGACCATACTGATGAGTTGTGATACAGCAAAACAGATCTGTCTGCGGATGACTATAGTGTATATATATATATATATATATATATATAAGGATTAATGCAAATATAAAATTTTTAATTTAGCTTATTGACTCTAGAGTGTGGTAGACAGACCATCCACTAATTACTATGCCTGAAAATACTAGCAGTTAATTGTTTATTTTATTATTTTTCATTACTTTTATATTGAGTTAAAAAATAATTTCTGCACATTTTCATTGGCACGATGTTAATTTTTTAATCTTCTTTCGTTAAGTGTCCACATCTACATGTAAAAATTTTGGTTCTCATTTTTGTTGTTATTCTTGTCTCTTTATAATCTCCCTTTATTGGTTTTATATACAGTGCTGTGCAAAAATATTAGAACAAAAATTATTTTATCTTTTATGAGACATCAAAATAAAGTTTAAAATCACTCCTGTCCTAACACTTTTGCACACTACTGGTAGTGTGAAAAAGTATTAGGACAGAAGTGATTTTCCTAAAAACCTCACTGAAATTCAAATACAGAGTGAAAAGCCAAGTAAATTGCTAATAAATATCGATTATTTAAAGCTAGGTGTAAAAGAAATGTATTAAAAAGAAGTTATATTTAATTTTTCCTATTTTCTATTAATCAAGTTATTTTGAAACTACTCATTATTCTATTTATCCTTGAATATGACTGACTTTTTTCTTATTCACCCCCTCTCAAATTGATAAATCTAATGTTGCTTCGCAAGACACACTTTGGGAATAAATACAAGCTGCTTGGCAGGAGATGCCATTAGATACATTAAAGAAGCTTGTGATGTCAATGCCTGACAGAATGAAGGCTGTGATCAAAGCAAAAGGCTATTATACTAGATATTAAATTTATTTTGTAACAAGTATTTTTTCTTGTTAAAGCATTTGTTGAGTAAATCAAATAAAATTACTTTAATGAAATTGTTTATTTTCTGTCAATATGCCTCTTAAATGACAAAATAGTTCTTTTCCTAATACTTTTGCACAATACTGTATATATTAATAAATATACATATTGTCCTATGTTGATGGCATGACACTGAGTTTCAGGCATTATGCAATCATCTGGTGAATATTAGAAATATGCAATTTTCACCTGATGATTGCATAACATATGAAAGTTTGAGTCATCCTATTGATGTAGGACAATATGTACATTTATTAATATATACAGGATAGATCACTGGTGCCTCCTAGGTATGAATTTGCACGAGATACTAGATTAGAAACTAGGTGCCACCCTTCTACAGTGAAACAGATAAAATGTAACCGCAATTTCTACTCTAATAGATTGGGCTCTTTAGCCTTGGTTGTCAACTAGTCTACCACAGAAAGTAATGGCAACTTACTGCAGGAAGATCTTCTGCCCAGTCAGTCATGTCTCGAAAGAGACATGATTGCCTAAGTGTATTTCATGTATGACACTTAACTGACTGACTGTATTACATGTATCAGCCTTGCCGGAGACCATATTTTTATATTAAGTTTTCTGAGTTTGCAGACTGATAGATAAAATATACACTGTTTAAAATTACAGGATGTTTATTTAAACACTGGCATCCAGTAATAAAAATATGCTATTGATGATCCTAAAATCTTCTTGTTAAGTAGTTCATGGCAATAAAGTATTAAGTAGTTCAAGTGTCAGGAATTCTATTTTCTTGGATCTGTTAATCCCAAAATGTTTAATGTAGGGTTAAAGGTATGTGTGTGTGCATGTATGAATAGCTTTAGTGTTTTTTTTATGATGTTGAAATGTGCAGGATAATGTGACATAAAGGAAAATTACATATATATATATATATATATATATTTTCTAAACATATGCTATTAAATATAAGAGACAATGAATGTCTATTATGTTTAATCATGAGCCGTTCTAAACGTTGTATTTTTGCTTTAATTTCAGTTGAAAATAAAGACAAAAATTCTCCAACATTTGGAAGCTTAGAAGAAAACCAATAAATAATTATCCAAATGTTGGAGAATTTTTGTCTTTATTTTCAACTGAAATTAAAGCAAAAATACGACGTTTAGAACGGCTCATGATTAAACATAATAGACATTCATTGTCTCTTATATTTAATAGCATATGTTTAGAAAATTACTTGCTGCCTCGATATACTAAATATATATATATATATATATATACACAACTCAACCCACAGTGTCCCCTGTGGTTTTATACTGCAGCTGTGTTGAGAGCGAAACTTAGTTACAATTTCTGGAAGAGAGTCTTTGATCTAGTGTGATCAATTTTTTGAACAAGGACAGCATACTCAAACCTTTGGTCATGATGACTTATTACTTCATGTGAACGCAACTATCAATGTTTTTTGAACAGTTCTGTCTACCCAGTGTTATTCACTAAACTTGGATTTCCAAAGAGGCCACTTTCTGGGATTGTCTCCTGGTCAGTATAATCAAGAAGTCATCTTCCTGACAAATTGATCATGGTGAAATTCAAACCCAGGTCTCATAGTCAGAAAGTAAACATTATATCTTAATGGTTTTATTTTTAATCTGACATTTTATTACTTCAAATATTATTTTTAGCTGATATGCCCATACCTATCAAAATAAAAATGGGATATCTATGTCAAATACTAAAAATGCCTGAAGTAATGTATTGTGTTAGGATTGTTAACAAGATTGTATATAGTATAGAGATAGTATATTCAGTCAGTCAGTTAAGTGCCATACGTGAAACACACTTGGGTGATCATGTCTCTTTCGAGACATGACTGACTGGGCAGAAGATTATCCTGCAGTAGGTTGTGATTGCTTTTTGCGGTAGATTGGTTGCCAGCCAAGGCTATAGAACCCAATCTGTCCTGTTATTTAACCCATAACTGGAAGGAAGAGACAGATTAATACCTTTCCCAAGGGTATTTGCACGTAAGTGAATGCAATGAATTCAACTGGAATTTGAACTCGGCTCCCCGATTTCTCGTTCCCAGCCAATATCCACTGTACCACAATGCACATCCGCAGTATGTATAGTATATTACAATTATTATAGTATATTACTATATTAGTATTATAGTATATTACTTACTAAGTATTTTATTGCCATAGCAAACTAAATAGTAAGAATACAAGAGGTGAGTGGAAATGTGCATATAGAGATGTACTTTTTTTGTATATTCATGTGCGTACTTTATAGAAAAAAAGAATCAGTATGCAAAACTTTATGAGATAAAATCAATAAAGTAATAATAAAAAATAATTTAAAAAAATACATTTTCTCATGATGCTAGTAATAAGTGAACTGGAAGATTTTATTACCACACTAGGCTTTGCTAAATGCCCATTAGGTGGTACTGTTGAAGTATATATTAAAAACAGATATTTCCTTACAATTTCTCCAAGATGTATTGGTCCTGGATATGATGGTAAACTGGATTTGGCAGCAAGGCCTCTGATTTGGAGGTTGTGAGGAGCATGGAACCACTTCTTAAACGCTGTTGTTCCGAGGTCCACCTTAACCCGGAGTGGTAGCACCTGTTAGTGTCCCAGCTATGGGCAAATAGTTAACCCCCAAACTGGGGTCAAAACACTATGAGAGTATAAAAATAGACTTTTAAAGAATTGTATACAATTTGAAGGAAAAATATTAACAATACATTTTGGAAGGAAAAATATTATTGCCATAATACATTTTTCAAGGAAAAATTATTACCAGCAATGCATTTTGAATACAAAACTAGAAGGCATCTTCAGTTTCCTAAAATAAAAATAATTTTCTCAACAAAATCTGACTAAATTAACCTTCTCACTATAACCAAACATTAAAAAAATTTCTTATAATCCCAACTTTTTGGTATTAAATAACCCACAGTGGTTGATATGCCGTTAAGCAAAACTCAAACTCAAATTATCAAGATTGATATGCGATAAAAATCCAATCAACCTACTGTTGAATAATACTACACTGGGTCTTTAATCACTGCAAGTAAATCTGGTAGTGAGAAATAATTACATCAATTGGCTATGCAAATGAATTATTTTTATTAAATAACTAACTCATGTCAGATAGAAAAATTTGAAACCATTTACTTGAGTAAGAGTAAACAAACTGTGGTTTAAGGATGTTATCCTTAAATTACGTTTACAAATTATATATATTTAATAAAAACTGGATTTGGCATTAAATAACCCATAGCGGTTGATATGCCATAAAACCCCAACAACTAACCAACCAAATCCAAGATGTATCACTTGGCATATTCATTTCTCCCATCCAGTGAACTCTTTTCCCTTTCCAACGCATGGAATTTGCATGTGTTTTCCACAAACTTCATCTGAAGTTTATATAAAAAAAACAGGAAAATATTACATAGTAGAAACCAATGGTTTTGTATACTTCTTTAATTGTTCTAAATCTAATCTAAACTTATTTATAAATGGAACTTTGTGTGTGTGTCCCCGTTACCTATAAACTCTGAAACGGCTGAACCGATTTTCTTGAAAATTTACACAGTTGTACTATAAGCGTCTGCAAATGTTCTTAGCTAGGTTTTGTGTCAAGGTACCCTCGATAAATATCGAAAATTGATAATCGAAAATATCGGGTTATAGAAGGAGTGGTCCGATTTTAATCAAATTTGATACACTCATAGACAAAAACATAAGAAATGATATTCAGAAGTTTCAAGGTTGCAGTTCTTACAATAGGGCAGAAAATTGACAATATATATGTCCATATAAAAGGCAAGATGTGTGTGTGGGTGTCTGTTTATCTGCCTGTATGTCTGTATTTTTTCAGCCCTTTTATTTTAGTTTTTGCTTCGGGTTTGGCTCTAAGTAGGTATAATTGTAGTTCTCAGTCTCAGCCATGATACCATTTACTCAGAGGACTTATTTAGCCTTCAAAATTCAGTTTACAACGAAAAGAAGTTTTTGATATCGATACCAGGAAATCAAAATTTGACTTACATCCATTCATTTTTCTTTCAGTCTATGGTTTTGCTTTAACTGGAAACCACTATTGCTTTTTAGTCTTTCATGCCAACGTCCAAAGAGTCTGAGCTCCAGGACCATGGATTAGTTTTAAAGCTTTCATTACACCCAAGCAACACTGGGCTATACTGCTAGTTACATATGAACAATTACACACTCTACCATGTGCAAACACCTACAAACTTTAAATTCAAACTCATTTTTTGGAGAATAAAATTGATAAACAAAAAGTAGGAATTATTTATGACCCAAACTAACAGCTGTACTTTTTTTTTTGTTTTGGTTTGTTATGCCAGATAATTTTTTTCTCCAAAAGTGATTTTACATATCTATAAATCTACTATTCATCCATGTTTAGAATATTGCTGCCACATATGGTCGAGTGCCCCTGCTGTATATCTAGAGATTCTTGATTAAATACAAAGAAGATTCAGTAATATTATTGGTCTTTATCTGACATCTAAACTTCAATCTCTTTCTCACTGCCATAAAGTTGCTCCCCTGTGTTTTTCCTATAAATACATTCAAGGTAATTGTTCAGATGAAATCTTCACTATGGTCCCTAGATTTCAAGAACTAAGCACATTACTAGACTGGTGATGAGATCTCATTGATATACATTTGTGTGTGAATTCATTGCATGCACATATGTGTAATTACCCACTGCGAGAAGTATTAATCCATCTCTTTCCCCTCCAGCTATGGGTTGAATAGCAGGACACATAGGTTTCTATAGTTTTTCTTGGCAACCAGTCTACTGCAAAAAAGATGGCAACCTATTGTCATCGTGATTACTTTTCTTCTGTTTTTGCTCTTTAGTAATGTTTCTGTTTTCTAATTCTTCCACACTCAGTAAACTCTTGTGTCTTAGTGGCTTTACTGTTCTGCTTGTGATGAATGCAATTAAATATATATATATATATATATATTGCATTCAGTATAGATTTCTGTTTGTATGTTCAGTGTGTGAGTGTGTTATGCTTTTTTTTTCTGTTCTGTATTGATTATCTTTTATGAGCAATATATTTTTTACTGTTGTTTTTACTTTGATGTACATACCAATTAAAGTCATTGAGAGTAATGGGGCTAGCATTGGGTGTGGTAGTTAGGTAGGGAGCCTGTTTTTCTACCATTTCTCCTCAGTATATTACAAGGATATAGATTGAGTAATGAGTATATCACAAAGATTTTACCTTCTACCATTTTTAATTTTTCTGAACCCCTTCCATTCCATCTGTTTATATTTTTCTCTCTTGTTCTCTTCTTATTCGTCTCTATTAGACAAATCTTTGTTTGGCTTTCCTTTTTTTTTCTTTCTTCTCATACCACTCCTCCAATTCTTTTTCTCCTTTTACCCATCCTTCTTTGTCTTGGGTTTTTTTCTCTCTACTTGTACATCTCCTCTGGATTTTTGTTCTCCTCATGCCACACCTCTTGTTTTCTTTATTCTCCTACTTCTCTTTTAATTTTCTTTCTTTTCATACCTCTCCTTCAATTTTCTTCTGATTTTTTTCTCTCCACCTTTGATTCTCTTTCTCCTCCAACCCATCCCTTGTTTTTCTCTCTACTTATACTCCTTTTTTGTTTTCTCCTCATACCACACCTCTTTTTTTTTTCTCTCTCCTCTTACCCCTGCACTGGTTTTGCTTTCCCCTCCTGCACATGTTCAATTTTTATTTCTCCTATCCTTCCTTTGGTTTTCTTTCTTTTTCTGCTCCTCCACTGGTTTGTTTTCTCCTCCTAGTCCTCATCTAATATCTCCTCTTACTGTTCCTCTGATTTTCTTTCTTCTCTTAATCTTTCTCTACTTTCTCCTCCCACCCTCTTCTGATCTTTTTCTCCTTCTACTCGGCCACATATTTTTCCTTTCTTTCTCCCTCCCCCATCCTCTTAACTTGGATGATGAGAATTATATTTTTTCAGACTAAAAGAAGCAAAACATTCTGTTATTTTAGGCTTGTGTACAGCCTCAAACAAATTGTCAGTTGAAACTGCCTGTCTGTCTTTTTGTTCAGTGGGTGTGAGGCTGATACATTGGCAGCTAAAGAATTAAAAATATATATTTGTAAATGGAGATAGGCCAAGCAAGTAAGTGGGGATAATAGACACTATAAAACTTCCTTACTTAAAAATTAATTAAGAAATGGTTTTTAATCTCATGCAATTATTGAGATGAGTTTTAAAAACATATGTAATATGCACACACACACACACGCACACACATATATATATATATCTATATATATATATACACACACACACAGATATAATTATTAGGTCATTGAAAGAAATTGGAGAAATAAAAAAAAGCTATCAATGCTATTGTTTTGGTTTTAACCAACTGGACCATATCATGGACTGGGTAGGAACAGTCACACATTGGGAACTATGCAAATGATAAAACTTCGATATAACTATGGAAAAAAGTGGTATTAGCTCTAACCAAATGCTTTGAGATTTTGACACCTAGGCTAACCATTCCCATTCAACCAAGAAGACTAGACCTGATAATTGTGAATAAGAAAAATAGAAGAAAGAAGATAAGGAAAAAGCTACATATATATATATGTGTGTGTGTGAAAATAAGGAAGATGAAGAAAACGATATTGTCTTTATTTTTTTGACTGATCTTTTCCTCAGATTATAACTGAGTATACTTTTGCATATATATATATATATATATATATATATATATATATATATATATATATATTCTTCATTTGTAAACGAGTTATTACATGACCTAGGTTTCTACCATGTGGTATCTTCAGGCAATTTGCAATAACTGATTTTACCTCTTTTTTTATTTTTTTTATTTTGAATGCTCATGTAATAGGGAATTTTTGAACGCGCAACTTTTAAAATTACAATAACTCATTTACAAATGAAGAATATCCAAATGTTCTACAATATAATTGTACTGAACACTTTTTAATACAACTATGTACTGGTTTAATTTTATTATGACCAAAAACTAAGTAATTAAACAATTATATATATATATATATATATATATATATATAAACTGGATCATAGTATTGACAAGATAATGTTAGATGTGTCTTTTTAGCATCTTCATTTAAATGCAAGAAAGAACAATGAAAATTCCAGTTAAATTACATTTTTAAAATAAATTCACACATATTGGATTAAACAGTAACTCAGGCTTAGTCAAAGAATGCAGTTTCAACAGAAAGCCTTCTACAACCCTAATTGTTTCAAACAACTAACCCAAAAGTTTACCTTAATATAAAATGTGGGGGGAGGGGGGGGCAACAAATTTTTCCAGAAAAGTAAGTCTTTTTTTATCCATTTTTTATTTCTCATCTTGTCTGAAAATTCAGATTTTTATATTTTTCATCATACTACCATTTGGTCAAAAGGCTGACAAATGTACTATTTCTGTTGATTTTTTTTTTTCTTATCTTCCCAATTTTTTTCACTCATCATCATCAATTAACATCTGTTTTCATGCTAGCATGGATTGGACTAGGATTTTTTTTTTTTTTTAATGGCTCTTTTCCAGGCCTCCTGATTTTGTGTAAGGCCTGGCTGTAATCTCAACTTTCTTAAATCCACTTTGATAAGCTGGGTTCATGTTTTACATTGTCTACCTATCCCTATTTGGCCATCAACCTCAATAAATCTAGAACTGCTGACTGGGTTTTCTATGTCTATTCTCTCAACTTACCCAAACCATATGTCAGTTATATTGGCAATACCTAGCCTATTCCTTAATTCCTCTGATGATTTTCTTTCTCTAAGACTGACATTGCACATCAACTGGCCTATTATCTAAACTTATTTATAAATGGAACTTTGTCTCTGTCTGTGTGTTTGTATCTGTTACCTATAGACTCTGAAATGGCTGAACCAATTTGCTTGAAAATTTACACAGTTGTACTATAAACGTCTGCGGGTGTTCTTAGCTAGGTTTTGTGTTGAGGTTCCCTCGATAAATATCAAAAATCGATAATCAAAAAAATCGGGTTATAGAAGGAGTGGTCTGATTTTGATCAAATTTGATACACTCATAGACAAAGACATAAGAAACGATATTCAGAAGTTTCAAGGTTGCAGTTCTTACAATAGTGCAGAAAATCAATAATATATATACATAAAAGGCAAGATGTTTGTGTGTGTGTGTGTGTGTGTGTGTGTGTGTGTGTGTTTATCTGCCTGTATGCCTGTATTTTTTTGCAGCCCTTTTATTTTAGTTTTTGCTTTAGGTTTGGCTCTAAGTAGGTATAATGGTAGTTCTTAGTCTCAGCTATTATACAATTTACTCCGAGGATTTATTTAGCCTTCAAAATTCAGTTTATGATGAAAAAAACTTATTTGATATCGATACCAGGAAATTAAAATTTGACTTGCATCCATTCATTTTTCTTTCAGTCTACGGTTTTGCTTTAACTGGAAACCACTATTGCTTTTTAGTCTTTCGTGCCAACGTCCAAAGAGTCTGAGCTCCAGGACCATGGATTAGTTTTAAAGCTTTCATTACACCCAAGCAACACTGGGCTATACTGCTAGTATATATATATATATATATATATATATATATATATATATATATTATAAAGTCAAATATTGAGATGCTTGTTTTTCAAAAAATTCCATAACTACAATGGATAAATTTCAAAACCATTATAACTGAACGAGTTTACATGTGTTTCTAAAAATGACCATCACAATAAGTTACAATAAGTTTGTCTTTGTAATTCCCCTCCCTGCAGATGTTCTCAGAGAAGATCAAAAGTACTTGGGTAGGAAAAAACTGCCGCACCTTCCTTGATGACTTTCATTTTAACATTAAAAAACAGATTGTAGAACTAGAAAGGATTAGTATAAAAATAAATGAATTTAAAATGTCTGTATTATTTAATGAAACATATTTGAATGAATATCAGTCAGTTAAGTGCCATATGTGAAACACGCTTGGGCGATCATGTCTCGAAAGAGATCTGACTGACTGGGCAGAAGATTATCCCGCAGTAGGTTGCCATTGCTTTCTGCGGTAGACTGGTTGCCAGCCAAGGCTATAGAACCCAATCTGTCCTGCTATTTAACCCATAACTGTAAGGGAGAGATGGATTAATACCTTTCCGAAGGGTATTTGCACATAAGTCAATGCAATGAATTCAACTGGAATTCGAACTCGGCTCCCCGATTTCTTGTTCTGAGCCGATATCTACTTAATGCAAGTGCTATACGTGATACACGCTTGAGCGATCATGTCTCAAAAGAGACATGACTGACTGGGCAGAAGATTATCCCGCAGTAGGTTGCCATTGCTTTCTGCGGTAGACTAGGCTATAGAACCCAATCTGTCCTGTTATTTAACCCATAACTGGAAGGAAGAGATGGATTAATACCTTTCCCAAGGGTATTTGCGCATAAGTGAATGCAATGAATTCGGCTGGAATTCGAACTTGGCCCCCCTGATTTCTTGTTCCGAGCTGATATCCAATGCTCCACAGCGCACATCTAAATTATAAGACCCATATGTGGACAATCTTTATACACTATAATATCATTTGCAGACAATCCTGTTTTGCTGCATCACAACTCTTCAGTGCAGCTAGATTATCCGTGTGGCTTCAAGCCGTGATCCAAATTCCAACTAATTTGTCATTAGACAAACATCTTAGCACTGAGTTATCTGTTTAACAGCAGAGATAGGCAGCTTTCACAATAAGTTATTCCCAGGATGTAAGCAAACCCCGATGACTGAGAGCATTCAATTTGATAGCCAAACCAAACCGTGTTCAATTTGATAATCGAAGAACGTAGCGTAAAGTAGTCACCATTTACATGAAGTCTACTTCTCTATCTAAGTACTCTATTGACTATCAAGAACATGAATAATCATCTGCAGATAACCATGTTTCACTGAATATATATATATATATATATATATATATATAATGTAGTACACTTGGTATGTAATCTGGGTAAATTCCAAAGGGGATGAACTCGAGAGAACTCAATGTCCTCACACATGTCAATCATCAACCTTCCCACATACCTCATGCGGGGTTAGTTCTCAAATTTTTGATTTTCTAGTGAACAAGGGCCTTTCTGTATATAAACGTCGCAAATGCCCACCCTAATATGGGCATGTGGGCGTCTACTGCAAATCAAATAAAAGAGAAGGAATTTTCATTTTTTTAATTTGGGTGGGGGGGGTGATATCTCAATTACCCATTGTTGTACCATTTGGATCTGAAGAGCCGCGCCAAGAACACAAGAGCGGCGAAATATGTATAATCCAAACTAATAATTAAAAATCTGTTATATAATATATATATATATATATATATATATATATATATATTTCTACCGGCCTGATTATTTATTTAAATAAAAAAAAACCAGAATATCTACTCAAATACAAGTATCAATGAAAAAATCATGTTCAAACAAATAAATTAAATATGTCGCTTGTTAATTCCATTGTGTTAATCTCCAGAACTTTTCATATTTTGTGTGTATATATATATATATATTCGTCATCTATATACTAGCCTGTTTTGCTGTATCACAGCTCATTCGTGTTGCTAGATATCCACTTGCTTCTGGCTGGGATTGAAACTGGACCGATTTGTGTCAGTCGGAGTTGCTAACCATTAAGCCATAGGTGCATGAACTCAGAGAAGGGAAATTTTAGCGTGTTATATATAAGCAATGTATACACATGCCAATCAATAAAAAACTCAATTCATTCATTTATATATATATATATATATATATATATATATACTTATTTATTTTGGGTCTGACGATCTGCGATAATAACATCAGGATGCAGTGAAATATGTATTACCCATTGTAATAATCTAAAATCTTTTATAAATTATATTACTCTGTTAAATTAAATAAATGAATTTAACATTGAGTTCTCTTGAGTTTGTCTCTATTGGAATTTACCTGGATTGTATACCAAGTGTACTATGTTTTATATATATATATATATATATATATATATATATGTGTGTGTGTGTTGAGTTGTGATGATGCTTAGTGTCAAGATTGTTGATTTTTCAACTCAGAATGACAAATTGGGGAGGCGTGTTTGAATTCCCGTTGAATTTCTCATATTCACTTATGCACAAATACCTTTGGGAAAGGTATTAATCCATCTCTTCTCTCCAGTTATGGGTTAAATAATAAGATTGATTCTATAGCCTTGGCTAGCAACCAGTCTATCACAGAAAGCAATGGCAACCTACTACGGGATAATCTTCTGCCCAGTCAGACTAAAAATTAATCATGAAATTGGAAAGTAAAATCTTATAAGTTAATTAAAAAAAATAGAACAGATAAAAACATTTGAATTAAAGAACAAAACTTTGCGTAAATTAATAAAAGTATGTATTTGTTTATTCTTCAATTAAGATATATAATTATGAATTTCCATATAAGTTATTTAAATTAATGGATAGAATATTTTAGGACAGAAGTTATCTGTTTTGACCCTCTGGGTCAACGGGTATTACTTGTAGTTTTTGTTTTGGGGGAAAATGAAAGATATTAATAACAAAAAAAATAAAAAGAACATAAACCAATAAATAAATGAAAATAATGTAAAAAAAACTTTTACATAAGAAAATCTATGTTAGTTCTGGTCAATGTAATTGAGTATAATATATATAATCATTATTAACTGCCTCAAGTGGTATTTTTTCATCGTTTTTTGATTCACACGTTTTATTCCCCTTACCAGTTTCTCTCTCTTCAGACATTTCTTTTTTACTTTTCTCTCATTCCAATCTCTTTTCAGTTTTTTTTTTACTTTCTTCTACCTTGGCTCTCTCTGAATTTTCATCCTTTCACTTTCACTCTTTCCCTGGCCCTCTTATTTTACTTTTCTTTCTCTTAGATTTTTATGTTTCCATCATCTGTTCCTCTAGAGTAATTGACCATAGTTAAGTGTAATCACTAAAAATGCCCAACAAACAGAATTGACTAGCATCATAGCCCGGCATTGCCCGTGCAACTCAGAACATTTTAGTAGTAGGAGAAAAAAATCTATTTTCTTTTGTTTTGCGTAAACGTGATTTGATGTTTTATGGAAATAAAACGTCGGAATAAAAATTAAATATAAAGGCTCATTTTTTTTTTTTAAATAAAAAAAATATCTTAGTCGCATTTGACATGTGTGATTCAATTTCTGTGACATAATTCAGCAACCATCTTAGTTCTTAGATGTTTTGCAGAGCAAATGTAAACAATCGGCCCCATTAGCCAAAAAAGCGCGAAAGGGAAAATTGCTGAACTTAAAACACAAAAAGTGTGCTGACCTGGCTTTTCTGTAGATATATGTCCCTAGAATATTTGAATGGCATAGCTTAAAAAATGTAGGCGTGCATAAGGAACAGTCACACACAGACTCACAGATTGCTTTTTATATATAAAGTTTTCAATAAACAACAGAAAAAGAAAAGAAGCAAACCATATATATATATGTCAAAATTAGGCAAGACAACATTAATAAGACAAAAAGTTAATAAAGTAACAATGTTGTTCACATGCAAAAGGGATACAGTCAAGTGATTTCAGCGTTCTGGCTTCAAAACAAGAACAAAAATATGGTAAATGAAGTTGGGATATATCTATATCGGTTAGGAGGAAATCCCAGCATGCTTCTGTATGGTAAATTTTGTGAGGTGGGAAATGTTTTTATTGATCATTTCACAGATTGGAATCAACGCCCACCTCCCACTTGCCTCTCTTTCCTCCACCTTTTCCTTCCATTTAGATTATCATACTTTCTTCTTTATCTTGTTTGCTCCTCCTCCTTCTCCCCCTCTCGTTTCTGTTCTTTTATCTCTCTCCAATTATTTCATCATACTCTTCACTTCTAACTTCTTCTCTTATCACCCCCCTCCGCCTTGGCCTCTCATTCTGCTACTTTCTTTCTTCATTACAGTCCTTTCTTTTCATTCTCTCCTCCTCTGATGCCTTATTTTGTCTGCACTTCTCTTACTCTGTTTACATTGACTGCCTAAAAGATCCTTTTTATTGTTTCCCTAGTTCGATTTTTTTTCCCAGCCTTTTTTTCTGAGTTGCATTTTCTTTTCTCTTAGTGACCCTGCAATTTTTCTTCTTCAATGTGCCTTGTCCTTTCAGGATGTAGGCGATCATGGCCCTCCACGTCTCCCTATCCCTGGTGGCTCTTAGTACATTTTCTCCTGTTACACTACGCAAACCCCGTTCTGTCATCCACCTGCTCAGGCCTTTCAAATATGTTATCTGCTGCCTTCCTCTGCCTTTCCTTCCTTCTGCAATTAATATTAATAAAAAAAAAAACCCAAAGGACAGATGTCTCTTTTGTCAAGATCTCACATTAAAGTGGGTGTATGTGTACACACAGTGTTATATGCTTCAGTAAATACATATATCCTATTATAATCTTGTATCCCCCCCACCTTCACTAGTTAGCACAGCCGTTATGTCCTGTCAGTACCTCATAAATAATGGATTATTCTATGTTTTCATCATGTGGAACAATGGGAAAAGACATTATATTGATCACAAAAGAGGAAAATAAATTACTTGGTTTCAGTGAGAAAATGAAAGAAAGAGATAAAGGAAGATAGAAGTAGAGAGAGAGAGAATCAGATTAAGATGATATGAGCAGATACTACATTTTGATCTCAGCCAAAAGGCCAAGAAGCATTTATTTTTTAGCATGCCTGTGAATGTGACGCAAGGTCAAAGTTTGAAGTGGGTTTATTGGAATTCTGCTACTTTGTTTCAGTGTGAGAAAAAGAAAGACAAGAAGATAAAAAGTAAGGAGAGAAAATCAGATTAAGCTGATAAAAACAGATACTACATTTTGATCTTAGCCAAAAGACCAAGAAGTGATGGCAACTGCAAACGGTTCCTCGCAATACATTAGAGAAAAATGCAGAAATTAAAAAAAAATATCTATGAACATAAAAGGGATCTTATACACACAATTTATCAAATCCATTATATAGAGTAATAAATTCAGCCATAACTTTGAACTAAAAAATGCCAACTTTCTTATTTAACTTTTTCAATTTTTTTAAAAAAGTATTTTCTGTATGGGATTTTTTGGAAGCACATGCACAAGCAGTGGAGTTTCATAATTATATATCTTAATTGAAGAATGAACAGATACATACTTTTATTAATTTATGCAAAGTTTTGTTCTTTAATTAAAAATGTTTTTATCTGTTTGTTCTTTTTTTTTTAATTGGGTTCACTTAAAGCAAGGCAGTAAAGCCACTAAGACACAATGAGTTACTGGGTGTGGAAGAATCAGAAAGCACAAACATTACTAAGGAAAAAAAATAAGAGTTATCAGGAAGACGTTAGATAGAACATTGCATTTGAAGATTAGAGTTGACTGGAAAGCATGAAACAGGAAGAGAGTTTCACAAGCAGAAAGCACAAGATAAGAAACTGTTAGGATAGAACTTATGGCTACATCTAGCCAAATAAACCATAAATTGATGAGATCATGATGCTAGTCTAGTCAGTCAGTCAGTTAAGTGCCATACGTGTTACATGCTTTGGGTGATCATGTCTTGCAAGAGTCATGACTGACTGAGCAGAAGATTATCCCACAGTAGATTACCATTGTTTTCTCTAGTCTAGTACTGAGCTTAAATTAAAACTATTTCAGTATCATAGTAAACAGCTCATCTGAAACAATTACCATGAATTGTTTATATAAAAATTACAGGAACACAACTGGGAAAGAGACAGAAGCTGAGATGCCAGATCAGGAGCAATAATATTGCTAATTTTTCTTTGAATTTTATAAAGGAGCTCTAGATAAATAGGAGGTTTGATCCATATGTGGCAGCAATATTCGAAGCATGAGCGAATGGTAGACTTATGTATGATAGATTCTTGAAAGAAAAATTATCTAGCATGACACAGTGAACCGGTCTTAGAAGGAATGGATTCATTATAGTTTTTACACTTCATGTCAGCTGAGAATGTTAGCCTGAGAAGGTGGGGGGGGGAGTCACTTTCTTGAAGGTTAGAATCAGCCATCCTGGTGGAAGATAAAAATGGTTTGATCAGATGGTTAAGAGAGCAGTTTAGTTTTGGAGACATTAAAATTAACAAGCCATCTTTTGTCCCAGTTAACAACAGATTGATGGTCATTTTGAACTTCAGCAGCCAATTTGACTTTACTGAATTACTGTCAAGACAGGAGTAATTGGTTGTGCCATCAGTGAGAGCTGATACCATCAGGAAGATCATTAATAAAATTAAAAGCAAAGTAGGTCATGGGCAACACCTGTATTCGTACAAAAGGATCTAAAAGAGTCGTTATGCAGAATAATTCTCATTTTACGATTAGATAAGAAAGACTGGACCAGTTTAAAATTTGGCTGGAAATACCGTAATTTTTTCACTTGTGGAGAAGACCTGTATGCCAAACCCTTGAAAGCTTTCATGATATATATATATAAAGCTATGGCCAAAGCTATATTTTAAAAAATACTCTTTTTGCTCTCCATCAAAAAAATAAATCTGTTTCAGACGCAAAACAACTAAGCCCAATAATTCTTTAAAAGTCAGCTATTGATTTTTCGCTATCTATCTATCTATATATATATATATATATTTGATTAAAGATTATAAGAGTAGATTTGTTCCATTCTTTTAGTAAAAAAAGAGTCTGTCTAGATGGAAGAATGCTTTCAACTATAATTCTAGCCATTATCAAGGTCAGGGTAAAAAGTAGATTTTCTTCTTTCCAAAAAACTTCAAAAACTTTCTAAACTTAGTGCTTACCGTTTTATATCTTCTAAAACTCCAATGCACAAGTGAAATTCTTGATTAGGTCAGTTTTAAAAAAATTCAAAATTCTAATTCTTAAATTGAAAATCTTTTTCTTAAATTTTCTTTTTTTATTCTGTGATAAGGGCTACAACTATTTGATATTTTTGTTTTTACAATTAATATTGTAGTGAGTAATTGAATGACAAAGTTAAATCATTCTATATAACATATTTTATCCTTTGAAAAGATGACTTCAGATTAGATGTTTTTATTAATGAAATCATCTAGTGGGGGAAAACAAAATACAAATAGTTGTAACTAGACATTGAGAGAAATGCTGATAATGCAGAGGTAGTTAAATTTAAATTCTTGGTGACTGATGTCACTTCTATCATCCGGTTCACACTCCTCCTCAGTCTTTTGAACAAGAGTAGAAGTTTCCTGCTTAGGATTAGGTTTTTAGTTCCTTTTTAGTTTCTTCTAAAATCTACTTCAAACTTATACTTCTAACATCTCAGCCTAAAATCTGAAATTTTATTTACTATTTTAATTTTAATTTTTTTAATTTTAATTTTAATTTTATAATTTTATAATTTTAATTTTAATTTTAATTTTTAAAATTTTAATTTTTTTATTTACTATTTTAATTTTACTTCATTTTATAGAGAAATGCTTGTTATTACCGTTATCATTTGATTGTATTATTATTATTATTATTATTTCGTTTTTATGTTGATTCATTTTCTGCTATGATCACACTACTTACCAAGTCTATGGAAAGACGTAAGGCAGGTAGTGGTATATTGTTATTGCTACATTTCATTTGTTTTTCTATCTCCCATAACTTCATTAACGTTACATGGACAAAGTTCTTAGTGTGTGTGCTTTACTTATCAAGACAATATTTTGTATATCTTTTAAGCTGAAATTTTCAAGGATTCTTTCAATGTGTTGTTTTGTTTGTTTTTTTTATCATTCCAAGTGAACCTACTACCACTGGTACTATTCTTGGTTTCAATTTCCAGGTCTTTATACTTTGATAGTTTTTCAAATTCCTTGGTTTACTTATCAAGACAATATTTTGTATATCTTATAAGCTGGAATTTCCAGGGATTCTTCCAATGTGTTGTTTTGTTTGTTTTTTATCATTCCAAGCAAACCTACTGCCACTGGTACTATTCTTGGTTTCAATTTCCAGGTATTTATTCCTTGGTTGTTATGTTACAATCTACTGAACAAGTCACATAAATTAATTGGCAAGTTTTTTTGTTTTTTTAAAAATCATATCACCCCAAGCAAGGCATTTTACTGCTACTGTTTTGCAGGGGGTTACATAGGAAGAAAGTTATGAGAAAAAGTGACACGTTATAGGGGATGTCAGGAAGTGGGTAAGAGAAAGATGAGAATACAGCTGAGAGTGGAGTGGACGGAGAAAGGAGCATGAGAGAGAGAGGATGTCGATTAGTGAGATAGGAGATGACTATTGACTTTACATTTAAATTCTTGGAGATTGTAGCTGTTGGGGAAGCAAGTAAATGAAAGGGAATTCTACAGGCTGGAAGTGCGAGAAAAGAAGCTGATGGAATAGAATTAGCATTTGCAATTTATTGGTTTCACAGTAAAAGTTTTTTCTTTTTGTTTTTGACAATAATATCTGGCCTATTTGCTTTAATTTTCCTCTCTGTGCAGATGGTGTAATCACATAGAATGGTGACATCTATTTCTGTAACCGGTGCTGAGTGATGTTTATACCAATATTTGTTTGCTTATATTCCAAAGGGTTTGCACATTGTCCAGTGTGAATATTGACCCACTTTATTGTGACAGTTTTTATATGTATTTGAGGCAAATACAGAATATCTGAAGATTAAATGGTCTATTGTTTTCTGGCATTTGTCAAAGAACCTGCATTTTGGATCCAAATTATTATTATTATTATTATTATTATTAGGTCTATTATATGTGTAATATATATTATATGCAGTACAAGATTGGTGGCAATGTCTCATTTTATGATAGAAATGTCTCCATGTAACTGTAAGTTCTTTGCTAACAGTTTTTTTCTGTTGCACTTTTCACTTGTAGAACTCTCCTCTGGCTTCTTACTTTATAGTCAACTTTGGTCTTAAGAAATTTAAATGCAATGTCAATTGTTATCTTTTGTCTTCTTAATTAATGTTCTTTTATTGTTCTTTCTCCTTAATCATTCAACCATGGCAGTGGTTGAATATATTCTTAAATCTGATATCGAGGGAATCTAGGCAGCTTTCAAGCTTCACCACTAGTTCAGTTCTCAACCTTAGCTACATTTTGAAAATAAATTATTTGAATTTTGGTTTAGTAGAAAAAAAGTTACATCAAAATATGTGAAGTCCAAAAAAGGAGACTAACTCCATAAGTACATAAGTGAGTGACTAATGCTTCTAATAATAAATCTTATTCTTTATAATTTTTTTCTGTTTAATATTTTTGCGTGCAGTTTTCAACATTTAAATTCTGATGATATCTTTTATCATTTTTGTCAATCAAACTTTGCTTATCACTTATCATTTTATTAGAATTATCAGAATTAGTTATAAATAATCAGTTTTTTATTGTTTTTTTTAATCAATTGCATATAAACTTTTCCTTTCTAATATTTTTGAATGCAGTTTTCAGCATTAAATTTATATTAAATTAATAGCAATGCCTGGAAAAATCATGGATTACATGGAAAAATGTGTGCATGAAAAGTAATATTCTTAAACCTGGAATAGTAAAGGACAAGATATTCTAGTGAAGTAAAAAATAAATTTCTTATTTTACTAGATTATCTTGTCCTTTACTTTTCCAGATTTAATAACTTGTCCTGTTCTTTTTCAGGTCTAATATAATCTTAAGAATATTGCTTTTCTTGTGTGCATTTTTCCATGTAATAATGTTTTCTTTTACTTATATTCTCAAACACTCAGTAAACCCTTGCATCTTAGTGATTTTATTCTTTGCTTGGGATGAAATTATTTAAAAAAATAGATAAACATTTGTTGTAGAAGTGTATTGCAGACAAATTTACTGTCAAGAAATTAATGTTATATCTATGTTTTTTTTCTCCTGTTTTAGATCCAAATGTCGCTAAGTTCCTCGGAGTTAAAGACATCAATTACAGAATATGACTCCAATGCAAGTGTACAGAGATCCATGGATAGACTGCAATCTACGGTAAGATTATTCTCATTTCACTGTTTTTGTCACTGGCTTTTTGTTGTACAAGGATCTTGGCAGAGATAATCCTTCTTTAAATATTCTAATTTGGCACTACAGAATTGCAAACAAAGAACTGTACCAAATTACAGAAATGAGACTGCATATGGTTCTGATTGTCTGACCTGTAACAAAAATATATATTTTTCATGGATATTTAAAAAAAAAAAATCATGTTTGTTGTGCTTTTGCAGGTTGCCTAAAATCATCAGGTAGACTGTAGTTAGTCCACTCTAGTAGCCAGTCAGTTAAGTGTAATACATACTTGGGCGATCATGTCTTAAAACAAACATGACTGACTGGGAAAAAAATTTTCCAGCAGTAGGTTGCTATTACTTTCTGTGGTAGACTGGTTGCTGACCAAGGCTATAGAACCCAATCTCTCTTGCTATTTAACTTATAACTGAAGGGAGAAGTGACAAATTAATACCTCTCCCAAGGGTATATCCGCATAAGTGATTCAATGAATTCAACTGGAATCATCAGGTGGACCGTAGTTTGTCCACTCCAGTAGTTAGTCAGTTTAGTGCAATATGCGATACATGCTTGGGAAATCATGTCTCAAAACAGACATGACTGACTGGCTAGAAGATTCTCCAGCAGTAAGTTGCCATTACTTTCTGCAGTAGACAGGTTGTCAACCAAGGCTATAGAATCCAATCTGTCCTGCTATTTAACCCATAACTGGAGGGAGAAGCGGCAGATTAATACCTTTTTCAAGAGTATATCCATGTAAGTGATTCAATGAATTCAACTGGAATTCGGACTCGGCTCTCCAATTTCTTATCCTGAGCTGATATCCAGTGCACCACAACATAGATCCGTGGATTATGTATTAGTTGTGAGCAAAAGTTTCTATCAACTCTTTTTGTTCTTAAATAAAATGTCTGACAACTTTTGTACATACCTGATGTATGTTTAGTTGCTTCATTGTTTTTGTTTTCAGTGGCAGTGTTGTGGCTTTGATTCTTACCAAGATTATGAATTCAACAATCAATTTAAATGCAGTGCTAAAGGAGAGAGAGCTTGTGGCGTACCCCCCTCTTGCTGTGTTACAGTTGAGGTAGGTAAATTTTTGTGACCTGATGTTATACATTGGAGTCTATCAAACTTCATCATCTCGTGCACTTTGTGACTTAGGAAAAAGCATGAATCCATTTTTCCCTGTGTTTAATCCTATCTACAAGTATATTATCACTAGTATGACATAATGATTACTTTATTGTTTCAAGTTCAGTAGCATACTCACATTTATATATATTTTCATATCCATACTTATATAAACATACCAATACTTTATAATATATAATGTTAGTGTGTGCGTTTATTTTTGTTTGTGTGTGTATATATATATATATATATATATATATAAAATGTGTAAAAGTGAACACTGAGATCAACACCAAGTCGTGACAGTCAGTTTATAATTTAAATTGGTCTGATTGAGAGGTTGTGAGAAACATGGAAACACTTCTTAATTGCTGTTGTTCCCAGGTGCATCCTGACCAGAAGTGGTAGCATCTGTTAGGGTCACAGCTATGGGCAAATAGTTAACTCCAAACTGGGGTCAAAACTATGAAAGTATAAAAATAGACATTTATAGACAAATATAGATTTTTAAAGGAAAAATATTACCAACAATACATTATTTAAGGAAAAAAATTATTACCATAACACATTTCTTTTTTTAGGAAAAGAAATATTGCCATAATATATTTTTGAAGAAAAAAAAATTATCAGCAATACATTTTTGAATACAAAACTAGAAAACATCTTCAGTTTTCTAAAATAAAAAAAATGTGACTAAATCAACCTTCTCACTGTAACTGAACATTAAAAAGAAATACCTTAAAATCCCACTATTTTGGTGTTAAATAACCCACTGAGGTTGATGTGCCATTAAACAAAACTTTTACTCACTCTGCCATCTACATTCTTCAGAAATTTAACTGCAACACCAATCACCCTCTTCTATCTTTGTGAATCCAGTTTTTTTATTTTCTATTCCTTTATCTATCCTCACTTAAGTTTCCTCATTTTCTTTCATTCTCTATAACACCTTGCATCATAATTGCATTATTGTCTTGCTTGGGGTCAAATGATTGAAAAAAAAAATACTAGCAGATTTGGATATAAATGATTCTTTTTTATTATAATGTAAACTGGAAGTTTATCTTTCTTTTTCAATTAGAATGTAAATTAGACCCTTATCTTTTTTATTATAATATAAATTGAACCTATATCTGGCTTTTTGATTATTATATAAATTGGTTCAATATTTTGCTTTTTGGTTATAACGTATATTGCATTAATATGTATTTTTTATTATAATGTAAATTAGACCGATATCTGCCTTTCCAATTATAATGTAAATTGGGCCTTTATCTGTCTTTTTGCTTATAATGTAAATTGAACCTATATCTGCTGTTTTGATTATAATGTAATTTGAACCTATATCTGCTGTTTTGATTATAATGTAATTTGAACCTATATCTGCTGTTTTGATTATGTAAATTGGTCCAATATGTTGCCTTTTGATTCTTATGCAAATTGCACTAATATTTGCCTTTTTGTTTATAATCTAAATTGCTCCAATATTTTGCTTTTTGATGATAATGTAAATTGGTCCAATATTTTGCCTTTTGATTATTATGCAAATTTCACTGATATCTATCTTTTTTTATCATAACATAAATTCAAACCTAACTCATTTTGATTTTTGTCTAATAAGACTTATATTTGTCATTACATAACCTTACAATGGCTGATATATTGTTAAATTAACCAATCTTACCAAATATAATCTAATGTATCCTATCTGGATATTATAGTATTTTATCTTTTACTTACTAGATTAGACTTTGCAAGACACATTGAAAGCTTATGGAGGGACTATTGACATGTAGGGCAAAGTATGACGTATCATTTGCATGTACAACTTAAAATAGTAATAAATGTTGTTAACCATTTTTGAAGATAGAAGATATTATTCAAGAATGCAAGAATAGACAAAGAAGCATAATATTATAGATTCTAATCCTTGAAATATAAAATAATGCTCTGAATATTATAAAATTCTGTCATTTACTAAGCAGATTTTTATAGGGAAATACAATGAAAGGCACAGATTATGGGAATTTGTGGGGAAAATAGCGGTTACTTGAACAGGCTAAGATTATGGTGATCGGGGAAGTTATCTCTTAAGAGTTGGTTCCACAAAAAAGTATTTCATGAAAAGAAGCTGCTTGAGTGGAATTTACATCTTACCAATGGAATATGAAAGAAATGAAGGTGGTTTGTTACAGTATGCGTGGCATGGCAGGTCTTAGAACTGGTGGAACTAAGGAATGTAGTTGGACCTACAGAAATTCCACAGGTGTTGACAACTAAGATTAACCATTATCTCATACCTTATTTTTCTTTTAGTATTTGTCTATATTTCTGAGATGAGTTAGTATTTACAGTGTTTACATTATTCGGACTATTGTCCTCATCTTTGTTGCATTTGTATGTCATTTCAGCCGTTGTACGCTCCAGCCTTCTTCAGGTGCTAGGAATTTTGAACCAAACCCTTTATTACAATCACTGGGGTATATCATCCTCATTTCTTGGGTAAATCCTCGATTGGAAGTCATGAATTATCTCCCACTAACCCTGCAAGTTACTAAGGATACATGGCCCAGTGGATAAAGATGTTAGTTCCTGACTTGACTCTTAGAGTTGTGAGTTCTATATCAGGCTACAGCAGTGGTGAACAAGTAACTTGCAGGGTTAGAGGGAGATAACTCATGACTTGCAAGGAATGAGGATGATATACCCCAGTGATTTTAATAAAGTGTTCGGTTTGAAACACCTGAAGAAGACCGGAGTGTACAACGGCCAAAACATTGTACAAATGGCAACAAAAATGAGAAAAATAGTTTGAATAATATAAATACTGTTATTTTCTTTTATATAAAATTTCACCCAATGCAAGGCTCAAGAGCTACTCAAGGTAAGTGATTACAATCAAAATGTTAAATGATGAATGAGATGTGCAATATGAATAGAAGAAAAGGTGGTAGGAAGAGAAGATTTTATTAGAGCAGTAAAAGAAAACATTAAAAGAACATCAAAAACCAAAAAAGAAGGGTAACAAAATATATTTTACTGCAGAATTAGTGCTGAAATATAACAGTTAAAAACCAAAAAATGATTCTTTGTCATCAGAGTAAAATAGATGATTAAAAAGTGTGCACAGTGACTAAAAAATATACAACCCCAGATTAATGTTAAATACTAATTATCTTTAACCCACCAATGACTCCTTCTGCTTACAGAGAGATGGTTGGTAGAACTTCATATTTTAAAAAAAATTTTTTTTTTAATATCATCCCGAGCAAGGCAAGTAACGCCACTGATGTGCAGGGGGCTACGTAAGAGTGAAAAGATTGGGAAAGAGAAAGCCAGAAACCACATCTTAAACAGGGAACAAGGGATGAGTCTCTTCACCTGTTCAATAGACGAGGGTGGAGTGTGAACTGGGCGATAGTTTAGTCTATATACTGATCTCAAAATCTTCAAGTAATAATTGGTATTATCCTCACTAAGTTTAGATTATAAGACTGAGCACACTGCTTGGCTTTTAATCAAATGAACTTGATACATTAATGCATGTATTGTCCACCTTTCCCCAGTGAATATTGGCTAGTATGCATACATGTTGGAAATTAAGGTTATGAGGATAAGTGAGATAAATAGCAATTTATCTATGACTCAAAGAGGTAAATTGGATTTTTCAAAAAAGTACTCATGCAGGAATTTGTTCCAGAAAGGGGCAGGTCTTCGTGAAATGCTGAGTAGAATTTTCTTTCTTTCAATATGAAGAAAATAAGGGGATTCAAGTCTATGGAAGTGGCATCACTGTAAAGGTTTAAACTGGGGAAAATAAAGAATGGGGTGCTCATCTGAACATATCCCATAGTAGTTGGGATAGTTGATTTACTAACCATTACTTATATGTGGCACAAGGTCAAAGGTATGGGGTACCCAGTGAGGATTGAACTTACTACTCAGTTGTAATAATTCTAGCGAGACAAGCTTGCTAACCATTATACCACGCCAAGGTGCCCCCATAGTAGTTGGGATAGATTAGTAGAGGAGTGCAACATTACATTTGTTAAAAAAAATGGTTGCAAAGTAGAGAATAAGTTTTTCCCTGATGGGATAAACGGGAAGTAAGAAAAGAAACTGTTGGCAAAAAATTAGCAGTTACATTTAACTATTTTAACAGTAAAATGATGGGACCTACACGCCAATCTAGTAGCATGTTTAAAGTAATGTGGACAGCGCATCAGAAAAAAAAAAGCTCATTAGATCAGTTACCATGAAAATATTTGTAGAAAAGACAGAGGATAGCTATGTCATGTCGGTGAGAAAGTGACTGAAGTTGAGATGCCACGTCAGGACTGATTACATTGCAGATTCTTTTTTGGATTTTGTCAAGAACCTCAAGATGAGTAGTATTAATATATTTGTATTCTATTTTTCCCATCTAGATTTTTTGCCTGATTGTTAATATGCGAACATCAACTTAAAACACTTGTTTTAACAATAAATTTTTTTTCAGGGTCATTTCCCTAAACTGTCCTGCGGCTATAATGCCCGACGTAACATGGTAAGTGATATATATATATATATATTTTTACCTGTTAGTATTTGTCTATATTTCTGTGGTATTTACATTATTTACTTTCTTCAGACTGTTGTTCTCATCTTTATTGTCATGTTCACAATGTTTCGGTCATCGTACACTCTAACCTTCTTCAGGTGACTGGAATTTTGCACCAATCATTTTATTTCAATCACTGGGGTAGATTGTTCTCATTCTATGAAGCAAGGGTCTTCCGGATGTCTTAGTTATCTTCAATTAACTCAACTCTCTAAGGTTTTTGCTTGCTACTACTGTCTCCTCATATTGAACTCACAATTCTTTGGGTCAAGTCACTTCATCCAACCAGTACTTTTATCCACTGGGCCATGTGTCCTTGAGGACACAGTTCACATTTTCATTTTTACATTTCAGACTTCTATGATTCAACCTAGTACAATTGGGGAGGGGTTACATTCTTAATGAAGATTTCCAACATTTGAGCCCTTTAATTAACCAGTAGATGTGCGTTGTGGTACGGTGAATATCAACTCGGAATGACAAATGAGATATCAGTGTTAATTTCATTTTGTGTAATTTAGACAATTTATCCATCACCCTCTGTATGACAGTGATCTTAGCCAAAAAGGTTGAGAATTTATAGCGACTGCAATAAAAGCACCATTTTTCAGATGCCCAATATCAATGAAAAGAAACTAAGGAAGATAATCAGACAACAGCTAGTTACCATAAATAAAATAGCATTGTCTGCTGGATTATTTAAAGATTATTGTTGAGAGAAAGGTTCATAAGACAGGGATTTGGCTAGTTGTAATAAAAAAATGGCAAAGATTAGCATAATAGTCTGAATGTAATGATATATGTAATGATTTATATAATGATATATATATAATGATGAATGTAATAATAAATCCTCAACCTAGAAATTCAAAGAGAAACAATCTTTTTGTTGACCCTGTAAAGAGAAGGATAATGTTTAATGCTGCTGTAATTTTGAGGAGAGATATAACCATTCAAAGACTATTGATCTCACTTTTTGTTTTGCTTTGATAATATTTTGGTTGATCAATTTTGCAGCTTTCTTTTGTTATACACTCTGCACAAAATATGTCTTCTGTAATTTTGAGAAGTCATTATCATTCCAAGAATGATTCAGATTATTGATTTATTCATAGTTCTTTGTATTGTTATGATAGCAGCTTGCCTCGTTAACTCTAAAGAGTTCTTCACTTGTCCATTCTGCACAATGACACTGTTTTCAACTGTGAAACAATAATTTTCCACATTGTATCATTAGTTATGCGTATTGCGCAAGCGCCTGCATGTTGCACCTCATAAAAAATTGTGCCAACAAAGCTTTTTATTTTTTCACAGCTGAAATGATTGCGTCATTGTCAGGAAAGTATTGTCCATATCATCCATCATTGGACTGAGCTGCAATGCTGCATTATTGTAATTTATTATATTTCAATAAAAAGTAATGTAATAAATTATTACATTTCAACAGAATTTATAATAAAAATTATTCAGTCAGTTAAGTGCCATACGTGAAACACGCTCGGGCGATCATGTCTCGAAAGAGACATGACTGACTGTGCAGAAGATTATCCCGCAGTAGGTTGCCATTGCTTTCTATGGTAGACTGGTTGCCGACCAAGGCTATAGAACCCAATCTGTCCTGTTATTTAACCCGTAACTGGAAGGAAGAAATGGATTAATACCTTTCCCAAGGGTATTTGCGCGTAAGTGAATGCAATGAATTCAACTAGAATTCGAACTCGGCTTGCTGATTTCTCGTTCTGAGCCAATATCCACTGTACCACAACGCACATATATTTCAATAACATACATATATTTCAATAAAAAGTAATGTAATAATTTATTATATTTCAACAGAATTTATTATAAAAATTATTATATTTCAATAAAAAGTAATAAATAAAAAAGTGCATTACTTTTGCTGCACTCTGTATATTTAATGTGATATTTTGTAGCAATAAATTTTTTTTCTATTTGTCAGAAAGATATTAATTTTGAAAAACTAAATGACATTATATGAATTTTCTTCTTCTATGTGCCCTATCCTTTCAGGTCGTAGGTGATCATGGCTTTCCACATGTCACTATCCCTGGTGGCTCTTAGTATGTTTTCTCTTGTTACTCCACGCAACCCCCATTCCGGCATCCACCTGATGAAGCCCTTCAAATATGTTATCTGCTGTCTTCTGTCTCTTTTTCCTTCTATCTGGCCTGTCAGTATCACGTTCTTCAAACCCTTCTTCCTCTTTGCATGTCCCAGGAACTTCAGTTGTCTCTTCCTGATGCTCTCTATTAATTTTCTTTTCATTGCCATTCTTTCCAAAACCTCATCATTGCTCACATGTTCAGTTTCATGATATCCACAGCATCCTTCCATAAAACCACATTTCCACTGCTTCAAGTTTTTTTTCTCATCTTTGATGATATTGTCCAGCATTCACTGCCATATTGAAGAACTGACATTACATAGCAATCTAGCACTCACTTCTTTGTTTCTAGGGGAGAGTGCTAGATTGCTATGTGATGTCAGTTCTTCAATACGGCAGTGAAACCTTTATGTAAGTCTACTTGAGCCATTGTTACCCTGAGAAGCTTAAGCCATTCTCATGTATGCTAAAGTTACCCTTAACTTAGTATGCTGTAGCT
This sequence comes from Ascarosepion bandense, assembly GCA_037127315.1. NCBI lineage: Eukaryota > Metazoa > Mollusca > Cephalopoda > Sepiida > Sepiidae > Ascarosepion > Ascarosepion bandense. The sequence continues at coordinate 1,695,224 of JBBBDQ010000991.1, forward strand.
AAGGCCACTTTCATATGAGCCTTCTATAGCCATATCGACCCACATGGAAGCCTTATACAATGAAGGTAACTCTTCCCCAATGCTACTATGACTCTCCCTGAAATATTTCAGTCAAGAAAGGCTAAAAAATAATTGTTTCTATTTTTTAATTGCAGACTATGGATTCCCAGGCAAGCTCATATGTCTATACTGAGGGATGTACACCTCACCTGCGGTCCCTACTTGTGCTACGACTGGACATTGTTGGCATGGTAGGACTAGGAAGTTCCATACCCCAGGTACGTCTATGATGTTTGATAAGTTACCTTTCACCTATCATGCTAATAATGAAACGAGCTAAGATTTAGATGTAACTTTATAACAATAACATTAAAAAAGATAACTGAAAAAAACATAAAGATATATTTAAAAATGTGAGAATAATTAAAGAGATAACAATAAAAAATAAAGATAACTGAAAGAGTATTGATAACATTCAAAAGGTAAATATTAAAAAGTATTGATAACATTTAAAAAGTAAATATGAAAGAAGTATTGATAACATTTAAAAAGTAAATATGAAAAAGTATTGATAACATTCAAAAAGTAAATATGAAAAAGTATTGATAACGTTCAAAAAGTAAATATGAAAAGGTATTGATAATGTTCAAAAAGTAAATATGAAAAGGTATTGATAACGTTCAAAAAGTAAATATGAAAACAGTATTGATAACGTTCAAAAAGTAAATATGAAAAAAGTATTGATAACATTCAAAAAGTAAATATGAAAAAAGTATTGATAACATTCAAAAAGTAAATATGAAAAAAGTATTGATAACATTCAAAAAGTAAATATGAAAAAAGTATTGATAACATTCAAAAAGTAAATATGAAAAAAGTATTGATAACATTCAAAAAGTAAATATGAAAAAAGTATTGATAACGTTCAAAAAGTAAATATGAAAAAAGTATTGATAACGTTCAAAAAGTAAATATGAAAAAAGTATTGATAACGTTCAAAAGTAAATATGAAAAAAGTATTGATAACGTTCAAAAAGTAAATATGAAAAAAGTATTGATAACGTTCAAAAAGTAAATATGAAAAAAGTATTGATAACGTTCAAAAAGTAAATATGAAAAAGTATTGATAACGTTCAAAAAGTAAATATGAAAAAAGTATTGATAACGTTCAAAAAGTAAATATGAAAAAAGTATTGATAACGTTCAAAAAGTAAATATGAAAAAAGTATTGATAACGTTCAAAAAGTAAATATGAAAAAAGTATTGATAACGTTCAAAAAGTAAATATGAAAAAAGTATTGATAACGTTCAAAAAGTAAATATGAAAAAAGTATTGATAACGTTCAAAAAGTAAATATGAAAAAAGTATTGATAACATTCAAAAAGTAAATACGAAAAAGTATTGATAACATTCAAAAAGTAAATATAATTGAAAAATTATGGATAACATTCTAAAACTAAAATTGAAAAAAGTAAAGATAATTGAGTTAGTATTTATTACTGAGAAAGTAAAGATAACATTCAAAGGCTAAAGATAATTTAAAATGTAAACAGTGAAAAAAAAATATAACTAAAGTTATGGAAATTAAAGAAATCCAAATTATATCTTAATATCTAACATAACAGACTCCAGGATGATTCGACTTGCAAACAGATGTTCATTGACAGACTTAAGAGCAAAAATATTAACTTTGACGAGGCAACACCATTTGTAGAAGCTCTTGTGACATTTTCAGACTAAACCTGAAAAATTAATTCTTGTCACAAAATGCATCACTCAGAAATAATTTGTTACATATCCAGATCAAAACTATCGATAGACTATCCAGAATTCATGTTTCTGTTCTGATTTTGTGTACTTTTGTCCATCTCAGTAAATATTAATAACTCAATGTTTTCAGTACGGTTTTCAGTACGATTTTATGAATTAATAATTAAAAAGATTATTCTGGTTGATTAATGTTACCAAGTAGTGAATTCAATCCTCAGTGAGTGCAGAATTATTGTTGTTTTGTGCCATACGTAAGCTTAGTAAATATTTTGTATGGTCATCAGCAAAATAAGCCCAAAATGCTAAATACAGGATGATGATACTAAAATCAAGCAGGTGCAAAAAATTCATGGAAAGTGTGACACTGAGATCCGAAGGTGCATTGACAGGACTAAGGACACATTTCAAAAGCTAAGCAGAGTATTAAGAGACAAGAATATTTCATTGGAAACAAAAAAAGAGTACTGGTCTGATATGTGATATCTATCCTTCTGTATGGCAGTGAATGCTGGACAATCTCCTCAAAGATGAAAGCAAAACTCAAAGCATCAAAAATGTGGTTTTACTGAATAATACTGGGGATACCACTGACCAAATATGTTAACAACTTATTCCAAGCAATGTTTTTATCTATATTTAAGTCAATATCAAAGAGCAAAATTCACTGTATTTTTCTTATGTATTTGTTTTACACTTTTTTGTTTCATTTAACTCTCCATCGAGATTTTTGTAAACCTAAATTGAGTCAATAACTTTTAAATAGAGCAAATGAAAATATAACAAAAAATGGCTATTAGGTTTTTAAGACGAGTGGATATTTTGTTGGAAATAAAGAAAAGAGTACGAGATTGTTATGTGATATCTGTCCTGCTATATGGCAGTGAATGCTGGACAATCTCCTCAAAGATGAAGAAACTCAAAGCATGAAAAATGTGGTTCTACAGAAAGGATGCTGAGGATGCCATGGACTGAACATGTGAGCAACAACAAGGTTTTTGTGAGGATGGAAAAGAAAAGGAAACTTATAGTTAGCATCAAGAAAAGACAGCTGAAGTTTCTGGGACACATGAGGAAGGAGGGCTTGGAGAATCTAATACTCATAGGATGGACAGAGGTAAAAAGAGACAGGGAAAAGCAATGTGAAACTTACTTGATGAGCTTGAGCAAGTCATGGCAGAGCTGGGTTTGGGAGAGATACCAAGAGAAAAAATGTTTAGAGTGATGAGGAATAGGAGTAAGTGGAGGTCCATGATCACTTATGCCCTGAAAGGATATGGCACAGAAAAAAGAAAAAGATTATTACCAAGTAGTGAATTTGATCCTCATCAAGTGCAGCATTATTGTGGCTTTTTGCCATATCTAAACTTAGTAAATATTTTTTATGCCTTGGTGTTGGGTCAATCAAAATTCAACAGTAAATTAGCCAAGTAGGTTTAACATGTAAAATCAACTACCCTGTCCTGAAATGATCTGACTGTTGCAATGGTGTCTTAATCCTCTTGAACATATTCTCCTTGGGTTGTCACATCCTCTAGAGCATTTTGCCAAAATATCTGGCAAGTGGCAAGAAGAATGGATAGTTGAGATATTCAAAATGACTGGATATTTTCCAGATATTGAATGGAATCTCTGGAGCTTCTTCTCAATCCCACACTTGATTGATTTTCTCCAATTACAGTTCACATTTTCATCAGGCTTCTGGACAACTTTGAAGTTTTAGTACCAAATTTTTATCTTGTTTGATTTCATTTTAAATCATCATAACCCTCTAGGGCCATTCATATCATATTTGATACAGTATTTCCCTATAAGGAAACATTTGGTATTTCCCTATAAGGAAACATTTGGTATTCATTGACTGAGCAGTTAGTACTGCTTTCATTTGAAATTTATAAAATATTTCTCTTAAAAAATTATTCAGGAAAATATTTCTTTCAAGGCTTGTTTTCATACTGTATCAAATATGATATGAATGGCCCTAGAGGGTTAATATTTTCTATGAATGAAAGTTCAAGTTTCTTTGCAAAACTTAGTGTAAATTCATTGTGAATGGGCAATGCAATTGCTGGCATCTCATTTCTGTATGGTTGTTTGCTAAGGTGACTTGCTAATTTCTGTTACAGACATCTTTTTACAGTCACATTTGTCTTTCTTTAACACCCACAAAGTCATCCAGCGTTTGTACTGCAACTGTGCTGAACAGACCTCCTTTACAATTTCTGAGAGAGAACGCATAATCTGATGTGAACAAAGCCACAAACTCTGCCATGATGTCTTGTAACTTCACAACTATTGACAGCTTCTGAACAGTTTTACCTACACCATTTTACTCACAAGGCTTGGGTCAATGTGTGGTATAGTTTTTATACACTTCCAATGATGCTGCATACTGGGATTCTCTCCTCATAACAATATTATCAAAAGGTCAACTCTCCTAATTAATCAACCAGATGGTTAAACTTCATAGTCAGGATGCTAATGTTTTGTACACTTGGACACATACGCAATAAACAATTTCATTCAATACTGTCACACTGCTGACTGAGTAACCCCATATAAGTGTCCACACATAGCATATTTTAAAAAAAATATCATTTTACTCAAAATAAAGTGGGATTGCCACTAGTGTGCAGGGGTTACAGTGGACAAAAGACTGGGTGGGTATTGAAGAAAGGATAAAAGCTGAACAAGATTCAAGAAGATAGAGGATGGTAATTGACATTGCATTTAAATTTTTGGAGATTGTAGTTATCAGAGAAGCAAGTAAATGGAAGGAAGTTCCACAGGTGAGAAGTGCAAGAAAAGAAAATGTTGGAGTAGAAGTGGAAATTACATTTAACTATTTAAACTGTAAAAGGGTGGGACCTAGATGCCAATCTGGTAGCATGCTTAAATTCATGTGGAAAAAAGCTCATCAGAGCAGTAGCCATGATAATATTTGTAGAAAAGACAGAGGGAAGCCATGTCACATCAGTGAGAAACTGATTGAAGTCGAGATGTGAAGTCAGGATCGATTACATTGCAGATCCTTCTTTGGATTTTATCGAGAACTGTGAGATGAATATGAGGAGCACCTGACCAGAAATGACAACAATATTCAATGCATGGACCAATGGTAGATTTATAAATGTGCAAGATAGATTCTGACAAGAAAAATTTTCTGGCCCAACACAGTGACCCAATCTTCCTAGCAGTAGATGCAACTATAGATATATACTTGCATATAGTGTTGTGACCTCTGAATTATTTTGTGAAAACCTGATTTTTTCATATAGCTCATGTATAATGAAACTCCTGTTTCTGGGCAATACTAGTAGGCCTACTGTAGTCAAATAATGTAGTATCATCCTGGACATATTTTATAAGAAGAAAAATGGTTTTCATTCTTTTTTGTACAAAGTTACTCCAAAATGGTGGCGAAAACATATGTGACATGAAGATTTAGATACTGTACTTTTGTTTTCATTCATACCTGATTTTTAATCTCTTTAAAAAAAAATTACCTGTGTATAGTGTGACCCCCTCCCCACTAATTTTTGCATTAAAAATGAGCATAAAACTTGCACAACACTTGAGTATATATGGTATGCAGTAGGTGCCCCTCTGATTAGTCGTTAAGATCCTTGAAGTCTGAGCAGCTGATTCTGCAGTTATTCAGTTAAGTGCCATACATGATACATACTTGGGTGATCATGTTTCAAAAGAGACATGACTAACTGGGCAGAAGATTTTCCTGCGGTAGATTGCCATTACTCTATGCAGTAGACTGGTTGCCAACCAAGGCTGTATAACCTAATCTGTCTTGCTCCATAGCTGGAGAGAGAAGATACGGATTAATACCTTTCCCAAGGGTATTTGCGCATAAGTGAATGCAACGAATTCAATTGGAATTTGAACTTGGCTCCCCGATTTCTCATTCCGACCTGATATCCACTGCACCTGGCTGGTTCTTACAATAATAAAAAAAGCCAGATACTTTTCAAGCAGACTTCACAATTTCCTAGCCTTCATAACTCTAAGAAATATTTGTCTTCTTGCTATCATTCCCAGTCTGTTCTGCCATTCATTTACTCAAGCTCATTAGGTAGGTTACTTGCTGCTTTTCTTGCAGTATATCCTGTAAGTGTCAGATTCTCCAAGTCTACTTTCCTCATTATGCATTCTAGAAATTTCAACTCCTCTTTGATTCTAAATATAAATAATTTTTTTGGTTTCTGTTTCCCTTAAAACTTTCCCATTTCTCACATGATGTGTCAATGGTATTCTTTAGGATCTTTCTGTTGAACCATATCCATCTTGCCTATAAATTCCCCTCCCAATTATGAACAACTTCTACCTTGGGTTGAACAATAATATCATAAATTTAAGAGAAGAAAAAAGAAAAAAAATTGAAAACTTTGAAAAATTTTTCTTTATAATTTTGTAGAAATAATTTTTGTTCCATTATTAAATTAAAATAGATATGCACACATGCAAGCGTACATGCATACACAATCTGTATGAAATTGAAATGGACAGCTGTGATGAGAAGGCCAATTTCTCTCTTTGTCTGGCAACAACCTCTGGATAACAGAAAAAGAGTGTAAATCAAAATGTAAAGCCATTTGAAATCATTTGTATGACTCCATTATTTTTTTGGAGACAAAGAAGAGAGTTGATTTTCTAAGTGCTGCTTAGATGTGGCAGAGAGCTGAAAGTATGGGGTACCCAGTGGGGATCAAACTCACTACACAATTGTAACAGGTTCTAATGATATAAGCTTGTTAATCATTACACTGTATCAAGGTGTCCAAAGAAGAGAGTACTGGATTGTTATGGGATGTCTGTTCACTGCCATTTTGAGAGACAATCTTATCAAAGATAAAGGAAAGACTTGAAGCAACCAAAATGTGGTTCTACAGAAGGATGCTGAGGATACCTTGGACTGAACATGTGAGCCAGGACGATGTCTTGAAGAGGGTACAAACAAAAAAGAAACTTATACTTAATATCAGGAAATGACAGCTGAAGTTTCTGAGATGTAATGAGGAAGGTGGGCTTGGAGAATCTTGTACTCACAGGGCAGATGAAGGGAAACAGTGGGGAAAGCAATGCATGACATACTTGATAGGCTTGAAAGAGTTGGGTTTGGGAGGGGTAACAAGAGGAAGGGTGTTAAGAGCTACAAGGGATAGGGTGATGTGGAGGGCTGTGATCACCTAAGACCTGAAGAGACACAACACATAGAAGAATAAGAAGAAATCTTTTAGTAAATAAAGTATTTTAAATGGCCAATTTTTTTTATTAATCATTTCACCCTAAGCAAGTTAATAATGGGTTACTGAGAGTAAGAGAATCTGAAAGAAAAAAAAAACATTATTTAGGAAAGTGAACAATAAAGGGAGAGGAATTATGAAGATAATACTTGACATAGCGTTTAAATTTTTGACAATCAAAGTTGACTGGAAAGAGAGTTCCACAAGCAAGAAGGGTAAGTGAAGAAACTGTTACCATAGAACTTACGGTTTCATTTAACCATTTCATCTGTAAAATGATGAGATCTTAACACCAACTTAGTACTGTGCTTAAGTTCATAACATTTAGGTATGGGAAAAGAAAATCCATCAGAACAATTACCATGAAAGTATTTATGGAAAAGCCACAGTTAAGCTATATTATGGCAGTGGCTGAATGACTGAAGATGAGATGCCAGGTCAGAACCAGTAACATAGCAGATTCTTATTTTTATTTTATAAAAATCTCTAAATACATAGCAGAAATACCAGACCAGATGTGGCAGCAATATTCAATGCATGGATTAAGGGTTGACTTATAAATATGTAATATAGATTCTAGCAAAAGAAAATATCTGACACAGCACAGAACCAACTTTCCTAGCAGCAATTCTAGCCAATATAATCTTTTCACTTCATGTCAATGGAATTTGAAATCACTCATTTTTATATCAGCAAAGATGAATGAAAAATATTTTAAAATTTTAAAGAATAACAATTTTTTTCTGTGAAAGCAGACAGATACTGATTTATTTGCAGTTACAGTTTTAACCTTTAGCACTCTGCATTATTGATATTAGTTCTCTTTCTATTGCATTCTTTATCAAAGTCACTCAGTTGCAGTATCCTTATTGTTAATTTCACTGAAAGTTGTGTTCTGTTGCCATAGCAGGATATGACAACACAACTATAAAATTCAAACAACTTCAAATTCAGGGATAAGTCATCTTCAGTGGCAGGATAAACTTTTTGTACAGCAAATGAAGTGATAAATGTTAATGTTGCCAGATGAAGACTAGATATTCAGTCAGTTTCAATTAACCTAACATAAGGCCAACACGAGGTAAGTTCTTTAAGATTACTTTTAGAGCCAGTTACTGTCAAATCATCTCTTAAAGATTCTTTTTGTTTATATTCTTTTTCAGATTGTTGGATTTTTGCTGGGTTACTATTTCATACGACGCGTTGAGGAATACCATGTCTGGTATCGAGTTGGTGCCATTGGTTCTTCAGTGTCAACCAGTTCTTGAGATTGCTGCCCTGACTTGTCTCTTGTGCGGATACCTGCTACTGCTGCTGCCACCCTCCTTTTCCTCCGAAACATCCTCAGCATCTCCCTCTTTCCCTTCATTATCCTTATTTGGTATTTTGCTTCTCCAATGTGGGTTACTGTTAATTTCTCCACTGCTGTTCATATTTTTTCACTCCCCTGTAAATGCATCAATCGTGTTGTATAAAATGCCCAATATTGGTCTTATCCCTTACATACCTATATATATATATATATATATATATAGTTGTGATAATGTTTAGTGCCAAGATTGTTATTTTTTCAGTAGTGTTACTGATAAAAGGTACTTTGGCAAGCACATTTTTTATTGTAAAGTGCTTGATATTGGGGTGGAGATAGGGCATTTGTCACTTCAGCTGAGCAGATTCATGCGTACTTTGAAGTTTCGTGAGAGTACTGTTATGATATCTTTACTCATCAGGGCTGGGTTAAAAACAAAGGAAAAAGTAAACTAACCAATTGCAAGTAAGACCTCTTTTACAAAATATCAAATCACACCAATCCTCATATAAATAAGGAAACAAAAAAACCCGGACACAACAGGAATAAAAAATCAGCTCCGATGAGTGAAGACACTATAATGGTGCTCTTCTGAAACTTCAAAGTTGGCATGAACCTGCTCAGTTAGAGTGACAAATTCTTTGAATTCATAATATATATATATATATATATATATATATATATATATATTATGAAAATTAATGAAGATTAACAAAACTTGGTATAAACAACCGACAATTTAAAATGATTTGTTTAAACATTATTTTTTATCAATACTTGTATTTAAGTAGATATTCCGTTTTTTAATCAGACAGTATTATATATTTATTTCATAATAAATAATGAAGCCGGTAGATATAAATATATAATACTGTTTGATTTAAAAACAGAATATCTACTTAAATACGAGTATCGATCAAAAATAATGTTCAAACAAATCATTTCATATATATATATATATATATATATATATATATATATATATATATATAGCTATATCTGTCTCATAATAGTTGTTGCATTTAGTGTATGAGATGCGTATGCAATTGTAACAACAATTATAAAACTAGATAGTAAAAATACATGGACAAATGCATACATATATATTTTATTTGATAACTCTACACACAAACACACACAGTCAGTGAATATTTTCGTATCACCTTATATAAACATATTCAGTTTAATGCATACATATACACACACACACATTTACAGTTTTCTACATACACATTTATGGTTATATATATTTAAAAAAAACATATGTTCAAAGCCTCATGCATGTGTACACAAACTCATATATACGGAGATATGTAAAGATGTTTATGCAAACAAATGTGTGTGTGTGTGTGTATATATATATATATAAAGAGTGAACACTGAGTTCAATACCAAGTGCAACAGTCTGTTTCATGCTTCAATCTTTAGGCCATACTGAATGCATTCAACTATGAAACAGACTATTGCCGCTCGGTGTTGAAATCGGTGACCTCTGAGTATTCTGGATATTAAGTATTTCTTAACCATAAATATGGCATACCTTAAAACTATATTTTTGTCATTCACACACACACACACACACACACACATATATATATATAAAAACATAATAAATGTAACTTACACTGATTTTTCTTTTTTCTTTGTTGTTGCTAACAGTACTTAATATCAGTAACAGAGCCACTAGTCATTATAAAATCAAATATAGGCTGATATTAAGATTACCTTAAAAAACAGCAAAAATTTGTAAAATTTTTATGAATCCCAGTCTTCACAAGATTTTTGGCATTACTGTTAGTTTCACAATATAAAGTCAGAACCTCGTATTTGAAAATTGATTTATATCATGAAACTGATAGTAACTCTAAAGTTTAAGATCTGGATTTTAAATGTTTTAGAAAGTTTTTAAAGTCAGTTTTAAACATCAGAATATAATATATTATATATTTTGTTATTACAATGGTTTATAAAAGCATAATATCACTACATAAAAATTTTCATGTTTAAGAACAATACTGTTCTTCTTCGGGTGATATGTTAAAATAAATGGTCTTCTTTTTATTTTAGCATATCACCTGAAGAAGAACAGTATTGTTTTGAAACATGAAAATTTTTGTGTAGTGATATCATACTTTTATAAACCATTGTAATAACAAAATTACATTATTAAGCTCGACTCTGTATTGAGCACTTTTTATAAAAGTAAATGCTTGAACATTTGGTTTTAATCTACATGTTCTTCCACTTTCTTGTAATATATATATACACACACACACACACATGAATGAATAAAGAGGAAAACTTGTTAGCCAACACATTTTGTTCCCTCATGGACTTAATCAAGGCAAATGATAAAGTCCATCAAATGACAAAATGCATTGGCTAACAAGTTTTCCTTTTGTTTTTCTTTTGTTTTTATTCATATTATCCTATTACTTTTCTAGATATATTTTTTATTTTTATTTATATATGAAACAAACACAACTATATAAATGATTTTTCCTTTGTAATTAGATGGTTTCTCTGACAAATTTGCATGTATCAAATTAAAAAAGAAAACAAATATTCCACCGATTGCTTTTTGATGTCACCTTCAGGTGAACATCTGTCCCCTCGATTTTATCATGGGTATTTGTGGAAAAGCAAAGAAACTTTAAAAATAACTTCACCACAAACATCTTTCAACACAGGTCTTTTGTGAATCTTTGGCCTGCATCGTCTGTACAATAGTCTCAGAGTGATTGACTGAAGTATCAAAGACTTTTTTTTTCTTTTCCCTAGTCAACGTCTCCCCCTTTCTCTGGAAGGAGAATTTCATGGTATTCTTTGATGCTTGCAGTCAATCCAACAAACCCAGGAATTTTTTTCCTGTACATTTTGTTTTTCGCCTATTGTAAAAGTAGATATATCATTGTTAAAAATATTTAGCCTCAAATTCTGTGTCCATTGGAGATAAATTTTTTGGAATGTTTTCATTAAAAAAACAAATGAAAGGAAGAAAATGGGTTTAATATTTCTTTTTTTTTTTTTTTGTTAAAAGATTATCATGAAATGACATTACCATACACTCTGAAAGAAGTTCAATAATTTATTACTTATGTGAGTGTTACTTTAATATTAATCTGTGTATTATTATGATTATTTAGTTGTGTGTATGTGTGTGTGTGTGTGTGTAAGAGGCATTGTCAAAATGATGAGTCTTTAAACAGTTGGTGTGAATCTTAGCCTATGTGTGAGTATCTTGCATCCCAGTCTTTCATGCTTTTTGCCCACATACATTATTTACTATCTGAAAAGTCCTGCTTATACAAGTAAAATAACTATCTACTTACAAAGATTTAAATGCAAAAATTCTTAAAAAAATACTCATTTACTATCCACCTCATTTTTATGCCTACCATTTTTGTTACATATATATGTATCTATCTCTGTTTGTATATAACTTTTTATCTCAGTCTATCTATTTATCTATCTATCTATGTAGTATTCTTTGGTGTATATAAATAGTGTTTAGATGCAGATGAAAAGCCAGTATTTTGAGGGTTAGTTATTCAAACAGGCTGAAATTGTCACTCTCCCCTTTTTAAAGCGACCTAATATTTTCATGTGTCATATTAATCAGTACATTTGTATACTTTTAAAATCTGAACTATCAATATGCTGCATCTATTTCAGCCACTTCATCTTTAAGTCAGTTATATTTCTCCCTTGAGTTATATATATATATATATATATATATATATACTTACACACACCTTATATTTATATATGTACAAACCCACACATTTTGTGTGTTGATATGCTTATATATATTTCTACATGTGTATCCATACTTTTATCTAATATATATATATAAATGAACAAGAGTGAAACTTATCTAAGCCAACATGTTTAATCCTCTGATGTACTTTATCAAAGTAAAAATCTACCTGAAGATGAAACGTGTTGTCTGAGAAAAAAAATTTCCTTTTGTCTTTATTCATATTGTACTTTTAATATATATATATATATATGTGTGTGTGTATAGTGTTTCAGCATATACACACAAACAACTATGTGTGTTTATATATACACACACACACACACGTTTGTTTGTATATATACATTTGTTTTTATATATATATATTGTTTCAAATTTGTTATATAGTATTAATCTCACAACTAAATACCAAAACTTGTAACAAAAAAAATTCATGAAAGAAAAATATATAATAAATGAATAAAAAACAAATAATATATATATATATATATATATATATGGGTGTGTGTGTGTATGGTGTTTCAGTACACATAAACAAGTATGTGTGTCTTTTTTTATATATATATGTATACACACACACAAGTTTGTTTGTATATATACATTTGTTTATATATATATATATATATATATATATATATATATATATTGTTTCAAATTTGTTATATAGTATTAATCTCACAACTAAATACCAAAACTTGTAACAAAAAAAAAATTCATGAAAGAAAAATATAGAAAATATATAATAAATGAATAAAAAACAAATTATATATATATATCTATAAGCAAATAATATATATATAAAAATAAATTAGGCAATGTAAATAATCCCAAGCATTACCATAAATAAAAGATCTGGGGAAAGCTCAGTTTCTCCTTTCCCTCACTTCACTGAATCTCCCAGTTACCAATATATAGAGAACTTGTGAAAAGAGTAGTGACACATGGTGTGAAACTGACACTTAACATGCAGTGTTGATTCAGGTGCCCAAACTTTATATATATATATATATATATATATATATATATATATATATATAATCAAAAACAAAAGTGGCATGTATGTAAAAACCAAAAACAAATCCTATTAATATTAATATCATTTTAAAATGATCCTGGATGAGGGATCTATGGAAATAGTATTATCTATTTACAGAGCCAAATATGTATATTTTCAAATAAAACTCCGAACTTCCCTAGTCTCTGTATCAATGTCTAGATGACAACCTTCTAACATAATCTGCTTTCTCTTTTAACGCCACTCCCATTATTCTTTTCCATATAATCTTATTTTTTCTTTTTTTTTTCATGTAAACTTCTGACTCTGAATTTCTTTTTGAGTTTACTTCCGGTAAATGAATTGTTGTACTGTATTTGCATAATAAATGAATTTCACTGCTAAAGAAGTGAGGGTTTTCCTTGCTGAAATGGCCATGTGACATATGTAATTTTCGGAGTTTTATTTGAAAATATATATATATATATATATATATATATATATATATATATATAACATTTATACACAGGAATTTAAAAAAAAAACCCTATATCTGATATTGACTCTATCTCTTTTTCTTTCTCAACACACACACACATACACACGCACATATAGACAAAAGGGAAATTTATTTTATCTAATGCATTTTGTTCTCTGAGGGGCTTTATCAAGTTATGGTTCATAAAATCCATCGTAGGCTGAAACTTATCAGCTATGATAAGTTTTTCTGTTGTTTTTATTAATATTTTTACAGATACACCCTATCTGAATCTTTTACATATTATATATATGTATAAAGAATAAATATACATTTATTCCTCACTGTTTAATGTATATTTATTCTTTGTATGAATGTATTGATGTCTTTGTAAAACTAAGTTCAAATAGAGTAAAAATCCACAGTTCATAGAATTTACTTTTTAAAAGTGCTTAATGCAAAGTAGAGCAATATATTATTATTGTAATATTTTTATAAAAATATTACAATAATAATTTTACTGATAGAAATATATGGGGTGTGTTTGGTTATTGAAATAAGTTATTTTTTTTCTCTCTGGTTGGTGTTCAGGTTTTCTAACACTTGAAAAATTTGATCGTCCCACTTTTCCTACTGTCTTGAGTAATCAGTACATTTGTGTACTTGAAAAATCTGAACTATCTTCAAGGTGTCTCTCTACCTATAAATGCCAGCCAGCCATTACATAGCTGTTTAAGTTTCTCTTTTCCTTTCTCAATTATAATATATAGGATGTGCATTGTGGTGCAGTGGAATGAGAACTTGGGGATCTGTGTTTAAATTCCACTTGAATTCCTTGCAACATTTAAGTGCAAATACTCTTAGGAAAGATATTAATCTGTCTCTTTGGGTTCTACATCCTATATTGGCAATTGGTCTACCCCAGAAAGTAATGGCAAACTACTGTGGGAATATCTTTTGCCCGGTCAGGCATATTTCAAAAGAGGCATGATTGCCCTGGTATGTATCACTGACTGACATTATATGAGAGAGAGAGAGAGAGAGAGAGAGAGATGGGCTGGTTTGAACAATGCCTTTAAGTGAAATCAGTTTTGCACCCAAACCAAGCAATTTTCTGAACATGTAATGGATTTTTTATTTATTAATCTGACTGATTTTTATCACTTCAATTGTTATTTTATTGGATACTCATATTTGAATAGACGCTCTGTTTATTTATTAAACAGTATGTTTGTTTTTAGTATCCGCTAAAAATAACAACTGAAGTGATAAAATCTGTCAGATTTATAAATCGAAAATCCATTACATTTTTAGAAAATTGCTTTGTTTGGGTTTGGATACAAAACAGAGAATATATGAAATTTTCAAGAATCTATGCCATGAAGGATTTCACTTAAAGGTATATATATATATATATATATATATATATATATATATATATATATATTGTAATTTTGTTATTACAATGGTTCATAAAACCATTATATCACTACACAAAACTTTTCCTGTCTCAAAACAATATGACCCACACAATACTTATTTGGTTTTCATAATGCCAATATACCTTAGTAGACCATAATTACTTAATTCTAATTTTAACCTGAAGAATTCAGCACCTATAAAAGATAAAGTAGAATAAAATTAAATTTAAAAAAACCTAAAATCTGACCTGCAGTCAAAAATGTGTCTACACATTTGAATAATATATATATCTAGTATGTATCTTCCTCAGAAAAAATAAAAAAAGTGTCATGTTATAACATAAAGCAACAATGTCCTTCATGTAACCTAAATGTTCAACTCCACAGTTCAACCTAATTCTCACTATTGATTAATACTGACACACCCACAATCATATTGTTTAACTTCCTCCAACCACCTCTACTTAACTTTCTTAAAAACCATGAATTCCTCTTATATTTTCTAAATTAAATCATTTTCACAATTTGGTTTTAAAATATTACCTGAAGAAGAACACAATTGTTCTGAAACATGAAAAATTTTGTGTAGTGATAGAATGCTTTTATAAACCATTGTAATAACAAAATTCATCATTTATCCATCACACCCAGATGGTGCATAGGGCAGCAACTTTTTTTTTGTTGCTGTTTCTGTTACAAACTGTTTTTTTATGAGGCAGGGTTGTTAGCCCTGCACCCAAAATAACAAAATTACAAATATATATACATATATATATCCATGTGTTTATGTCATTCTTTTCAGGTTTCTGTAGTTCAGCTTTTTTAGATTATGTTTAAAATAGCAACAAAGGTTTCAAAATATTCAAAACAAAGACTGCCATGAAATATATAAAGAAATGAAAATAATTCTGCTTAAAATTGTGGATTTTTTTACTTAGTTTCTAAGGTGTACCTTCATGTAATAGGAAGATCTTTTGGAAACATGGTGTGAGTTTGAATCTCCTTAGTATCTGCACTATTCAGAATTTCTCTAATGTAATAGCCTATTTATATCTGTTTTACCCATTTCTCTTTATCTCTGTGAATCTCATTAACATAATCGTGCTTATGGTGATATGTTGGAACACTAGTTCTCATACAGTTACTGAAGTTAAACAATGTCAAGCCTGGTCAGTACCTAGATGCTTGGGAATACCAGGTGCTGTAAGCTTGGATGTGCAGTTGGTGTAATGGATAACAAAGTTGGAATTAGAAGTTGGAGAGTTGACTTTCAATTCTGGTCAGGTTTGTTATATTCACTTACTTATATTCATGGGAAAGGTATGAATCCATCTCTTCTCTTCCCAGCTATGGGTTAATTAGTAGGATTTGTATCAGCAAAATCATTATTATCTACAAAAAATTAATTTCAATCTAAAAATATTTTCTGGCTTTAAATAACTTGCAAAGGGTTGATAAATCATAAAAAACAAATCTTTAATATTATTGGCTCTTTCACAAATTAGGCTGGTGTGTTTATTTTTTTTTTCTGAAAAAGTATATATCTTTGTGATCTTCTGTCAGAACTAAACAGAAGATATTTTTAGATTATTGATCTCAAGTTGAAATCCTACAGGACATTAGGTATCTGCATTTACTGATTGATGGAATTGCTATTTATTTCATTGACTAAGTGTGTAGCTCAAAGAATTTAACCTTCAGTTTATACCATATTATAAAAAAGATTTTTTAAAAATTAAAAAAATGTCAGCATCAGTTGCTTTTAAAAAATTTACACAAAAGAACGGAAATCCATGCTAAGTTACAAAATGGTGCCATAATTTCATGACAGGTTTTACATTGAGGTATTTGAAAGGGTGTAGATATGGAAAATTCTACCCTTGTTAGATCAACACTTGGAAGCCGCCTGTCTTTTAGATTAACTCATTATATCTGCTGGGGATTGTAAGTAGAAACCTGTTACTAATCCCAGGCTTTTATGAACCTATAATTTATACTGAGGACAGAATATGCAACATTTGATGCTAAATAAAGGATATAAACCAAATGTGTTTTTCAAAATGAATGTTGTAACAGGTTTGGATAAATATTGTTTTACATTCTTAGATTTGTTGCTATCATTCATTTGAAAGCCGTCTGCGTTCACTTACTGATCATTGTTCGTGTTACAATTTGGTTAGAGATTCTTGTTTTAAATGGTTACGAATTCAAGCATCAATCATTTCATACAGTGGTTAGGGTAAGACTTAAAAATAAATCCTCTGATATATTCTAATATATATTACTTTTTTCAATACATTAGTTAGACACTGAAATATTTTTTTCTCCCACTTGTATGTATGGAGTTGAAACTGTTATATTCTGGGGGAATTGGGCTTGTGCAAATATATTTAATTAAAAAGGTAACATAATACCCTCTTTTGGATTAGATGCTAATAATAGACAGCCTCAGTGGACTGTGTATGAGTGATAGAAATTTATGAAAATATGTCTTAAAAGATCCCTTAAGTGCTGTTAGTATATTGTCCAATGCAATGTTTATTACTGATACTAAGCAAAGAAATTTAAGAACATCTTGAAATCTGAAAAAAATCATTTTTAATATATATTAATATATTGAAAATTAGTATAGTGTTAATTTGAATAATATATTTATTCTGGTTTTGTTTTGAGTCAGATCAGACCAAAACTATTTCACTTCTTCTATTACTCCAGAAAGTACCAGACTCTTCCTACCATGCTCCATACTTAACAAGAGTCAGACCAAACCTAAAATGGAGTACTGCTGCCATATCAGTGCTGGAACTGCTCAATCTACAATTCGTTTTTAGTCATTTCACTCTAAGCAAGGCAATAAAGCCACTATAACACAAGGGATTACCAAATATAAAAGAATAAGAAAAAGAAAATGTTAAAGAGCAAAAAAAAAAATAAATAAATAAAAGAAGAAAACAGTAGATAACAATTGCTATTGCATTTAAATTTTGAAGATCAAAGTTGATTGGAAAGCAAAAAGCTGAAAGAGAGTTTCACAAGTGAGAAATGTTATAGAAGAAACTGTTAGCAAAGAATTTATAGTTAAATCTAGCCAGTTTAACTGTAAAATGATGAGACCTTGTTGCTACTTTAGTATTGTGCTTAAATTCATAAAAGTTGAGGTACCATGGAGGAATGTTCATCTGAACAATTGCCATGAAAATATTTATAAAAAAAGGCACAGAGAAGCTATGTTACAGTGTTATTAATATGTATTTGGAAGAGGTTCCTAACCATTGCTGTTTTGTATTAGAATCTTTCAGCTTCTATCTTTCATATTTTCTTGAGATGTATGCTGTTTTTAATCATTTTACCCCCAAGCAAGGCAATAAAGCTACTAAAACAAGTGGTGGTTACTGAATATAAAAGGATAAGAGAAAAAGAAAAATTTATTAAGGCGTGAGAACAATAAAAAAAAGAAAGTAGATAATGATTGCATTTAAATTTTTGAAGACCAAAGTTGGCTGGAAAGCAAGAGGCCAGAAGTGAATTCCACAGGCAAAAAGTGTGAGGAAAGAAATGATTAGTAAAGAATTTTAGTCTGCTTTCAAATTTTTTTAATTGTTTAAGTAAAGGTTGAAACAAGAAAATGACAAATTATCTGTTCTTGTGTTTTGACTGCATTTCCTTTTTTTTACTTTATATTTGAAAAGAAGAATAAGGTAAAAAAAATTGCTGATAAACAGGTACATCAAAATGAGGGAAAAGAGCACATGAAATGCTAAAATAATTTGGAGAGAAAACCATTGATGATGACTTCTTTGACTGTTGCAGTATAGATATACTTTGGGTTGTGACTCTTGTAATTTTCTTTTTGTCGACATACTTTTCAGGGTTTTCAGAAAATCATCTCTTGTTACTTGTATTTATAAAAATAAAAAAAAAAACAGACTCCAAAATTTGAGCATTTTTAAAGAAAAGAAAAAAGAAAAGGAATTTAATTTATACTTGATTATTTTTTTACTCTTTAATGGTTTAAATATAAAATTTATGTAAATAAATTTCATTAATATGGTTTTATAAATAATATAACATTTTAATTGGTTTCCATATCAACTATGTATTTTAGACAAGCTTTTCTGTTTTTTCTGGCCAAGAAAAAGTAATTTTTGTAACTTAAGTTTAATATATTATTTGTTATAAAACTATTTTTGTGTGTGTGTGATTTTAAATAGTTAACAATAAATAAACAAAATTTTAGTTTTGGTTGGTATTGTAAAAAAAAAAGGAAAAAACGATAAAGAATTTATTTAAATATTATTTTGGTTTGATTCCCTCAATAATTCTTACATTATTTTTATTACCTTAATTCTTATGTGTGTGTGTTTCTGATGGCTACACCTTTGATCTATGATCATCAGGGATCAGGGTACAAAATGTGACTTCTGTCCATTCACCGTCTTTTGTTTCAGAATATGTCTCCCATATGAGCCCACCGATATATATATATATATATATATATATAGAATTGCCCCTATGAAAAAGTTGAAAAAAAAAATTTATTACCTATACAAGGGAGCTAACTCAAGGCATGACGGGAACGGATGTGGAGTGTAGTAATGTCCCTTGAACAGGGAATTTGAACAACGAAATTTATTTAAGATAATAATGTGATGCAATTTTGTCTTCAGTTGTAAGGTGTCATATTTATTCTTGGTTATTTCAAGAGACTATTGAATGATCTTCCTTTTCTTTTTTGCATATATTTTCTAGGAATGAGCACTTTAATATAAAAATTTAACCAATAATGGAAACACAAAAAAAAAAAATAAATAAAAAAAAGGCAAACAAAACAAGTGTTTTTATTTCATTTAAATTTTTTTTTGCCTTTAATTTCCTCTTATCAAGTTAATTTTAGGAAACCCTTTAAATATAACAGTTTAAAATATTTTCAATTCCTGAATGTTTTAATTCTATGTATCTTAACTTTTATTTTGGAGGTGAAATATTTTTAATTTCACAACTAAGTGCACTTTATTTTTTTTTTTTTTAAAGTCAGCCTGGAATACTCAAGCAATATAAAAGACAAAATGGATTCCTTTATCATTTGTTAGCCTGACTTAGTGGTACAGCAGATGACTGACTGTTAATAACTCTGTCCTGGTAATAAAACTGAGAAGTTTGCTATTCGTAAAACTTTTTACATTTATGCTTAAATCTTGTATTTTTTAAGACTTTGGAATTGTGAGCAGAATCTCTTCAGACTATATTACCACAGTTTAAAATGTCTCAGCTGCAAAAGCACAGAGAAAAACATCCTTAAAAATTTGCTAATAAATAAGTTCTTCATTAAACAAAAAGCCTTATTTTATTTATTTGTTAAATTGTTTTTTCTTGTTTTTTGAAAACTGACTAAAATGACTTAAATTTATTTTTAATTCAATAATTATTATTTTGAATTTAATTTTGAATATTAAATATTGAATTTCTATTGAATTTAATAATGAAATTATTAAAAATTTAATAATTATTGAGTTACAACTGAATTTATATTGAATTTAATATTGGATATTGAATTTAATATTGAATTTATATTTAATTTAATATATATAGAAAATTTAATAATTATTGCATTTTAACCATTAAAACAGACATTTTTTGAAACAAACATCAAAAAGAAAAAATGTTTTTTTAGAATTACCCTAGATAGAAAACTGAAAAAAACCCCCCCAAAAAACCCAGAAAAACTGACCAGTTTTTGTTCACTTTTCAGAGTTCAATCAGTTTTTAAGGACCCTGGCTGTGGCTAAAATAGGAAAAAAAAATAAAAAATACAATAGTCAAAATAAAGACCAGTTGAAAAAACTTATCTTAGAACTTCAAGTTTTGCTGATACACCATTCCCCAACATCCAATTAATCTATTGAATTCATTAGCAGATACATTTATATAAGCTAATGAATTCAACAGATTTATTAGACTCTGATGAGCAGTGTATCTTTGAAACATTTTTTATGGTGATATTAACCCTGTACAAGGCCTGGGTGTCACTCAAGGCAACATATGTTGTTTCTTTTTGTATACTTGAAATCATATTCATCTAAAAATCAATATTTATAGTTTATCTATTTTTTTTAAATTGGTGCTTTTGAAATGAGGTATGTTTTTCTTAAACAAATGATTGATGATTTGTGATATGTTTTGAGGTAATTGATTTTCTTGTTGTTTTATTGACTGATTAGTTATACATTTGTTGATTAGAAAAAGGACTGTGTTTTTTATTGCTATAAACATTTCATGAAAACTTTATATAAAAGATTGTATCACATTTGATGGTAAAAAGGAGACCATTTTTTTATAGAATCATTTGGAAAAAAACACAGTTATATATATATATATATATATAAAAATATGGTCCATTATTTTTAGCCATTTTTACATGTGGACAAGACTGTTATATTTGTATTATAAATGAGTATATTGCAAGTGGAGTTTGGTAGGTCTCCATTTGCATTTAAATGACATATAATTGAGTCTTCTTGTTTGACAAGTTGTTTTATATCTAATATAATTATTTATGAATTTGGATTGATCAGGAACATATTTCCTTAAGAGGTATGTGCATTTCTCAAATAATATTTTGTTTTCTGTAATTTGTATTTTTGACATTGAGGTTAGTAGTTTAAAATTGTTAATAATAGATAATTTAATTTTCTTGTTTTTGCATTGGCAAGATCCAAAGCATGAAACTGACTCAATTTAGTCTTATATATATATATTATTATTATTCATTCATTTATTTGAATTTAAGAGACTATACATTAAGGGTAACCAAGCTTAATATAAGGGCCATTGTTTTCCTCCTATTTCAGTCATCCATACTTCAGGTGTCTTATGCAGTGTTGTTCTAAAAAACCAGCTTATATATATATATATATATATATATATATATATATATATATATATATATATATATATATTTCTTTTTAATCATATCGCCCCGAGCAAGGCAGTAATGCCACTGATGTGCAGGGGACTACATAAGAGAAAAAGATTAGGAGATAGAAGACAAGGACGAACCAGTTAGAAAGGAGCAAGAGAAGGATGGGAATACAGGTGTGATGACAGTTGCAAAGGTGGAGAGAAAGGAAAGGATATATATAATCATATATGTGTAACAGACCAGCTTTTATTTTTGTAATTTTGTATGCAGTTTTGTTTTTGAGATAATAATAGTTTTATTGATATGAGTCTTACTAATTGACCTATAAATGAGAGGAGAAGAAATGGTTATTTGCACGTAAGTAAATACACCAAACCCAACTGGAATTGGAACTCAGCTCCCCGATTACCAATTCTGAGCCATTATCCATTACATCAGGGGTTTTCAAACTTTTTGACTTCCGAATCCCTTGACTTTTTTGACTTACAGACCTCTTCATATTTCAAGTTTTAGTCTAGGGACCCACTATAAACGCTTATGAAATTTATGCATAAATTCTTACTAAAAATAGCTTATAGTTTTGCATTAACGTAGTAAAAACTGGTTTTAAGCTTACTTTAAATTGATAAATTTAAATTTAAATTTGATAACATTAATAAGTAACAATAAATATCCAGACATTGAAAATTTATACTTTGAATTTCACGTGATGAGTTAATCCACGGACCCTCTATCTTATCCTTGCGGACCCCCTGTGGTTCGCGGACCACAGTTTGAAAACCCCTGACCTACACAGCCAAGCTTACAGTACCTGGTATTCCCAAGCGGTCACCCATTTAAGTACTGACCAGGCTTGATATTGCTTAACTTCGGTGATTGTACAGGAACCAGTGTTTCAACGTGGAGTGGTCATAAGCCACATTACTATATATCTAATTGGTATAAAATAATATCTGTTGAGCTCTCTATATTATCTAGAGCAATATGATATACAGAAAAGTAAAGCTCAACACATATCTAAAGTGATCTAAAGTGATTATAAATCCTGATTTATTTCATCAAGCGAGTAAGCGCGTATTTCTTCAGATCGCAAAATATAAATTGGTCTAATTTATTCAGAATATTAAAAGTCGCGGGGCATAGCTCAGAAGTGAATTTACTTCCTGTGATATCAGGTTAGGTGAAGAGTTGAGAAATATACAACTTAGCATTAAAATTTGGCGAAAGTGCCGGAAATGTCACAGAAGTTTAAAACACACACACACACATATAACAAATAATAAACCATAAAAGAAATATATACACAAAAATGACACATCTCGTCACGATATACACACACCCTAGGAAAAAAAACTGTTAACGTTTAAATAATAAAAAATATATTCGATTAATAAATAAAGCCCATGAATCCCTTAGACAAGGGGTTTTCAAGCTGTGGTCCGCAAGGATAAGATAGGGGGTCCGTGGATTAACTTATCACGTGAAATTCAAAGTAATTTAAATTTAATTTTGTTACATTTGGCATCAACATGCAGTATTAATTTATTTTATTTGAACACTTATGTCTAAAGTAAGCTTAAAACCAGTTTTTACTACGTTAATGCAAAACTATAAGCTATTTTTAGTAAAAATTTATGTATAAATTTTCATAAGCGTTTATAGTGGAAGTATAAAGGGGTCCGTAAATAAAAAAAAAGTTTGAAAATCCCTGCCTTAGACACACACACACACACACACACACACACACATACACATATATATATATATATATATATATATATATATATATATATATATGCGCAAATTTCAGCACAGTTACAATAAGTTTTGTAATTCACACCAAAGATGATCTTGGAGGTGATCGAAATTATTTGAGAAGCAAAAAAAAAAAAAAATCAAAACAAACTTCGGCGCCTTCCGTGATGAATTTCAACTTAACATCAAGAAATTGATTAGAGAACTAGAAAATAATATTATGAAAATAAATATGTCCATAGTCTTCAATGAAACATATTTGAAATAAAGATATGCTGCTTAATCAGATTAAGATTGGGTAAGAAAATGGCGGAATGAAAAAAAATCAACGTAACGCATTTCATTCCTTGAAAGAACTTATTCAGATTAATAATAAATTTACTGAAGGTGTTATATATATATATATATAAGCATGCGGTGTAGATATAGAAGAATCCAAAGGAGTATCCTGTACATGCAGTGGTAGGATAACTCTCTAAGAGAGCTCTAAATATATATGTATATACATACATATAGAGCAAATATAAGAAAAAATTAGGGCAGCCAAGTTATTTCATGGTAAATCGGATGTTTAGGCCTATTTCAGGCGAACCATCATCAGCTTCCGTCGTTATTGTACAGAAGATTTTACATGAATAGTAGGGCGGCTTCTAGTCTAATAATCGTTTTTCCCCAAGCAAGGCGGGACCACCACTAGTGTGCAGGGGGATTCATTGAGAGAAAAGATTGGATGAAGTGGGTATTGAAGAAAGCATAAAAGCTGAATTGGATTCAAAAAGATAGATGGCAATAGACGCTGCATTTAATTTTTTAGAGATTGCTATAATCTCTAAAAATCTCTATCAGGGAAAAAAATCTATCAAGAAAAAATAAACGAAGGGGTTTATATATATATATATAAAGGAGGTGAAAGAACATAACCAATTACAATTTATATATAAAATACTCAAGGCACAAGGTTTAAATTCAATTTATTATTTAGTATCTACGTGCTCAACTCATTCAGCATTCTATCGTTTTCTTTTTCTTCTTCTCCTTATTGTATCTCATATTTGTAATAGAAGTCATTTTTAAGTCTCCTTTTTTAAGAAAACTACTGCAATCATGTGGCGCAGTGGATATCGGCTTGGAACGAGAAATCGGGGAACCGAGTTCGAATTCCAGTTGAATTCCTTGCATTCACTTACGCGCAAATACCCTTGGGAAAGGTATTAATCCGTCTCTTCCCTCCAGTTATGGGTTAAATAATAGGACAGATTGGGTTCTATAGCCTTGGTCGGCAACCAGTCTACCGCAGAAAGCAATGGCAACCTACTGCGGGATAATCTTCTGCCCAGTCAGTCATGTCTCTTTCGAGACATGATCGCCCAAGCGTGTATCGCGCATGGCACTTAACTGACTGACTGCAATCATTACTTTTCTGGATAAAATTCCACCTGGAATATCATTATTCTAATCACCTCTTAATAAAAGGAGTAGTTGGTATAAGATCGATCCAAGTCGATATTTTTTGCCATAAAGAAATAATAATCGACTTGGTTCGTTTTATTTATTGAACTGCTTTCGGATGTTCTACGATAAAGTATTTTACACATTCAGATGTTGTTATTTTTTTTTTTAATCATATCACCCCAAGCAAGGCGGTAACGCCCCCGAATCGCAGGGGGCTACGTAGGAGTGAAAAGATTGGAAAAGAGAAAGTCGGAAACCACATCCTAAACAGGAAACAAGGGATGAGCCTCTTCACCCGTTCAATAGACGTGGGTGGAGTGTGGGCCGGGTGATAGTTTAGTCTATTTACTTCAATTGAAAAAAAAAGAAAAAAGTGAAAAGATTGGAAAAGAGAAAGCCGGAAACCACATCCTAAACAAGGAACAAGGTGTTGATCAACGATTAACAAAATGTTGTTAGTCAACTAAACAATGTTAACTATTTAGATTCTATTTTTGTAAATGTAAGGCGTCAAACGACTTTACGTAACACCCCTTTAATAAAATTCGCGCCTTGTCTTTATTTTATCCTTCGTAAAAGAAAACTTAACACCAGTAAGAAACAGCTGAAGTTTCTGGGACACCTAATGAGGAAGGAGAGCTTGGGGATTTTAATACTCGCAGGAAGGATAGAGGGAAAGAGAGACAGGAGAAAGCGAGACATGCGCTTGAGCAAGTGAATGGCGGAGTAGATTTTTGGAGAGATACCAAGAGAAAAAGTGTTAAGTGCGACAGGCAATAGGGGCAATGGAAGTTCATGATCGCCTACGTCCTGAAAGGACACGGCACATAAAGAAGACGACTACTGTGATTATTCAGGATTAAATAGCATCGTTTCTTTCCAGCGATGCTGTTTAGTCCTCGGGGAAAACTTAGTTTTGGGCAAGCGTAAATTGACGTTGTTAATTATTCCATTTTTTTTTTTATAATCGTCTCACTCAAGCAAGACAGTATCGCCACTGGTGCACAGGGGGTTACATAATAGGAGAGTGAAGAGAGAGGAGAACAGGTCACAGTAGGTGTAGGAGAATGGGTAAGAAAAGGACGGGTACATTGGTGTGAAGAGAGGTGCATGAGTGAGGAAAGTGTAAAGTGAGAAGAAGGATGACGACGTTGCATTTAAACTCTTGGAGAGTGCAGCTTAGAAAACAAGAATACGGAAGGGAGTTTTATAGGCTGGAGGTGCGAGAAAAGAAGCTGATGGTGTAGAAGTTGTGGTTGCTCTTGACTGTTTTCACAGTAAAAGGGTGGGACCTTGTTGCTAGTCTAGTGAGTCGAGTAAATTCGCGTAGGGGGAGAGCACCAAGAAACAACTTAGCTCCTTGGTGCCCTCCCTCTACTCGAATTTATTAGGGCTACGTCGGAGCAGAATCCATGAAAGTATTTGTAGAAGAGACAGAGGTCAGGATTGACTACATTGCAGATTCTTCTTTATTGGGGGTTAGCGTATTTTATATTTAAATTTTATATTTGTATTATATATATATATATATATATATATATATATTCATTTTGAAGTCACTTGATTACGTAACCTTGGTTTCAACCTGTGGAAAACCTGTTATAAAATCTTGATCTTATTACCCCCCCCCCCCCCCAAAAAAAAATAGGTGCCAACAAAAATCACAAAATCTTTTATAAGAACTGACAGCTTTTGTTTTTTTTTTGTTTAATCATTTTGACACGGGTAAGCGAAGAATTTTATAAACCCAATGGTTTAGTTAAACTGCAGACTTCTTTTAATTGAAGAGATAGAAAGAAAATGAGAAAGACCCCGTGATGAGGTATACCCTATAAACGAAAAAAACACTAAGAATGTTTTATGTGCCGTGTCCTTTTAGGACGTAAGCGATCATGGACCTCCACTTACCCCTATCCGTTGTCGCTCTTAACACTTTTCCTCTTGGTATCTCTCCCAAACCTCGCTCCACCATCCACTTGCTAAAACACATCAAGTATGTTTCATGTTGCTTTTCCCTGTCTCTTTTCCCTTCTATCCAACCCGTGAGTATTAGATTCTCCAAGCCCTCTTTCCTCATTATGTGTCCTAGAAACTTCAGCTGTCTCTTCCTGATTTTAATTATAAGCTTCCTTTTTGTCTACATCATCTCCAAAACCTTGTTACTCACATTTTCAGGCCATGGTAGAGCCACATTTCTGTTCCTTCGAGTCTTTCCTTAACCTTTGAGGAGATTGTCCAGTATTCGCTGCCCATATAGAAGGACAGATAACAATCCAGTACTCTTTACTTTGTTTCTAACGAAATCTCCACTCGTCTTTAAAACGTAATAGCAATTGTTTCCTATATTTTCCGAGTCATTTGCTGTAACTAAAAGTTATTGTATCAATTTAGGTTTACAAAAATCTCGATGGGGTTTCAAATGAAACAGAAAAGCGTAAAACAAATACGTAGGAGAGAAATACAATGAATTTAGTTTTTTGATATTGACTTAAATATAGATAAAAACGTTGGTTGGAATAAGCGGCGGGTACGCATTTTCTGTCTTGAGGAATTTCTCTCCAAGACAAGAAAAGATTTTCGGGTATGTTTTTATTTAAATGTCAGGTGAACTCTCCAGAACAATAAACTGTAGTGTAAAGAAGGGAGTAATTCTTTAAAATCTGACTAACCAAACCCAACGGTATAAGTATCCGTTAATCTCTCTCTCTCTCTCTCTCTCTCTCACGCACGCACGAACACACACACACACACACACACAGTATTTGTGCGTGTGTGGATCAACACTGCATGGTGATTACCAGTTTCACACTTCAAAGCGATCTTCATTCATATGCAGTATTCATATACTG
The DNA here is from genome assembly GCA_037127315.1 of Ascarosepion bandense. NCBI lineage: Eukaryota > Metazoa > Mollusca > Cephalopoda > Sepiida > Sepiidae > Ascarosepion > Ascarosepion bandense. The sequence continues at coordinate 1,723,187 of JBBBDQ010000991.1, forward strand.
CTAAAACCTCCTGACAAGTGGGCTGAACAATCAGAAATAGGTTCGTCTACTAAACTCCGGAGTTGAGGTGCTGAACAACAATCAGCTAAATATCAAATTTTATATTTGTATTATATATATATATATATATATATATATATATATATATATATATATATATATATATTCATTTTGAAGTCAGTTGATTACGTAACCTTGGTTTCAACCTTTCTGTATCTTCAGGCGTTTTATAACAACTGATTCTTTAACATTTTTATTATTTTCAAAAGCATAAGTGATTTTTCAACGGTTTTAATCATTGTAGAATCATACAAACCCGGATGAAAATGTTTAAATTTCCAGTCGTGCGTTCGTAAAAATTCCTGTTGTACGATTGAAAATAACAAAAACGTTGGAGAAGCAATTGTTATAAAACGCCTAAAGATACGGAAAGGTTGAATCCAAGGTTGCGTAAACAACTGACTTCCAAATGAAAAATATTTAAAAGATCTACATTATATATGTATCGAGCACTTTTTAATACGATTGTCTAATTTAATTATGACCAAAAACTGGTTAACAATATTATATATATATATATATATATATATATATCCCACAAAGTCCACATTATATATACGTAATGCTATATATCTCTATCTATCTTATATAAAGTCCACAGTATATATATATATATATATATATATATATATATATATATATATATATATATATCGTTAGTGTGTTTGTCTGCACGCAAAATTCTAGTTTGTGAATCAATATGTGCTTGAAATAAATTTAACCAAGTCTTGATTTTCAGTAAGGGTTTAACAATTTCTTTGCAATTTTTTTGTTGCCATCTTCCTTGGTGCATTATAAAAAAATCGTAGTTAAAACTATCAACCAACATGAGGAAGATCAGTTTTTAAATTTTGTTCATCTGTTCTAGAAGCGGAACGCAACAACTCAAACTCGAATTGAACGTTCTTTTCAGTTTCATGTTTTGCGTTTGTTAAACTTCTGAAAATTCCTGTTGAATTGATCCGAAACTGAATTAAAGAATTAAAATTAAAGAAAACCATCTTAGGGATTTCGAGTAAAGTAAGAGTTGTCTGCCCTTAGCTTGCCGTTTTGTTTTCTCATCTTTCTTCAGTTGAGCCTGTCATGTGAAATTTTCAACACTTTCAAATGTACACTTGGAAAATATCCTATAGAAATGTATATTTAAAGCATTTTTCAAACTTCAATATTATTATCTTCCTTTTTATAAACTTTCCCTTCAATTGTTAATGAAAAATTTAATTTAAAATCGGAGTTTAAGATTTTTAAATGAACAGGGCCCATTTTCATATATATTCTGTCAAATTTTGCAAGATTTCTGTAAGAAATGATCCTGCACTTCGTAAATAGAACCAAGAAAAAGGTTTCATATATAAACATATTCAGACCATTTTTTAATTCTTAAAATTGTGTTAATTTAGTTTGAATAGTTATTTTTTTACTTTGCAAACAAATAGGTAAAGTTTAACATACGTAACCGCAAAAAGGTGTATAAAAAAAGCCGTCTTTTTTCTCTTGACACCGCTCTTATTGTATACACTTTCGGCCATTTTTATTATTTTAGAAAGTTATATTTAGAATTTTAATAAAATCCAAACATATGAAACTGATATTAAGCATTCTCTATTTTTTCTCAAGAATTGACACCAAAATAATTACACACTATTTTATTAATTGTTTATTTTCATATTTACAACTTTATAAAGATATGTCAACAAACTTCAATGCAATATTTATCATTTACCAAGTAATAAAGAAATAACTATAAAAACTGTTTCTAATTCATAAATGTCTACGAGAACGAGAACATTTAAATTATTAAGGACTAACAACTAATACGGAAAAATGCATTTTCTGGAAAGTTCTTTCATTAGCTCTTGCCATATAAATTCACTAAAATAGCTTGTGATAATCTGGATTTATATATTGGTTTCTCGAGAAATGACAATAAAAATGTTAAATACTATTAATTACAAGAAGTGTATTTAATGCTTTTATTGAGAATTCTCAAGGAAAAAAGAATAAGTTTAGTTTCATATGTTTGTGTTTTATTAAAGTTCTAAAAATAGTTTTCTGAAAAATTAAAAATCAATTGTCAAAGTGTACATTAACAACAGAAAAACAACTTTCTTTTTTTGCGCGCACGTATGTTAAACTTTACCAATACATATTTAAAATCTGAATCTACATTTTTGTAATATTTTAAATGCCAATATAAAACATTTCCTGATGAAGGAAAAATTGAAAAAAATAACTTTTGATTTCTAAATTTAAAAGTTATTGAAAGTTAAAAATTACTGAGCCATATGATCGACACCATATAATAGTAGACAAATGCTGTATAACATATATTGTAATTCTTACTGAATGTTTGTACATGTTTCGAGAGTTCTGTTCACTTCATCAATCAAACATTTACATTGATTTATTTTCTAAGTTCAAATGTCACAGTACAATACAGACCTGTAACGGATAATGATTCCTGTTATGTTTGTGTTGTTTGTAAATATAAATCCGCCGTAAAATTAGTTATTTTGTCAAGTTCAATCACACGAACATGTGATTGAACATCTGGTTGGGCAAAAGAAAAAAATTCTCAATTTACAAACATTTGTCAAATAATGACCAGAGAACGCATCTTCTTTATTAAGATTTCTCGAATGAGCGGTTTGATAGACGTAATACCCACTACTTAATAAATAAAAAATGGGGCGTCTATTTCAAATATGAAATATCGACCATAAGTTTGAACGGATTTTAAGTAAATGAACACAAATGTAATTTTGATTGTTTTTCTAAGATTAACAGGTCGGACATAACATACAAATTAGCGGACTCAGCATACAATTTTGCTGAAAAACATACAAATTGAAACACCATGACAACTTTGAGGATAAAAAATAATTTTGTTAAAATATAATTGTTAGTTGCGTTATCTCTGTTTCTTTTTCCTCTTCTTTTTCTTCTCTAAGAATTTTGAATTATTCAAGCAAGGCAATAAAGCCACTATGACGCAAGGGAGTTACAAAGTGTGAGAGAATATGGGAAAAACAACATTATTGAGAGAAAAACATTATAGAGAGAAAAAAAATAAAAGAACAAGAATCGAAAAGACAGAAAATAACGACTGACATCGCGTTTATGCATTTGAAGATCAAAGTTGACTGAAAAGCAAAAACCTGGAAGAGATTTCCACAAACGAGAAGTCTGAGAGAAGAAGCCATTAGCATAGGACTTGCGGTTTCATCTAGTCGTTTCAACTGTAAAATGATGAGTCTTTGCCGCTAATCTTGCAGTACGCTTAAATTTATAAAGTCGATGAACCAAGGAAGAAATCAATATTGCTTTGAAAAATGCAAAAGTATGGCACAAGGTCAGAATTTTAGGGAAGGCTGGTCTAACTTAAACTTAGCTAGCCATGATTACTGACCCAAATATACCACAGTATAAAGAAGAAATCTCATCAGAAAACAATTACTATGATAATAGTTATAGAAAAGACACAAGAAAGCTATGTTACAGCGGAGGGAAAAATGAGTGAAACCGATATGCCAGGTCAGGCCAAATAAAATTGCAGCTTATTCCCTGTAATTTTATCAAGACTCTCTAAATCCATATCAGAAGCACCAGAACAGATATGACAGCAATATTCAATGCATCGATGAATGTTAGACTTTTAAATATGTAAAATAGATTCTGTCGTGAAAAATTATCACACTGAACTAGCTTTCCAGGCAGCAGACCTAGCAATTGTTATCAATATATTCTTTCTACTTCATGTCAGCAGAGAACGTAAGCTCTAGAAGTTTCAAGGCATCACTTTCCTGGAGGTTAGCATCAGCCATCTATGAATTTTTTATCATTGTCCGTTACAAGTCCTTATTGAACAATGGGATTTGAACTTAAAAAATTAAATCAATGCAAACCTTTGGTTGATGAAGGGAATAGAAGTCCCGAAATGTGTACTAACATTAAATAAAACATACCTTTCATGCAGTTTTTGTCTTCGATTATTGAAAATATCTGCATAGACTTTTCTATTTGAAGTATCAATTTATTTTTGCTATTGTTCGTGTTAAATATGCAGAGCATTTTTGCAAATAATTTAAAGGCTTTAAAAATATTTAATTTGTAAACTTTGAGATTCAAATATATTTACGTGCCTCATGAAAATTATTTAAATTTTTTTTAACAATTTTACTTTTTCTGCGAATACAAATTTTCATCCTTATCTTATTCAAATTTCTCATTGTTTTTGCTACTCTCTCCTTTTGACACGCATTTAACGCGTTTTCCGTCTTTAATTTTACGCTTCTAGTAGCCACCAGTAATCTCGATTATTGAATTAGAAGTTACTCTCTTTGATGGCAGAACTGTTTTTTATGAATTCAAAACTAAAGTCAATATATATATATATATATATATATATATATATATATATATAATTTCAAATGAATTTTGTCCAACATTATTTCTTACTAATTATAAAGGTTTTAGTTGGTACATATGTTTGAGTTGTTATCTTTTTTTCTTTAATTTTATTAAACAATGAAATTTAAACCGGGTGTTATTAATTTTACTTTTTAATAAAATAAAAACTGGGATAGCAACTCAAATACGTATACCCACTAAAATAACGTTTTTAGTAATATATATATATATATAACCAATAATGTATTCCTCAGACCCCTCCCCACCAAAAAAAAAAACATTACAAAATGAAGAAGCATTTCTGAAAGATAACTTTTTTAAGGCGAGCGCTCTTTGTAACTTAAGTGCTCAAAATTAAAACATAGAGCATTAATATAACAAATGAAATTAAGGATTCTCTTATCTGTTCTGATTTTGAATTTTTTGACTTTTCTCTCTTATTTTTGTGTTATATTTCTTCTTTCTTTTTTTTCTTTTATGATCCTTCTTTGTTTCCATTTTTTATTTCTACATTTCAGAGTAGGGACAAATAAGCGGACATTTAATTTTATTTATTATGATATATATTACAATTTTATATTTATTGTTATATATATATATATATATATATATATATATATATATATAACAATTTCATTTACTGAGCAAACATTTTTATTGCTGGAATTTTTTTTTTTTTGCTTACATTCTTCATAAAGAAGAAAAAAGTGTTTTTATTAAGATTTAACTTCGATTAAAAAACTAAGTGAATGTTTTCTCGGAATTTTAATTTGTTCATAATTTATTAAAAATTCGAAATAAAATAAAATGACCAAAGAATTCGTATGTTGTGTTCACTTTTTTATTTACTTTCTCTGTCGATTTTTGTGTGATATTTTTCCAACCTGTACGCAATTTTTATCGATTTCTCGAACATTTAAGCTGGTAGACGTAAATAAATATGAAACACCGTATCCTCACCACACTGGACTGGCGCACTCCGCCAGACCGGCCGTTGGTCCGGTATGGTCCAGTATTACAGGTTAGGTACAAGTGTCCGCTTCCCAATGTCAATTCGATGCCACCCTCCAGCCATGTTGTGATTTTTTTTTTATCCTGGAGAGCGGTCATCAGATCGTAGAAACCCGGAAGCTTGTCGTTGGTTCATCTGCGTGTTCGTCGCGTGAAAATCGGGTTTTAACAAAATAAATGTAACCAAATTGATACGTTTTTTTTGTATAACTAACACACACACACACACACACACACACACACACACACACACACACACACACACACACACACACACACACACACACACAATTCTTGTTGCACAAAGTTGAATGTCTCTTGTAAACATTAACCAAATAAAACAAATACTTCGAATTATTTCGGTAAAGGAGAAATGTAGCCTTCGTTTAACAATTTTTTGTGTCTGTTCTCATCGTAACTATTACAACTTTCGACGTTCTCGTTCTCAGTATCAGTAATGGTCGGGTAGTAAGCGTATTATTAGTGATTGTAGGAGTAGCGGTATTTAAATGTTAGCGGCGGTATTTCGCTTCTTCGCCCTCAGTATCAGCAACACAGAGCGGACGTTTGCTTTCAGTCTCTGACGTCTCTTAATTAAGTTCAACTGCATTCGAATACAGTCGAACCCAAACTTTTCTCTCCCACTCTTCTCTTCTGCTCTCGACTCGTCTCGTCTCGTCTCATCGACTTGTCTCCTCGATTCGTCTTCTCGACTCGTCTGTTTGTGCTCGCGAAAACACGCGCTTAAATAGAAACGGGTGGTCTTAGAATACAACCTTCTCTCCTTAGTTCGACCACACCGAGCCCCTCTATGACATACATTTAAAGTACATTATCAAATCTCCGAAAATAAACAATTTACTTTTTTATCGATTGGTCTTCAAGGTTCACAAAAAACGTTATTGTTTTATGACCTTGCTATTAATTATTCGGACGTTCTTTTTGTAAACTACAGAGATCTTGTTTAAAAAACGTTCTTGATTTCAACCTCGATTCTTATAGTGTTAAAATCCATTTCTCTTTAAGAGTTCCAAATTATTACTGTTCCATTAGTCATCTGATATGCTTTGTATACTTACAAAAACATTGTATTTCTAAATAAAGTTTCTGTATATTAACATTTCAAAGTCTTTACAGCATATCAACGTCTTGGTTATTCGAAGATACCTCTCTTTCAATTGGTGTTTTCTGTTTTACGGCACATCCTCCTTTATTATCATTATTATTATTTCAGGAGGTGACATCGCCCCTGCTACATTTCTCCCTTACCCTTTTTGTCTATTACTCGTAACTGACATATATACTGCTAATGACTATTTCAGGAAAAAAATTCTACTCATGTATTTGTTTGGTACTCCTCAACAGTTCTTAGCACAATTCTTGTTATTCCAAATATAGAATAATAATTATTCTTCTGTAATGTATATATATATATATATATATATATATATATATATATATATATATATATAATTTTTTTTTGAAGTGTGTATAATCTTGTTTTCTTTTCAGATCAATTGCCTCAATCTGTCGTACAGACAATTATTAAAAAAAAAAAGAAACTCTTTCTAGCAACGTTATATTGTTCACAGTCCAATAAGCAGTATAATTATCACATTTATATTTTAATCGGGTGTGCGTTGTGGTGCAGTGGATATCGGCTCGGAACGAGAAATCGAGGAGCCGAGTTCGAATTCCAGTTGAATTCATTGCATGCGCAAATACCCTTGGGAAAGGTATTAATCCGTCTATTCCTTCAAGTTATGGGTTAAATAGCAGGACAGATTGGGTTCTATAGCCTTGGCTGGCAACCAGTCTACCGCAGAAAGCAATGGCAACCTACTGCGGGATAATCTTCTGCCCAGTCAGTCATGTCTCTTTCGAGACATGATCGCCCAAGCGTGTTTCACGTATGGCACTTAACTGACTGATATTTTAATCACACCAGGAATCTTCGACACTTACTTCTTGTAACCATTCATTGTCTTTATTCACTTCTTATATTTTCTAACCTGTATTGGATTTAACAGGGGGGGGGGCTTGTCGATCTCTGTAGTCCGATGTGAAACTTCCTTACTAGAATGGCTATTTCAAATGAGGCTAGGATAGATACAGTGGAGAAGCTAACGGAAGAGTTATATCAAATAACACCTACAGAGAGGAATGATAATGGTGAAGAAGAGGTGACCTTGTGTAGTTCTGTAGTTTTTTTTTTTTGTTTTTTTTTAATCATATCACCCCAAGCAAGGCGGTAACGCCACTGATGCGCAGGGGGCTACGTAAGGGTAAAAAGAATGGAAAAGAGAAAGCCAGAAACCACATCCTAAACAGGAAACAAGGGATGAGCCTCTTCACCTGTTCAATAGATGTGGGTGGAGTGTGAACCGGGCGATAGTTTAGTCTATCTACTCCAATTAAAAAAATAAATAAATAAATAAATAAAAAAGGAAAAGAGTGAAAAGATTGGAAAGGAGAAAACCGGAAACCGCATCCTAAACAGGAAACAAGGGATGAGCCTCTTCACCTGTTCAATAGATGTGGGTGGAGTGTGAACCGGGCGATAGTTTAGTCTATCTACTCCAATTGAAAAAAGATTAGAAAAGAGAAAACCGGAAACCGCATCCTAAACAGGAAACAAGGGATGAGCCTCTTCACCTGTTCAATAGATGTGGGTGAAGTGTGAACCGGGCGATAGTTCCGGTAGGAATGAAAACGGTGCCCCTGTTGTTGGCTAACAGTCAGTAAAACTATCACAATAAAACAGGGATAAGAGTTAGGCTACGCCTGTCCGATAAAATATATGAAGCAAGTGAGAGTAAGCAAGAAATATGAAAAAAGGGTAGAGACTATTAGCCCCGAAATACAGGAAGAAAACTTGATAGTGCCTGAAAGATATAAAGATGAGAAAAGGAAACTGCTAGAAGCTAATTGAGATGTGGTAGCTAATACTGACAAGGAGTTAGTACAGACCGGGACAGTACGAATGAAGATAGACACTGGCGACCACCCACCTATTAAATTGAGGCCTTATAGGACCCCAATCCATAATAGAAAATTAATGGAAGAAGTAGGAAATAAGATGTTGGACTCGGGAGTAATAGAGAGATCTGGGTCCACATGGAGTTTTCCAATAGTTATTGTGGAAAAGAAGAATGAAGAACATAGATTTTGTGTAGATTTTAGACAGTTATGTATCATTACAGAACCGTTAGCGGTGCCTTTGCTCCTGATCGATGATATTCTAACACTTTTGGGAAGGTCAACCTGTTTTTCTATTTTGGATCTAAGGTTAGGTTATTGGCAGGTAGCTTTGGATGGATAAGACCAGGAGAAGACAGCTTTTAGTTGTCATGTTGGTCTATTTAATTTTCATGTGATGCCGTTTTGGTTATCTAAAGTCCCAAGTGCATTTACTCAGTTAATATCCATATTGTTAGAAGGTACAGAAAATTTTTGCCCTGACATACCTAAATGATATCATGGTGTTTTCTAAGAGACATTACAGAACGTGTTTGTTTAGACATTTACAGAACGTGTTTGATAGGTTGAGAGAGCTCTGGTTGAAATTAGAATTGCCCAAGTGTCAGTTTGTGAATGACGAGACAAGGGTTTTGGGTTTCGTCATAAAAAAAATGGGAATAAAACCTGATTTAGATAAGGTAGAACTGATAAGTGTTATGACGGAGCCCAAGACAGCGAGAGAGGTTCCTGGTTTTATAAGAGCCATTGAATATTACAGGCGCTTCGTACCTGCGTTCAGCAGATTAGCAAAACCCTTGATAGCCTTGACTAAGAAGTATGCTAGATTTAAGTGGAAGCGAGCCTTTGATACCTTCAGGGACCAGTTGACAGCAGTACCCTTGCTGACTTACCTAGCAAGCCGATTGTGCTGTACACAGATGCCAATGACAAATGTATCGATCTGGTACTTATCCAGCCGTGTCCTGATAAGGATGGACTAGTGTTTTTGGACTATCGCCCGGTTCACACTCCACCCACGTCTATTGAACGGGTGAAGAGGCTCATCCCTTGTTCCCTGTTTAGGATGTTGTTTCCGTTTTCTCTTTTCCAATCTTTTCACTCTTACGTAGCCCCCTGCGCATCAGTGGCGTTACCGCCTTGCTCGGGGTGATATGATTAAAAAAAAAATTTTTTTTTTCTTATGTAGTAATGTAAATTACTCAATAGTAGGCAGTTCAATATATATGTTGCCGTGATTTTAGACGTAATGTCAATAAATATATATATATATATATACTTTGCTGTCATTTTTGATGGCACGGGCCGACTCGTATATATATAAATCTACTATCAGGAGGCAAGTAAATTGAACATTTTACAAGACTTACTTAAATTCGCAAAGATAGAACTGTGAAATTTCACGCATAGACACTCACGTGCATGCGCAAAGGAATTAGTGTCGATGTTGTTGAACGAAACGCCATATTGTGCAACGGTTCTTCCTTCTGAGTCCAAAACGCTTGTGCGAAGAAGAAGAAAATTGAATTTCATATCTCATAGCAACGACATAACAAATTCTCGAATTAAAAGCCCGTCCTTCCATCTCATAAGGTAAATGAAATAGTTCAAATGATTTGCCATATAATAGACGACGTTTTGCAAACAATATCTACGTCAAAAAGTTCTGTTTCTTTTTTTGTAGAACTCGTTCAGTAAGCACTGTCCTGCTTTCGAGATGTTCTTTATCTTTCCTGAAAAAAAAATTTATAAGAAGCTGGTAGGTTGGCATTCTTAATATTTAAGTATGTTTTACATTGTTTTGTATTTCATAGTAATTCGAATTGAAGACAGAAAACGAATCTAAACTTATTTACAAATGGAACTTTGTCTGTGTGTGTGTGTGTGTCTGTGTGTGTCTGTGTCTGTGTGTGTGTGTATCCGTTACCTATAGACTCCGAAACGTCTGAACTGATTTTCTTGAAAATTTACACAGTTGTACTATAAGCGTCTGCGAGTGTTCTTAGCTAGGTTTTGTGTCGAGGTACCCCCGATAAATATCGAAAATCGATAATCGAAAAAATCGGGTTATAGAAGGAGTGGTCCGATTTTAATCAAATTTGATACACTCATAGACAAAGACATAAGAAATGATATTCAGAAGTTTCAAGGTTGCAGTTCTTACAATAGTGCAGAAAAATCGATAATGCAGCCCTTTTATTTTTAGTTATTGCTTCGGGTTTGGCTCTAAGTAGGTATAATTGTAGTTCTTAGTCTCAGCCATGATACCATTTACTCAGAGGACTTATTTAGCCTTTAAAATTCAGTTTACGACGAAAAAAAACTTATTTGATATCGATACCAGGAAATCAAAATTTGAACTTACATCCATTCATTTTTCTTTCAGTCTACGGTTTCACTTTAACTGGAAACAACTATTGCTTTTTAGTCTTTCGTGCCAACGTCCAAAGAGTCTGAGCTCCAGGACCATGGATTAGTTTTAAAGCTTTCATTACACCCGAGCAACGCCGGGCTATACTGCTAGTAATTTAATAATTGTAATTTTTATTTCAATAAGATAATCTAGTAAGAGAAAACAGATAGATTGTAAACACTTTGTCACTACTTTCCTTTACTTTTTGTCTAATATCGAAAGCAATTGATATGCTTTTTAGTCTTGGTTGGTAATCAATCTAGCAATGGTGGATCGATAAATACACCCATTCCCCAACATCCTGGACTACTCGTTGGGATGTATAGCCCCCTCCCCGCCCGCCAAGCACAATGATTGAAATTCTTGAGTCACTCGAGTTGCGCAACTATGCCATTGAAAAAGTCATGAATCCATCACAAGTTTTTCATTGTATCCCGCTAGACAATGTTTCTCGCTAGAATCTATCTTACATATTCATATGTCTATCATTGCTATAAAATCTGTTGCTTCTATAGATTTAGAGTCTCTTGATAAAATACAAAGAAGAATCTGCAATGTTATTGGTCCTGACCTGGCATATTGGTTTCAGTTACATTCCCACCGCCTTAAAGTACTCTCTCTGAGTTTTTTCTTTACATCATTTTATGTGAATTGATATGATGAACTTTCCCCTTTAGTATCTAGAATTTATGAATTTAAGTCTACTTCTAGATTGGCGGTCAGTTCTCATCAATTTACAGTTGAAATGGCTAGATGTAAACGTAGGTTCTATGCTAACAGTTTCTTCTCTCGTATATCTCACTTGTGGAACTCTCTTTCGGTTTCTTGCTTTTTTGTCAATTTTGATTTTCTAAAACTTAAATGCAATGTTAATCGTTATCTTCTGTCTTCTTGATTCCTGTTCCTTTATTGTTCTTGCTCCTTAGTAAGGTCTTCTTTTT
>JBBBDQ010000991.1:1737500-2042500 GCA_037127315.1 Ascarosepion bandense
ATCCAATATAAACGTCTGCAAGAACACTTGCAGACGTTTATAGTACAACTGTGTAAATTTTCAAGAAAATCAGTTCATCCTTTTCGGAGTCTATTGGTAAAGGACACACACACACACACACACACACCACGCACGCACGCACACACACACACACACACACACACACACGCACGCACGCACGCACACACACACACACACACACACACAGTTCCATTTATAAATAAGTTTAGATTAGAAGTAGTAGAAACTAATTGGTTGGCAGTCTACTGTTTGTAGTGATTTACTTTATTTAGGGTGCTCAATACCTAATAGAGCCGAAACAAATTAATTATCAGAAGATGGAAGAATAAATCAATTTATTATAGCGGATAGATTATAGATGTCTTTTTTATTATATTAGGGAAAATTAACTATACTTTAGGGTATATTTTAGACGATGATGACAAATGGAAATTAATTTGTTACATTAATTGTGCAAGTTTACTTTTAGTAAAATAAAACATGCCATTATTTTAACACCTTATCTTTTAATAATAAAACTTACTGTAACAGCACATCACTTTCTACTTACAATTGGCAATTAAAAGATGCCAGTAAAACAACCACCGTAAAAAGGAAAATATATAAAAGAAACCCCAAAGCATTACTTTTAAATCATTACATGGGCCGTGTTTTCTATGTTTACAGGAAAAATTCCAAATTATCAAAATCCCCAAACTAAACTTGCTCAATAAACGTAACAAAGTAACTTCCATTTGTCATCATCGTCATTAGGCTCTAAAATATACCCTAAAGTATAGTTAATTTTTCCTAATATAATATAATATAATATAATATAATATAATATAATATAACGAGACATCTATAATCTATCTCTTGTCACAAATTGATTGATTCTTCCATCAATTTGTTTCGGCTTAACGGATAGATCACCCACTAAGTCAACTATATATGTTTGACGTGCAGTTTATTAAAAAAAAAAAACAAACTTTTCCGTCTTTGTCTCTTGTTCATTACTTTAAGTGAAAAATAACTTAAAGAAAACCCTGAAACCATTTCACGATGACACGAGATAACTTTTCAGATTTGTTAAATGCTAGATATATGATTCAATTTATTTCATCACTAGCATAGAAAACGTCCGGGTCTCTAGTCATTTCAAGACTTTAACTCCCCCTTTACGCTTATAATTTCTCTTATCAATCATGATCTGCCTATTAGTTTACTAAAACAAATCCTCCGAAAATCTTCATCTTAATTGTCTGAATATGGTAAAAATTGTGTTGTTTTTAAGCTTCTATATATCATGATTTCTGCCAGAAAAGATATTTTATTGCCTGACGAGGTGTTAATAAGATAGTACCAAAACACAATGGCTCTTGTGTTGCATAAACTATGTTTTTATTATAAACACAATAAAATATTACTATATATATATACTAGCAGTATAGCCCGGCGTTGCTCGGGTGTAATGAAAGCTTTAAAACTAATTCATGGTCCTAGAGCTCAGACTCTTTGGACGTTGGCACGAAAGACTAAAAAGCAATAGTTGTTTCCAGTTAAAGCGAAACCGTAGATTGAAAGAAAAATGAATGGATATAAGACAAATTTTGATTTCCTGGTATCAATATCAAATAAAGTTTTTTTCGTCGTAAACTGAATTTTAAAGGCTAAATAAGTTCTCTGAGTAAATGGTATCATGGCTGAGACTAAGAACTACAATTATACCTATTTAGAGCCAAACCCGAAGCAAAAGGGCTGAAAACATACAGACATACAGGCAGATAAATAGATACACAAACATCATACCTTTTATATATATATATATTATCGATTTTCTGCCCTATTGTAAAAACTGCAACCTTGAAACTTCTGAATATCGTTTCTTATGTCTTTGTCTATGAGTGTATCAAATTTGATTAAAATCGGACCGCTCCTTCTATAACCCGATTTTTACGATTATCGATTTTCGATATTTATCGGAAGTAACTCGACACAAAACCTAGCTAAGAACACTCGCAGATTCTTATAGTTTAAATTTTCAAGAAAATCGGTTCAGCCGTTTTGGAGTCTATAGGTAACGGACAGCACACACACACACGCACACACACAAAGATCCATTTATAAATAAGTTTATATATATATATATATATATATATATATATATATATATATATATATATATATATAAATGAATAAGGAACGAAGGAAATATTTGCAACGTTCAAAGAATTAATTTAAAACAGTGCTCAATATAGAAATAGAGCAATGAATATTTATTATAAATTATACTTTAGAACATGTACAAACTACAATCGACTACAAAAGTGTACTTTTTTCAACATTGAAAGAATAATGTCTCATCAGGTAGTTAGTAATGATGGTAATAAACGTTATTTTTTTAAAAGAAACTTGATGAAAATTCACTTCCATTTATTGGTAAAATTTTTCGCACGCGGCAAAGAGGGCAGGAAAGATGAAAAGACAAAAAGAGAAATAAAAAAAAGGGAAAGAGAAGGGCACAGAGGAAATAAAAAACAAAGAGGAAAACAAGAGAGAAAGAAAGAAACAAGGGGAAAGAGCCAATGAAAAGTATAAGTAAATTATAAGAATATACAATCATCAGTCACATGACGTCTGGGCTTAGCAAAGAGGAAAAAGTGAGAAAATGCACAAAGGGGGAAGAAAGTGGTGTGGAGAGACAACAGGAGCTGCAAAGAAATAGAAATTTCAAACTTTGGCCGGAAATGAATTGTAAATAGATACATTTGTTCGTAACATTGTATAAAACTAAATCCTTTGGCATTAAAAAAAAAATGACATAAGAATTATTCAAAAGCGGAGATCTGAGGATATTTAAAAATACAAGGCGGAGATATAAATTCATTTGGGCTAATATAATAAATTGGAAAAAATTATTTAAATTAAATTAAAAAATAAAAATAAATGTTAAAAATAAAATTTAAATTTAAATTTAAAACATGAAATAGATCAGAATTTGTAATAGAAAATAAGGATAAAATAGAGATAAAATAACACAAGAAAAATCATATAGTTAAAAGAAATTATCAAGATAGTAAGATCAATACTATAAAATATTTATAATTGCTGGAGATTTAAACCTGTTATAGTGGAACATCCTGCCATCCCCGAGAATAGAATGCTCCACTTTATAAAAGACGGTAACAGCGGTACGAAGGAAAAAAAGGTCTAAGGCATTCGCCTGACTGATCTATGACACTGTCAGCTCTCTGCCTTCGGGTAGAGGGCGCTCTCTGCTTCCGAGCAGAGCGCACAAACCCAGTCGTGGTTCCGCCGAAGGGTAGAACCACGACTGAGGAAAAATAGACAGAGATTTTTTGGCCCGGCTATATGGCCGGGAATACCCACTATAAAATGACCATGTGTCACATCTGGCCTTGCGTGGGAAGGCTAGTTAATACGGGAAAGGTCTTAGGCATTCGCCTGACTGCTCTATGACACTGTCAGCCCTCTGACTTCGGGTAGAGGGCGCTCTCTGCTTCCGAGCAGAGAGCACAAACCCAGTCGTGGTTCCGCCGAAGGGTAGAACCACGACTGGGGAAAAATAGACAGAGATTTTTTTGACCCGGCTATATGGCCGGGAATACCCACTATAAAATGACCATGTGTCACATCTGGCCTTACGTGGGAAGGCTAGTAAATACGGGAAAGGTCTTAGGCGAAGGCATTCACTATTCGATAGTCGATTCCGCTCCAAAACGTGGCCTGCCTATATGTGTATTATTGTTTATTAACAATAATACACATATAGGCAGGCCACGTTTTGTACCTTATTACAATAAATCTGTATTTCTTATTCCTGGTGTGGAGTTCCATTCTTCAACTGATCTTTTTATACTGTATTCCTTTTCGGGATATATCAAAACCTTAGATTTGTATAATTCTAGCAGGATTGCAAGGTTAATTCTTTAATATGTTTACAATTTACTGTAGTTTCATGCCTCTGATGCAGTAATATGTCACTCTTCAAGTATTTAATAATTCCCATTTTTTCTTGTCGACAAAGGAAACATGGTTCATTTACCGATCTTGATATTCTAGCTTGTTTATTTTCATCTTTTAACTTTCAAAAATATTTAGAAAGTGATGTCATATTTGTTTATCCTTAGAAGTAAAAGATGAGTTGATTGTAAAAACGCTTTAAAAAAATTAATTGTATTACCAATATAAACTTTAGTAACCCTAGGCTTCTCTACAGATGAGATAGAATATATATAAACCAGGCCTTTAGTTAAACATTTATTACATAGGGGGCATTGGTTAAGATTTATACAGTTACAAAAGTTATTATGGAGTAAATTAATATGAGTAGTAGAATTGTTTTTTTGTATAATTTCAATATTTTATTGTTATGTAATTTAATTATTTTTTTCTAAATTGTTAAAGAAGCTATAACTGAGTTTTAGTGCATTCCTATTGAAAATTTTGCTAAAAGAGTTATTTTTGGGAAAATGTTTATCCATTAATTTAAGAAATTTATGTCCCAGTTTAAAATTAACTGATTAAATTGAGGATTATACCATACGATTTTTCTGTTTCAATTTTTCTTTCTGGAGCCACTATATTTTTCCACAAAGTTGATCTCAGAAGATTGATAACCGCTATCCTTAAGAATTTTATCATAAATTGTTTTATGTTTTTCGAATGTTTCTTTGCTAGAAGATTGTATGTTAATGTGACGTTCAACCGATGATGGAACATGTTTGATAACGGATGGTGGATGATTAGAAATAGGGTTTATATAAATTAGGGTAACATTATTTTTCATTTAAGATTGGAAATTATTAGAAACTAAGTGTAGTGTTATGCCTAAAATGTTTTATATTACGATTAATAACTACGCTAATACCAAAAGATTTAAAAACTCTATGAATTAACCAACCTTATCCCGAGTGGATTTATTTACTATCACAAGTCCGCCATTTCGGTAAAGACATGTATTATTTAATTCCTTTTCTTTTTAAACGCCGTGAGGTTGTACAGAAGAAATAATCCAACTAAATCTGAAGACTCTGCAGAATCTAGAGCTCCCATAGATAAATCAAAATTATCAGTTGAATTTTTAGTCCATTGTTCATTATCGTGGATAATAACTGATTTTCCGCAGTTCAAAATTATGTTAATTTCCTCTTTAGGAATGTCTGAATAAAATTTAGCGAATTCAAGAGCCAGATGGAAGAGATTTTTAAATATAGATGGATAAAAATCGATGATATCGAATTGAATAAAAGTAGAGTTGTTTTTATCTTCGATGTTCTTGAACCAGTCGATTACTTCCAAAGTATCACTCCATTGTATAAGTTTGAGTTGATTTTTTATTTGCAGGTTTACTCGGTCTAATATTACTTTACTAATTGTCACTGATTTTTAGTTTGTCAGTGATTTGTTTATCCGAATGGTTAATTGTATCAATTTAATTGAAGTGCTCCATGTTGATGTTTTTATAAATGCCAAAGGATTTAGTTTTATACAATGTTACGAACAAATGTATCTATTTACAATTCATTTCCGGCCAAAGTTTGAAATTTCTATTTCTTTGCAGCTGTTGTTGTCTCCCCCACCACTTTCTTCCCCCTATGCGTTTTCTCACTTTTTCTCACTTTCTTCCCCCTTTGTGCATTTTCTCACTTTTTCTCAATTTCTTCTCCACTCTGTGCATTTTCTCACTTTTTCCTCTTTGTTAAGCCCAGACGTCGCGTGACCAATCTCTGTATATGCTTATACTTTACTTCCTACCAAAATTTGGGGTCTATTTCTCCTTGAACCGTTTTCATTGGCTCTTTCCTCATGTTGCTTTATTTCTTTCTCTCTTGTTTTCCTCTTTGTTTCTTTATTTCCTATGTTTCCTTCTCTTTTTGAATTTCTCTTTTTGTTTTCTCATCTTTCCTATCCTCTTTACCTCGTACGAAAAACTTTGCCAATAAAAGGAAGTGGATTTTCATCAATTTTCTTTTAAAAAATAACGTTTATTACCATCATTACTAACTACCTGATGAGATATTGTTTTTTCAATGTCGAAACAAAAAGTACACTTTTGTAGTAGATTGTAGTTTGTACATGTTTTAAAGTATATATATATTTTGACATTATATACATTTGTTGATATTACGATACATTTCAGAGCAGATATGTTTGTTTACGATGAATCGAAAATTGTGTCATATAAGCATGATAAAAACCTCGTCTGATCAGGAGGCTATATATATATATATATATATATATATATATATATATATATGGTGATTCATCACGTGTTTCGGTTGAATAAAATGTATGTTCGCCTGCAAGTAAAGAAACATCACCAGAATAGAAACGAGATGGTTAATGTCATTGCTTCTTTATCTGCCTTGTCCCTTCAGGGCGTAGGCGCTAATGGCTCTTCACAATTTTCTTTGTAGGTATTAATAAATTTTTATTTTTTGTTATTGCACATAATCCTTGTTTCTCTATCTATTTACTCAAATTTGCTCGGTAGGTATATGCGCTGTCTTCCTCTGTCTTCAATCTGTCCTCATCGGATTTTCCACGCCTTCTTTCCTTATAGGCCCTAAAAATGTCTCTCTCTGATGTTAAGTATGTTTCTTTTTTGTTTGCATTTTCTCTAAATCTTTGTCGTTGCTCATATGTTCAGTCTATAGTATCCTCAGCATCCTTCTATTGAACCGCATAATTGATCAGTTAGTTTCTTAATAATGAAATTGTCACATTCTTTTTTTAGATCTCACCAATACAAATACCGACTGGTTTCGTAACCTTTGTATTAATTTTTCAACAGAATCCAACTCTTAAATAATGCCAGCAAAATCAGAATGGATTAAAATCCAGGAATCTTCTGGAAGGCCCCACTTCAGGTACATATCTAAGCGACGTTTGATGGACACATCTAACTGGATACGCCTGAAAAAGGGCTACGATTCACTGGACGCTTCTGACAATCCGACCACGATCTGCTGGGAGAGGATTGGTCCTGAAAGAGTAACGCCTTTAATAACCACTTCAACAAAGGAGAAACTAAAACCGCGCCCATCGAGCGCCTTCCGTAGAGAAAAGTCGACTGATAAGTTAGTGTCAGAACTTGAGAGTAAGCGGCCTCTCAACGCATGGACCGTGGATGAGATTAGAAAAACGATGTATGTCCCACAGCTGAGGAAACTTCCGAAATCCGAAACACATTTCTCAAAGTTTTTGAAGAAAACATTCACTATTTCTCCAGAAAAAGTAAAAGAAAACCAAAGGGAAAAAGAAAAAGAAAAAGTTTCAAAAACAAATGAGAAACTCAAAAATCCTTTCAGTGGGCTTTATGCCTTCCGTGATGTTACACCCGACCCAACACTGGCCTGGGTAAAAGTCCTATGGAAGATTGCCCGCGAATTTTGCATTTGGTTTGATTCTTTAGGTTCGGGAAACCCTCAAGTAACAGACAGTTTTATGGTCAACTTGTTAGCCAGCGGTTGTCATATAAAAGAATTGGCTCCTATCAGCTTAAATCAGTTGAAAGAGACTATAGGTGAGATTCAACCACTCGAGTTTGAACGGTCAATTGATTATGGTATGAGTCTAATGGATGATGCTGAACCCACCGTAAAACCCTTGACTAAAAGGGAAAGGGCTTTCGCTTATGGAAGATGGTATTACCCTGTTAAGCTTTGGGGTAAACTTAATACAGAGGTAGGTTATATTTTGTTTATGTAATTAGCATTATAAAAAGTATAATTAGGCAAAAGATATTGAGAAAACCCTTGACTAAAAGGGAAAGGACTTTCGCTTATGGAGGATGGTATTACCCTGTTCAGCTTTGGGGGAAATTTAATACAGAGATAGGTTATATTTTGTTTATTTAATTAGGATCATACAAAGTATAATTATGCAAAACCTATTGAGAAATCCCTTGATTAAAAGGTAAAGGACTTTCGTTTATGGAAGAAGGTATTGCTCTGTTAAACTTTGGGAGTAAAATTAATACAGAGGTAGGTTATATTTTGTTTATATAATTAACATTTTAAAAAGTATAATTAAGCAAAACCTATTGAGAAAACCCTTGACTAAACGGGAAAGTATTTTCGTTTATGGAGGACTAGCAGTATAGCCCGGCGTTGCTCGGGTGTAATGAAAGCTTTAAAAGTAATCCATGGTCCTGGAGCTCAGACTCTTTGGACGTTGGCACGAAAGACTAAAAAGCGATAGTTGTTTCCAGTTAAAGTGAAAAACCGTAGACTGAAAGAAAAATGAATGGATGTAAGTCAAATTTTGATTTCCTGGTATCGATATCATATAAGTTTTTTCGTCGTAAACTGAATTTTGAAGGCTAAATAAGTCCTCTGAGTAAATGGCTGAGACTAAGAACTTCAATTATACCTACTTAGAGCCAAACCCGAAACAAAAACTATTGTAAAAACTGCAACCTTGAAACTTCTGAATATCGTTTCTTATGTCTTTGTCTATGAGTGTATCAAATTTGATTAAAATCGGACCACTGCTTCTATAACCCGATTTTTTCGATTATCGATTTTCGATATTTATCGGGGGAACATCGACACAAAACCTAGCTAAGAACACTCGCAGACGCTTATAGTACAACTATGTAAATTTTCAAGAAAATCGGTTCAGCCGTTTCGGAGTCTATAAGTAACGGACACACACACACACACACACACACACACACACACACACACACACACACACACACACAAACTTCCATTTATAAATAAGTTTAGATTAAAACTGATAAATATAATGTCTCCCTTATCTACTGAACAACTAATTTTTACCCCACCTGATGGTGTCCGGAGAAATATCGTTGCAATTGCTGTAATTTGGTGAAAGCGATACGGCCTGTTGCTTCTCACTGACTTATGTCCTGCATTATCAGTGTGTTGACTTCGGCCACAGAAATGCGGGTGTGTCATGTGACGGCGACAATTTAGTTTGTGATGCATGTTCGAAGCAAATCTGAGTCGACTCTCTCTCGTTTGCTTGCCTTTATATAATTACTTCTTAAACTTTTGACATTAATAAATCTAATTTATGTCTATCTTAGTAAATCTTTTCATAGTTAAAAAGAAATTTGGCCACTCTTTTTTCTGTAAGAATATAAGAGATTTGGGGAAATAATATTAATATAAACCAATCCTGAATTTGAGATCACAGCATAAACCACATGGCTTCCATTTTTTTTAAAGAAATTAAATTTCTCTTTATAGTAAAAATATAGGCGTTTTGGACGAACAGTATTAATGTAAACAAATCGTAAATTTTGGTTCTCACAACCAAGAAATTCGAACATCAAATTAATCATATCTTTTTCTTTTCAGAGGGGTGCGAATTGGTTTGTGGAAAATTTGATTTAGTTTAATTTTACTTAATCTTCACGAATTACTTCTAGTTTCTAGCTTTTTTTTAACTGTTCTTAAATTTATTTTATTGCTTAAAACATAATTATTAAATCATTTCTTTTTCAACTTTCTCCCAACAATTCAATCTATTCTTCTGAGAATTTTAATAGTTATTATCCAATTAGGAGTCTTTCTAGATCACCATAGAGTGATTTCATGCAATGAAACAATGAACAAACGCTTTCTTAAATTTTGAACCTCGGGATATCTGGACTAGATAGGACAGCAAAATTAAATGCACAAACGAATTGTAGATTTATAAATGTGAAAGATATATTCTGACGAGAAAAATTGTCAAGGAAATCTCTCTGTAAATCAACATTCCTAGCAGTCGACCTAGAAATTGATTCAATGTAAAAAAAAAAAGAGGTTAGCATCAGCCATGCTGATTGCAGACAGTAAAGGTTCTCTATGGTGATTAAATAAAGGCGGTTTTGTTTAGGGGGCATTATAATGTAAGCCATCCCTTGCTCCATTTAACAACTGATTAGGAATCCTTTTTGAAACCAGGTGCCAGTTTTACTTTGCTGGACCAGTCGAGAAAAAAAGTGAAATATTGGTTCGTAATAACTCGGCATTTTTTAAAAAAAATTTATTTATTGGTAGTGAACGGCTTATTTTGGATTGTACTAAATATATTCATAATTTAAAAAAAGAATTTTTTGTTGACAAGAATACTTTCAAAATCATTTAATATCAAAACGATTTCATATTTAATGCGAAGGGGAAAGCTCTTGCGATTTAAAAAAAATAAAAGTATAAACGATATAAATAATCGGAATAAAATTAGACATAATACTATCTCAGTCCCAACTATAATTGAAAAAATTATTACAATGACTTCGGAAAAATAACAGAATTAATACAAGAGAAAATAATAACAACCTAAAGTTTAACATTTACTAGCAGTATAACCCGGCGTTGCTCGGGTGTAATGAAAGCTTTAAAACTAATCCATAATCCTGGAGCTCAGACTCTTGGGACGTTGGCACGAAAGACTAAAAAGCAATAGTTGTTGCCAGTTAAAGCGAAACCGTAGACTGAAAGAAAAATGAATGGATGTAAGTCAAATTTTGATTTCCTGGTATCGATATTAAGTTTTTTTCGTCGTGAAATGAATTTTGAAGGCTAAATAAGTCCTCTGAGTAAATGTTAACATGGCTGAGACTAAGAACTACAATTATACCTACTTAGAGCCAAACCCAAAGCAAAAACTAAAATAAAAGGACTGAAAAAAAAAAAATACAGACATACAAGCAGATAAACAGACCCACACACAAACTTCTTGCCTTTTATATATATATATATATATATATATATATATATATATATATATATTATTGATTTTCTGCACAATTGTAAGAACTGCAAGCTTAAACCTTCTGAATATCGTTTCTTATCTCTTTGTCTATGAATGTATCAAATTTGATTCAAATCGGACCACTCCTTCTATATTCAGATTTTTTCGATTATCGATTTTCGATATTTATCGGGGGGACCTCGACACAAAACCTAGCTAAGAACACTCGCAGACGCTTATAGTACAACTGTGTAAATTTTCAAGAAAATCGGTTCAGCTGTTTCGGAGTCTATAGGTAACGGACACGATTGGTTTTAGCCAGGATTGAAACCCGATGAATTGACATCAGTCGGCGATTCTACCTCTGAGCTGTGGGCGCTCGATAGAATGGGGCACACTTTTAGCGTTTTATATACCCTGTAAATATACGCCAGTAACTAAGAGTGTTCTAATTCATTACTGAATAAACGATATTCGTCACACACACACACACACACACACACACACACACACACACACACACACACACACACACACACACACACTAATGAATATAGTGACGTAAATTAATAAATATGCATATGAGGGGTTCACATATGTATAGTATTATTATTCAGGTGTTAATAAAACATTGCTCAATGTATGAACAGATCTGTATATATATATATATATATATATATATATTCATCCGCAGACAGATCTGTTTCGCTGTATCACAGCTCATCAGTACGGTTAGACGCCGACTGCTTCTAACCCAGGATTAAAACCCGACCGAATTGGCGCCAGTCTGCGATTCTAACTCTGGGCTATGGGCGTTCGGTAGAAGAAGGCAGCCTTTTTAGCATGTATATTGTCATTATACACGCCCAATAGCCAGAGTGCTCTAATTCATTAGTGAATGAGCGATGCGTATATATTAATAAATATAAATATTATCTTATGGCACGACTCAGAGTTTCATGCGTTATGTAATCATCAGGTGCATATTTCAAACTGACAGTTTAATAAATTGGAATTTAAGTTCACTCGATGTTCATAGGAATTAAATCTTATAATGTTATATCACTGCTTTTTTAATAACAAGATTAAAAATTTAAACATTCTACGGTTACATGTAGATAAAAAATTAAAGTTTAAAATTTTAAATTTAGAATTAAAATAAAAATAAAAATGAAAACGCAAAAAATAAAAAAGTAATAAAATGCAGGGAGAAGAAATCAAAGGGGCGTAAATCATGAGACTTAAAAATTTAAATATTCAAATATTACATGTAGATAAAAAATGTAGAGAAAATTAAAATAAAAGAAAAATTAAAAAGTGAAATTTAGAATTAGGAATTTTAAAATTAAACAATGTAAGGAGCAAAAATAAAAGGGGTTTAATTCATAAAAATAGTATTGCGGGAAAGAAAGAAAGACAGACAGACAGAAAGAAAGAAAGAAAGAAAGAATAGGCAAACGTAAAGAGGAATCTATATCAATCTGGGTTTAAGAATATAAGTAAGTATTTTTTCGATGAGAGTATGTGGTCATTAAATATCTTTTTGTTTATTAAGCAAATTTTGGATTATTTACATGGCTTAAGATGACAGTCAGTTAAGTGCCATACGTGATACACGCTTTGACGATCATGTCTCGAAAGAGACATGACTGACTGGGCAGAAGATTATCTCGCAGTAGGTTGCCATTGCTTTCTGCGGTAGACTGGCTGCCGACCAAGGCTACAGAACCCAATCTGTCCTGTTATTTAACCCATAACTGGAAGGAAGAGACGGATTAATACCTTTCCCAAGGGTATAATTGGGTTCTTACTGTTGTTTTTTTAAATTTCCAATTATGTGTGGTAAGGCAGTATTTTGCTGTGTTTACTGTTGTTTAAAGACAACATGTGGTTGTTAAAGCTTATCTTCCACCTCTTAGAAGTAATTCCAAAGGAAAATTTAGCATCATTATCATCCGAATGAATTCGAGTTTTATAAACAATACTTTTGGGCATACATTGGCCATTCAATGGGCAGGTTCTCTTTTTTTGGCAGTTGCAATTATTTTTAGAAGGTTCATTTTTGTTATTAGTTGGGTGACGGATGTTGTTTATGTGGGTCAAATATTTATTTGATATCATAGCATTATGTCGTGAAATATATTTATCTAAGTTTTTAACGCAACTATAACTAACTTTGACATTGTTTTTGTTGAATATTTTTTAGAGTGGGTAAATGTTAGAAATATTTGTGAATTAAGTTAAGGAATAGTTTGCCAACGTTAGTTTGGACGTTATGACAGTTTATATATATATATATATATATATATATATATATATATATATATATATATATATATATATTGTATCGAGGCAGTAAATAATTTTCTAAACATATACTGTTAAACATAAGAGACAATGAATGTCTATTATGTTTAATCATGAGCCGTTCTAGACGTCGTATTTTGGCTTTAATTTCAGTTGAAAATAAAGGCAAAAATTCTCCAACATTTGGATAATTTTTTATTAATTTTTATTAATCGTTGGTAATGGTGGATGTTATTGTATTACCATCTTAATAACCTCTCTGAAGATGGTTCATGTGAGCCGAAAGCTTAGAACCAAATTAATAAAAAATTATGTTGGAGAATTTTTGTCAACTGAAATTAAAGCCAAAATACGACGTTTAGAACGGCTCATGATTAAACATAATAGACATTCATTGTCTCTTATGTTTAACAGTATATATATATATATATATATATATATATATATATATATATATATACTGTTAAACATAAGAGACAATGAATGTCTATTATGTTTAATCATGAGCCGTTCTAAACGTCGTATTTTATATATATATATAAACAAACTAACAAACAAACTCTCGTAGGATCTTGTTTATCTCGTAGGATCTGATAAGGTAATTTAATTTATTACCTCTCTTATCCTCAAAATTTCCAACTTTTTTTTTTTTTTTTTTTTTACACACAACTTTGTTTTTCATAAATCCTTAAGAAGCACAGCCAAATACATGTCGGCGAAATACTCCGTTTATAAGCTTTTCCACTTTGTCTCATCATCTCCCTTGTTGTTTCGGATACTATTGTATATTATACAACGACATATTCCTAGCGATGTATTTTCCTTTTTTATTAGCTTACATCTTTATAGAAGGTAGAAGCAGGACCGCCATATTGAATTACTTTTAGCATTGCTAAATTTCAAATTTCACTCTGTGTGACTTTTTAAGCGACATTACAATAAACTTTCGTTGCTAACACCGAAAAGTCGATTCAAAATTTAGTACTGTTGGCATTCTAAAAGCTGTCCAATTCTAGTCAAATCTTCTTATCGATTATCAATATTTTTGGAGAGCCGAATTCGAGTTTATGGGTTAAATAGTAGGACTTGTATCTTGAAAAATCATTGTTATCTCCCCACAAAATCTTAATTCCACATCCTGGGTAATGGATTATTTCCCACACTACAACCCCTTTTCTCATAGACGAAAAGTTTCAAGCCTCAGACGAACTACTTTTCTTAGTTTCACCACCCTCATTTCCTTCGTATTCTATTGGTGAGATGTAAGTTCCACTCGAGCAGATTCTTCTCATGCACCTCTACACTGTGAAACCGACTCCCAAGTGATGCTTCTCAGATCACTACAATCTTAATGTTCAAGTCTATGCTTAACCGTTTTATTCCCCACATATCTTCACAAACTGTGCCTCTAAATCTTACTCTGTAACCCCCTACTTCGAGTGGCACTTGGGCCTTGCATAAAGTGAGAACACAGATTTACTCTTAAAAATGAAAAATATTATTACAATTCAAAATAGGTTTCGGTTTTAAATAATTCTCAAATTTGTTGAAAAGTCGTAAAAAAATATCAATCAATCAATCAATGAGTCATCAATATTTGATAAACGAACAA
This sequence comes from Ascarosepion bandense, assembly GCA_037127315.1. Taxonomy (NCBI): domain Eukaryota; kingdom Metazoa; phylum Mollusca; class Cephalopoda; order Sepiida; family Sepiidae; genus Ascarosepion; species Ascarosepion bandense. Next base: position 1,752,154 of record JBBBDQ010000991.1, read on the forward strand.
CGTGGGGATCAGTTTTGTTTAGTGGCAAGTCATTAACTGATCCCCCACTTTATGCCATTGGAGATATTTCCTCTACTCTTGAAAATATAAGTTTACGGATATAACATATTGAAACATCGGTTCTGGTACAATCACCGAAGTTAAGCAACGCCGAACCTAGTCAGTAACTAGATGGGTCACTGCTTAGAAAGACCAAATGCTGTAAGCTTGGATGTGCGCTCGTTGTAATGACTAAGAGCTCTGAATTTTAATCAGAGAGTTGAGTTCCAATTCCAGTCGGGTTCATTATATTCACTTAAGAGCGAATACACTTGGAAAAGGTATTTCTGCACCCGCAACTATGGGTTAATTAGTAGGACTAATGTCAGTAAATTATTATTAATGTAAAAGAAAATATTATAGTGTAAAAATATTTTTTGGATTTAAATAACATGCAAGGCGTTGATAAACCGTAAAATATAAATCAATGGATCTAGGAGATATTCTATTTTATGTTGAGTTGTACTTGACTTGCGATTTTTTTGTTACTGAATTTTTTTCCTAGTTAAAACTATTTTTAACGAAAATGTGTAAATATCTCTTCAATAGGATATTTTCTTTCAATATATCTGTCAATTAATTGATAATATTGATGCGTTTCTCATCACAATATGTCTGTCAGTTAATTGATATGCTAATGTGCTTTTCTTTCCGAACAGGTGACGAAAAAAGTGAAGGAGCAACAAAAAAACTTAAACGAGGAATCTCTTTTGCAACATCCCCTCTACAAGAATTACTACATTTTTCTCAAAGACAAGGGCTATCGAATTCCGCAAATTCTTTACAATTCACTGGAAGAATAGAGAAAAATATTATTATAATATTCCACTCATTCGTTTACTCGAATTACTTTATAGTTTTTCCTACCACTGTTAGCTGAGTTGTTCCAAATGGTTTTCGTATGTGGTAATGTTGACGGATAATGTCTTCAAAGGACATGTATTATGGGATATACAATTTTCAGTATTAGTTCTGTGAGAAAATAAAATATGTTGCATATAAAGACACTTGCGATAAAAATACAAAAAGCGTTTTTTTTCTATCTATCTATCTATCTATCTATCTATCTATCTATCTATCTATCTATCTATCTATCTATTTATCTATCTATCTATCTATCTATCAGTCTGTCCAGATCTATCTATCTATCTATCTATCTATCTATCTATCTATCTATCTATCTGTCTGGCTCTCTCTATCACAGGTTGTTCATATCTTACTATCTTCTCATTATCTATTTATTTTCTCTCTCTTTATATACATATATTGAATACTGCTGCCACATCTGGTCAGGTGCCCCTACTACTCTCCTCGGGTTTCTTGACAAAATACAACGGAGAATCTGTAGCGTGATCGATACTGACTTGGCAGACCGGCTGCAACCACTCTCTCACTGGTGTGACGTGGCTTCCCTGTGCCTCTTCTATAAATACTTTCACGGCTTCTGCTCCGATGAACTTAGATCATTGGTGCCGCTTAGGTACAAATTTACACGTGATACTAGATTAGCAACTAGGTCCCACCCTTTTACAGTGAAACAGATAAGATGTAACCGTAATTTCTACTCCAACAGCTTCTTTTCTCGCTCTTCCCGCCTGTGGAATTTCCTTCCACATGTCTGCTTTCCCGACAGCTACAATCTCAAGGAGTTTAAATGTAAGGTCAATAGACACCTCCTATCACACTAACTTGCATCTATTCTCCCAATACTCTCACCATCTACCCACCCCTCATTCTCGGTATCCTTACCCGTATATCACCCTCCTTCTGACATTTCCTATATCTAACAATCCTTTCTCACCACTTTCCCCTCTATGTAAAATTTCTTATATCTAACAATCCTTTTTCACCACTTTCCCCTCTATGTAACCATCTGCGCAATAGTGGCAGTGAAATGCCTTGCTTGGGGGTGAAACGATTATAATATATATATATATATATATATATATATATATATATATTTTTTTTTTCTAAACATATGCTGTTAAATATAAGAGACAATGAATGTTTATTATGTTTAATCATGAGCCGTTCTAAACGTCGTATTTTGGCTTTAATTTCAGTTGAAAATAAAGACAAAAATTCTCCAACATTTGGATAATTATTTATTGATTTGCTTCTAAGCTTTCAGCTCACATGAGCCATCTTCAGAGAGGTTGTTTAGACTGAAATATAATAACATCCACCATCACCGACGATTTTATTTTGTGTTGACATAAAACTCCGCTTGGCAACGGCAATAGTTACCAAAAATAATAAACATTGCATTTGACTACATGGTTCTGTTGTCATTTCGCGCTATCCCGCGGTGTGACGTCATAAAACCGCATCACAAATTTGAGAACTGCATTTATTATTTTTGCAATATACGTCGGATACTTCTCACGTGGAAGGTGTTCGGATGCTTCTATTGCCTGGCGTAGGTGTCCCATTTTTCACTGCCGTATAGCAGTGTACTGATGACATTGACGTTGTACACTGCCATCTTTTTCTTCACTGTCACGGAAACTTATATGATTATATGTTTATAAGGCTTGATTTGGCTTCGCTTAGGCTGTAAAATCATTCGTGGTTCTGTAGTTTAAGGGGTATAAGATCAATTGATGACTTCCTCTATGTTATTAGGGCAAACAATCTTGCCGAATGAAACCCATTTTCTTAACAAAATTTCTCATAAATATTCAGGCCGTTAGAGAGATATATGTAAATATATTGTTTAATTAGAAACAGAAACAGAATGTCTACTCAAATACGAGTATCGATTAAAAATAATGTTCAAACAAATAAATTATATATATATATATTATATATATATATATATTAGTCAAGGAAAACTTTCTTGTGGATGACACATTTTGTGTGTTTAACCATGATTCGGAAGTTGATCAATTTTTCTCCCTACTCAGCGGTGTTCCTCCTGTCCTTAAATTTACGGTAGATAAGGAGGTCAATGGTTCATTGCCCTTCTTAGATGTTCTGGTTCATAGAACACTTTCCTCTTTTATTACTTCAGTTTATAAGAAGCCTACCTTTACGGGTCTCTATACTCGATGATATTTTTTTTGTCTTAAACAAGAAAAGGTTAATTTGATTAGGACTTTGACCCATTGGGAGTTCATGATTTGTTCGGATAACACCTTGAAAATAGTTATTGTAAAGCGGTAGTAGTGATTAGTAATCATTATTGCATATTGCAACTTGAAAGCTATAAAGATTCGGTGTTAAAAACACCATTATCAGGCAGTAAAAGATGTTTAATTTATTTTGTAATATATAGATAAGGAGATTTTAATAAATAAATAAATGAAAAACATTGAAGAAATAAAAATAAGGTCACCCAATGAGAAGAATTAAGTGGATCGAGAGGTAATAAGCTTTCAAAAACTGTATGCAAGATTCGCTGGCTAGACGGTAGTATAGCAAATGTTTGAACGTAGAAATACAGATGTTTTCACATCGAAACCTTATAGCTATCATTATAGACGGAAAATGGTTAAATGTTATGGTAATTTTCAGTCTCTTACAAAAAACAAAAAGGATGTGCGTTGTGGCGCAGTGGATATCGACTCGGAACGAGAAATCAGGAAACCGAGTTCGAATTCCTGTTGAATTCTTTGCATTCACTTACGCGCAAATACCCTTGGGAAAAGTATTAATCCGTCTCTTCCCTCCAGTTATGGGTTAAATAATAGGACAGATTGGGTTCTATAGCCTTGGTGGGCAACCAGTCTACCGCAGAAAGCAATGGCAACCTACTGCTGGATAATCTTCTGCCCAGTTAGTCATGTCTCTTTCGAGACATGATCGCCCAAGCGTGTATCACGTATGGCACTTAACTGACTGACAAAAAACCCCCAAAAACAAACAAATAAATTACTGTCGAACTGTTTTTAGATGTTTGAGCAATCTCCTTTCATATGGTATCGCCGTTTCTTAAACTTATAACAGATTCTTCTTCTTTTATGTCTCGTGTCCCTTCAGGATGTCGTTGATCATGGCTCTTCACATCTTCCTGCTTCTTGTAGCTCTTAATATATCTTGTTTTGCTGTTTCTCCCAAACACTGTTCTGCCATCCATTTGTCCATCTAGTATGTCACAGGCTGTTTTCCCCAGTCTCTCTTTTCCTCTATTCATCCTGCGTGTATCAGATTCTCCAAGCCCCCTTTCCTCATTACGTATCCCATAAACTTCAACTGTCTATTACCGACGTTACGTATAAATTTGTTTTTTCTCTCAAAGCCACGTCGTTGCTGACATGTTCGGTCCGTGTTACCTCAGGATCTTTCTGTAGAACCACATTTTTGTTATCTTCGAGGCTCTTTTTCATCTTTGAGGAGATTGTCCAGCATTTGCTGCCATATAAGCGAAGGTGTGTCAAATTTTATTTTTAATTCATGTGTGTTTATTTATTTATTTCGACTGAAAAAAGGTTTCCAAAATAAATAGGTAATGATAATATATCACAGTAAAAATTTGAAAATACTAATCCAAGGGAAATAACTTGTTAGAGTTATTTCCCTTGTACTGCAACTCTAAATACGTGATCTTTTTAAAGGAAGTTAGGCGTTGGTATATGCACTTAACTTCCTTCGAAAACAACACGTACCGTAAACAAACATCCCTTTCTGCGTATTTTTGGAAGTTAAAGGATACAAACAAAACCCCACAAAGTAAAATGGAAAATTCTGGAAAAATCAAGAATCTATAAGTCGTTCTACATCTGCCCTTTGTGCCTGAGTGAAAATCTGCGGATTTTTAGGTTCCCTAGGGCCTAATTCCTTGCATTCACTTACGCGCAAATACCCTTGGGAAAGGTATTAATCCGTCTATTCCTTCCAGTTATGGGTTAAAAAGCAGGAGAGATTGGGTTCTATAGCCTTGGCCGGCAACCAGTCTACCGCAGAAAGCAATGGCAACCTACTGCGGAATAATCTTCTGCCCAGTCAGTCATGTTTCTTTCGAGACATGATCGCCCAAGCGTGTATCACACATGGCAATTAACTGACTGATCTAAGATGTAGGATGTGTGTTGTGGTACAGTGGATATCGGCTCGAAACGAGAAACCGGGGAGCCGAGTTCGAATTCCAGTTGAATCCATTGTATTCACTTACGCGCAAATACCCTTGGCAAAGGTATTAATCCGTCTCTTCTTTCCATTTATGGGTTACATAGCAGGACAAATTGGGTTCTATAGCCTTGGTCGGCAACCAGTCTGCCGCAGAAAGCAATGGCAACCTACTGCGGGATAATCTTTTGCCCAGTCAGTCATGTCTCGAAAAAGACATGATCGCCCAAGCGTGTTTCACGTATGACACTTAACTGACTGTTTCGAGCACTCTTTATAAACTTTAGAGTTTTTAATCTATGTATCATAGCTCATCAGTGTTGCTAAACACATTCACTTGCTTCTGGCCGTGATCGAAACTCAACCGATTTGGTGTCAGTCGGAGTCGCAACCCCATTAACCCACAGGCGCATGGAATCAGAGACGGGAAATTTTAACGTGTTGTATATAAGCTGTGTATACACACGCCAGTCACCGAAAGAACTCAATTCATTTCTGAAGAGTCACGCATATATCGCAGAAATGGAAACTATTTTTTTTCTTTCTTCTCTAGAGAGCTCAGTCGTAACGAGAGCATGTATATATATATATATATATATATATATATATATATACACCATATTAATTCTATTGTTTATCATTTTGTGGAGCCGACTACATAGGTAGAACGACGCAACGTTTAGATATTAGGATTAAACAACATGTGCCTGCTAAAATGCTCAACAAGAATTTTTCGTTTGGTGATGCCATTTGAAACACATATGGGGTCTTCGGTAGCGGATAATCTGATAAATAATCCGAGTTGTGCTGCGGAAACTGGTTCTTCGTTTTGGCCAGATCGCACTCGTTGTTCTATCTGAAGGTGTTGGTCCAGGCAGCCCTCACTTTGTAAACAAGGAGAGTGTTTGCTTGTCCTTGCTCTGCTGGGTTTCTAGCATTTTTAGATCTAATAACTTGATATGAAAAACATTTTCCCACTCCCGTTCAATTATTTCACTCATAACAAATATTCTTTTTTCATAAATTCTTACAGTTCTGAAGAGAGAGGAAGAAATCAGTCGACTGGTGCTTTTATTTAAAAATTTGGCATGGCCGATTATAATAAAAATTTTTTTTGTCTTTAACGCCATAATAAAATTCTGTACCATTACTATATATATATTGGAGTAGATAGATCTATCTATCGCCCGGTTCACACTCCACCCACGTCTATTGAACAGGTTAAGAGGCTCATCCCTTGTTCCCTGTTTAGGATGTGGTTTCCGGCTTTCTCTTTTCCAATCTTCTCACTTTTTCAATTGGACTAGATAGAGCTATCTATCGCTCGGTTCACACTCCACCCACGTCTATTGAACAGGTTAAGAGGCTCATCCCTTGTTCCCTGTTTAGGATGTGGTTTCCGGCTTTCTCTTTTCCAATCTTCTCACTTTTTTAATTGGACTAGATAGATCTATCTATCGCTCGGTTCACACTCCACCCACGTCTATTGAATAGGTTAAGAGGCTCATCCCTTGTTCCCTGTTTAGGATGCTGTTTCCGGCTTTCTCTTTTCCAATCTTCTCACTTTTTTAATTGGACTAGATAGATCTATCTATCGCTCGGTTCACACTCCACCCACGTCTATTGAACAGGTTAAGAGGCTCATCCCTTGTTCTCTGTTTAGGATGCTGTTTCCGGTTTTCTCTTTTCCAATCTTCTCACTTTTTTTTTCAATTGGAGTAGATAGATATATCTATCGCCCGGTTCGCACTCCACCCACGTCTATTGAACAGGTTAAGAGGCTCATCCCTTGTTCCCTGTTTAGGATGTGGTTTCCGGCTTTCTCTTTTCCAATCTTCTCACTTTTTTAATTGGACTAGATAGATCTATCTATCGCCCGGTTCACACTCCACCCACGTCTATTGAACAGGTTAAGAGGCTCATCCCTTGTTCCCTGTTTAGGATGTGGTTTCCGGCTTTCTCTTTTCCAATCTTCTCACTTTTTCAATTGGACTAGATAGAGCTATCTATCGCCCGGTTCACACTCCACCCATGTCTATTGAACAGGTTAAGAGGCTCATCCCTTGTTCCCTGTTTAGGATGTGGTTTCCGACTTTTTCTTTTCCAATCTTTTCACTATTACGTAGCCTCCTGCACATCAGTGGCGTTACCGCCTTTCTCGGGGTGATACGATTAAATATATATATATATATATATATATATATATATATATATATATATATATATATATACATTAATGCAGGTTTCGTTGAATAATATAGACAAGCTTTGTCTATTTATTTTATGCAGGATCCTTTCGTATAGTCTGATAAGATTGATTGTGGTATCGTTAAAAGACAACAAGAAATCGCAGTAATTGTTGATTTTTTTTATCCGGTCTGAGCTTTCGGCTTACATAAGCCATTATCAAAGAGTAAACATATAAGTTATTGACAAAGTAGAATTAAACAAAGAGAATTAACCATAGAGACAAGTCCATTTTTAACGTGGCGGATGGCCGAAGACGGTGACAAGATGGTGGTGGTATGGTTCTTGGTCACATGAGAGTATAGTGGCATAAGGGGATCGGTCTGCGAGCTACTACTGCTATGGGTAGAGGGAGTAAGCGTAGTAATTATGACCTCTCCCGTGGATTACAGGCATTGGAGTATGTTAGTAGAGATGTCGAAATTTATTTTATTTAAGCTAAGTTGAAGCTGTTTGATGTAGATAGCCTCTAGGATTTTGAGTTATCGTTTATTATTTTCTTGTCTAAGTATACATGTATTTTCAACAAGTGTTTTTCTGAGAAGTGTGCGTTGATAACCGTGGTGTTTTAAATGTCGGAATATGTTTGAATTGTCATTTAAGTATAATGTAAGAGGCCTTGAGAGCGAGTTGGTAGTATGGCTAATGTAGATATTATTTAGTTTGTTAGAGTTACATTCTCGAAAGGGGCATTTGAATTTATAAACTACATTGGTTTTTTGCAAATCGCTAGCGGTGGGGTCGGAGTCGTTGCGGACGATTGAATTGGATGTAGTGGATTTAGCGTAATATATGATAAACTTAGTTCCTTTGTTAGGGTCAGTCGAAGAAATATTAATGTTTATGAGTTTTTAGGATATTTTCATCTAGTTTGTAGTTGGAGTGCATTTGGCTACGATATAAGAGAGTGATATGTTTGGGATTGGTTGGGCTAGTTTTTTCCGTGATAAGGTTTTTAAGAAAATGTCGTATTTGTTCATCAACTATGTAATTGGGAAAATTATTGTTGATGAATGTTTGTTTTATGTTTTTTAGTTCGCTGTGGAAGATCTGTTTTGTAGATGAATTGGTTTTTGCACGATGTAGTAGATTTTTTATAATGGCTATTTTATAATAGTGGGGGCATTCACTAATATAATTGAGTGTGGAGGGATTTTTGTTAGTGGGTTTTTTATACGGTGAGATACTGAATTTATTATTTCCATCAAGCTTATCAGACTATACGAAAGGATCCTGCATAAAATAAATAGACAAAACTTGTCTATATTATTCAACGAAACCTGCATTAATGAAAAAATGCTGCCAAAATACACACAGACACACACACACACACACACACATACACACACACACACACACACACTATATATATATATATATATATATATATATAATACAGGTCTGTTCATACATTGAGCATTGTTTTATTAACACCTGAATAATAATACTAAGCATATGTACACCCACCTCATATGTATATTTATTAATTTACGTCACTATATTCATTAATATATATATATATATATATATATATACCCTTTATCTAACAAATGTTCAACTAAATCCCTTGTCTATATGTGTGCTTTCTCATCAGTAAAAATTTCAAGAGTTGCTAAAATTTATATTAGGAATACATTGAACCAATTTATAAAACGGTTTTACAATCATCTCTCATCCTTCACTAATACGGACAAACGAAAGATGTCCTGGCTTTCTAAATATTTTTGGAAATTAAGAGAAGAATAAAACACCTAAAGTTAAATGGAAAATTCTCAAACAAGCTAGAATCTCTAAATCGGTGAACAAGCCACGAAAAACACATGAAAAGTGACTTATTACTAAATCAAAGGCACGAAGCTACAATAAGTTGTGAACATATTATAGGATTAACCTTACAAGCTAATATTACTTAATCTAAACTACAGCAATTGCAAACATTCTTCTAACCAAAATCCTCTGACTATATAATCTTTTTTTATGGTTTTTTAATGTTTATTTTTATTACATTTTGTGATCTATTTATTGCTTTAGATATTTTATTGCACTCGACAATTACTATTAGTATGTTTTGCCATGTATTAGCTTATTGCTGTACTATTTGTTAGCTTCTAATTTTAATATATATATATATATATATATATATATATATATATATATATATATATATATATATATATTTTCTATTTGTAAACGAGTTATTACGCGACCTAGGTTTCTACTATGAGTGGTGTCTTCAGGCGATTTGCAATAACTGATTTTGCCGTTTTCTTTAAGAACGCTCACGTAACGGTATTTTTTTTGAACACCTACATGGCAGGGAATTTTTGAACGCGCAATTTTTAAAATTACTAGGAATTATGGTGTTTTATTCATGGTTGTATGAGCCTAAGAGGTATTTTTAGTATGGTTACACTTAGTTATAATTTCCGTTCTTTCAGTCAACAGTTCGCTTTTGTTTGGGAATAGCATAATCTCTAACTTTTCTCTTTGGCACAGTCTACATATTTTGTCACCATTGTAAGGCCTAGCTGTTTTTACTATAGTCCACGTTATGTCTGGGTCTTTTCCATATTTTGGTTTTAATTTGCACACGTGGCTAACCAATTTTGTACAGTTTTTTAAGTTTTCTATTTAAATGTAGATCTGTGATTGAACCACTTGATCTTAAAGGTGTCTTTGGTTGAACCCAAATATATTTTATTTTGGCCATTTAAGTAATGTACCGTTGACTTGTAAATGATTGCTTTTGTGTTGCAAAGTCCTTGAAGTGGACATTTATTTTTGTCCCTGCAGTTGCATTCTTTATTAGTGGTTTTGTTTTGTACACTGCTATATAAGTTTTTGGCGTTTTGTTTATTTATGAAATTATCTAAACTACTAGTGCAACTACAACTTAGCTTGATTGTATTTCTATTGACAATTTTCTTTAGTTCTGATCCTTTTGGAAAGTGTCTATCTATCAGTTCAAAAAATATTTGTCCTATTTTGGTCTTTACCTCTAAATTAAATGGTGGGTTGAACCAGATAATGTTTCCTTTTCTATTATCGTTTTTCATTTGTCTGTTTGGTGGAGAATTATTTTAAAATGTTTTTATGGCTAGATTTTCTTAGTTGCATCTTCATAGATATTTTTTTTCATCAAATATTGATTTTGTTGACGAATTATTTGATAGTTTGCGTTCTATTCCTTTGTGAATGTGTTTAATTATACTTTTTGGATAGTTGGATTTTATATTTATATATGTTAACTTAGTGTTTGCTTTCATGTATGACGAGACATGGCCAGTTTGTAAATTAAATTCTACATGTAAATATTGTACCACTTTTCGATTTGTTTCTACTATTATATCAAACTTTAGTTTTTTGAATAGTTTGAAAATCTCTTTCCTTATATTATCATTTTCTCTTTTGTTGTCTGGTGCTATAATTAATCCGCCATCTCTATATAATCCGTGGTTGTCCATATGAATTATTTTGATGATTTTATTTAAAATGTATATGCCCATCAATTCTGAAATTTCTGCTCCATCATATGATCCTTGTGGTACATCAAATGTGTTGATTTGCGGCAATGTAGGATTATGTCAATATGTTTAGATAGTATTTGTATGCACCTTTCAGCAAAATTAAATGCTTCCATCAAACCTTTTTTCAGAAATTGATGGGTAAACGTTTTCTATATCATATTTGATGAACGTGTATTTATTTCTGCATTCAATGTTTTGGAACCAGGAAATGCAATCACTTGTGTTCTCCCACTGGTTTGCTTGAGTGGCTGTTCTTAGCAAGTCACAAATATTTTTTTAATATTTGATGGCTTACTTTGTTCACTTTTGTTTTTGTTGGATTTATAAGTCGGTGTGATGGGTTGTTGGTAAAATCTTCTTTATGGTCTTTGATTGTAATGAAAACTTGTCTGCTTGTTAAGATTTGTATTTTTTGGTTTAAATTTAATTTGTCTGTACATGGCATATCACAGGCTAAAAGTCTGCCTCCTTCTAAGGTAAAAGGATTTAATAAAGAATAAAGAAAAAGAAGAAAAAAAGAGAGGAGAAAAGAGAAGAAAATAAGGCGAGAAATCATAGCTCAGAGGCAGAATCACCGACTGACGCCAATTCGGTCAGGTTTCAATCCTGGGTAAAAAGCAATCGGATGTTTAACCGTACTGATGAGCGAAACAGATCTGTCTGCGGATGACTATATATATATATATATATATATATATATATATATATATATATAGTCATAAATCTAATATATATATATATATTCGATTTATCGTAACAACCACATTAGCTCTGAAATGTATCGTAATGTCAACAAATGTAAACATGTTACGGAAATTAGCGAATTTTAACGAAACTTGGTTATAAACAACCGACAATTTGTTATGAATTGATTGAACATTATTTTTTTATCGATACTCGTATTTAAGTAGATATTGTTTTTTTTTAATTAAACAGTATTATATATTTATATCTACTGGCCTGATTATTTACGATAAATTGTTATTACGAAAATGTGTGCCATTCGGCATAGACAGAAAATCTATGCAAGAGCCAACAAACCTACCTAGGTTTCACCTTACGGCCCGTCAGGGTAAACTGATAAGCCGTAAGGTGAAACCTAGGTAGGTTTGTTGGCTCTTGCATAGATTTTCTGTCTTTGTTGCTCTACTTTCGTATTGAGCGCTTTAGTTTTATGGTTTTCGTCTTGGGGATTTTTCTTTCCTACGAGTTTTTGACTTTTTGTTCATGTACTTCGTTTGTTTCTTTTTTTTTTTTTACATCCCCTCCTTTTCCCTCTGAGTTCGTCCTCGGCGGGTTATTCAAGACGATCTTAAATATAGTATAACTATTACTAGTATTAGCAGAATTATTTCTGTTACTATTAATATTGTTATAATTATTATATATATATATATATACTTGTATTTGAGTAGAATGTTCCATTTGCATTAATATAACAGAAGAATGGATATGAATTCAGAATTATTTGAAATCAAAGAAAGAAAATAATAAAATTTAATTGAATAAAATATTTTCAGAAGAAAATGACTAAATTTCGAAGATCTAAATCGATACAAAAATAAAGGAAAGAACGGATGAAAGAACGAAATAAATAAATAAATAAATAAATAAACAAACAAGGTAAGAAAGAGGGAAAGAAAGAAGGACGGTCGAGGCAAAATAAGCAACGGACAGTTTACAAAGTATTGTACGCTCTTCCTTTCAGACAAATATTTGGCAGTTGGACATTACGATTACAATGTCTTCCTCGGCGTCATATTGTTGAATGTCATCATCAGGAAGGCAGACATTCTGTATAAGTAGTATTTGACTGAGAAAGTTAAATGAAATGTAAAATATTTTACTTCTAAACAACAAAAGTCAAATAATTTGAATAGATATATGTCTGGAGATTTGGCTGCGAAATGTTTACATTCAGAAGACAAAGAATCATGTCTTCTGAATTTTAAAAAAATATATATATATATATCTATATCGGTGAAAAGTCCGAAAGTCCACCCAGTTCTCAAATTCTAACTAAACCTTTTCTAAACTGGTCAACATAACGAAATCAAAATCACTAAACCTATTAAAAAACTGAAAACTCGTTTATATACACCGTGATCTATTAACTGGACCCAAAATGCGATGATTGTATCACCTGAAAACATGCTTCTTGAAAAAGGGTTTATATTTCGAGAATTTAGAACAGTGGCTGTTCAACAGAATTTTAATTACACGATTTGTCTAGAACGATTGGATCAAGTAAGAAATTTTGGCAGGAGTGAAGAAAACCAGTATGCGGTTCCCGGGTTTCTCTTTTCCAATCTTCTCACCTTTTATTTTTCAATTGAAGTAGATAGACTAAACTATCGCCCGGTTCACACTCCACCCACGTTTATTGAACAGGTGAAGAGGCTTATTCCTTGTTTCCTGTTTAGGATGCGGTTCTCGGGTTTCTCTTTTCCAATCTTCTCACTTTTTTTTTTAAATTGGAGTAGATAGACTAAACTATCGCCCGGTTCACACTCCACCCACGTCTATTGAACAGGTGAAGAGGCTCATCCCTTGTTTACTGTTTAGGATGCTGTTTCCGGTTTTCTTTTCCTTTTCCAATCTTCTCACTTTTTTTTTTCAATTGGAGTAGATAGACTAAACTATCGCCCGGTTCACACTCCACCTCACGTCTATTGAACAGGTGAAGAGGCTCATCCCTTGTTTCCTGTTTAGGACGCGGTTTCCGGTTTTCTCTTTTCCAATCTTCTCACTTTTTTTTTTAAATTGGAGTAGATAGACTAAACTATCGCCCGGTTCACACTCCACCCACGTCTATTGAACAGGTGAAGAGGCTCATCCCTTGTTTACTGTTTAGGATGCTGTTTCCGGTTTTCTCTTTTCCAATCTTCTCACTTTTTTTTTTCAATTGGAGTAGATAGACTAAACTATCGCCCGGTTCACACTCCACCTCACGTCTATTGAACAGGTGAAGAGGCTCATCCCTTGTTTCCTGTTTAGGACGCGGTTCCCGGTTTTCTCTTTTCCAATCTTTTCACTCCTATGTAGCCCCCTGCACATCAGTGGATTTACCGTCTTGCTCGGGGTGATATGATTAAAAAAAAAAAATACCAAATCAGGTCAAACGCCTTCCAGATACCCAGAGGCACGACCCGAGCTTCGCCATCCATTTCTCAAGCTTGGCAAGGTATTCAAGTAATAAGCAATTTCCAAGAAAATTTATTATAAGGTTGTATGAAAAACTGAGCGCCTCGCTAAAATTGTTTAAATGTTGAAATTTTTGCAAATTTTTTTGTCAGTCGGAATTTTTATGGTTTAATCGATAAGATTACACCAAAAAAAGTAAAAAAAAAAAAATGATAATCAACAAATTTACAGGTGAAGGCAGTGTACCGGCGAGTGGCTCCAAATTGGAGGATCGATTTACTATAACGTTGTATGAAAAACTGAGCCCCCCTCCCCCCCCCCAAAAAAAATTGTTTAAATATTGAAATTTTTTCAAATTTTTTTTATCAATCGGCAAGGTTAGGGTGTAATCGATAAGATTACACTGAAAAAAAAAAATGTAAAACAACAAATTTAAAGGTGGTAGTAGTCTCCTTCAGGTTCGTCGCTTATGCTTTTGAGATGAGGAAGAATTTACATTTTTTACACTCAAGGACAATCAAGGAGTTCGAATTCCAGCCGAATTCATTGCATTCACTTACGCGCAAATACCCTTGGGAAAGGAATTAGTCCGTCTATTCCTTCCAGTTATGGGTTAAATAACAGGACAGATTAGGTTCTATAGCCTTGGTCGGCAACCAGTCTACCGCAGAAAGCAATGGCAACCCACTGCGGGATAATCTTCTGCCCAGTCAGTCATGTCGCTTTCGAGACATGATCGACCAAGCGTGTATCACGCATGGTACTTAACTGACTGACAATTTTAACCTCTCCATATCAAGGGCTAATGATTATCTTCATAATCATCATTTTTTAATTCATGTCAGTCACTTAATTCATCATAATCATTTTAATAGTTACCTCCTACTTTGAGTGGCTCTTGAGCCCTGTATTGGGTTCTCAACCAAGACTGTAGAAAGCTTACAGACTTGGAGGGTGCGATGTTTTGCAAGAAAAGTTCACGCGCAAATGCGTCGGTTACACAGCAGAGACACTGACTCAATAATGTCTCAGAGTACGCTGTAAGGTTTCTCTACGGTTTTTATAATTTTCTCTCATTTCCAAAGCTTCGTCGGGCACAAGGTCTCAAGTGTAGGGATCAAGTGAAGATTGAATTTGCTCCAACAGTAATGGTCCGTGGGGTTATTATTCAATTCATCCGGCAGGAGAACCAATCATGACGAGAAAATCAAATTCTGGGCTTGAAAAGTCAATTTCTACAAAACACAGCTGATCCTCTAGTAAATTCAATAATAAAAAATTTCCACTGATAATCACGATTCGATTTCCTGACACGGGCCATCTTCCCCGACGGCCAAACCTTATTCAGAGGAGACTTCGCCCGTTGCCACCTGCTATATAAGGTCTTGAGGAAAATCAGTTCAGTCAATGTCCAGCCGAGGACTCACGTCTCGCAATGATTTATATGATATGACATTTGTTGGCCGAAATTGGTTTGAATAAACTCACTCTGCTGGATCTTGGGAAACAGAAAACGCGAGGCGAATTAGAAAATGTCGACCGAGACTGACTTTGAGCTTTCATATTTTATTTGATCGCGAAAATATCGATCTGTGTCGACACGAGTAATCGATGCCGAAGTTGTTCATATTCACAGAAGGTTTTTGGAATGATATCCCTAGGATAATATAATTGGAATATCTATCTATCCATCTATCTATCTCCCCCTATACATATCTATCTATCTATCTATCTATCTATCTATCTATCTATCTATCTATCTATCTATCTATGGCAGTTCATATCTATCTATCTATCTATCTATCTATCTATCTATCTATCTATCTATCTATCTATCTGTTTTTGGCAGTTCATATCTATCTATCTATCTATCTATCTATCTATCTATCTATCTATCTATCTATCTATCTCCCCCTATACATATCTATCTATCTATCTATCTATCTATCTATCTATCTATCTATCTATCTCCCCCTATACATATCTATCTATCTATCTATCTATCTATCTATCTATCTATCTATCTATCTCCCCCTATACATATCCCCCCCCCCTATCTATCTCCCCCTATACATATCTATCTATCTATCTATCTATCTATCTATCTATCTATCTATCTATCTATCTATCTATCTATCACAAGTATTGCATCTCTTATTGGTTGTTCTGCGACTTTGATTATATTTCCACCAGTGCCATACAATTCGTGCGGTGAAAATTTTTTGTTATCTGATTAATTTTGTATTTATTGGAGGTTGCGAATATGACATCTCTGTCTGTAACTAAAACGTTTTGCAGTTAAATTCTCGAATTTACTTAATGAATTCAGACTAAAATTCGTGGTCATCTTTTGCACTTTCAAATTTGTTTATAAAAGTCAATCTTCTCATTAATATTGACCCGCCGATGTTAATAAAATTTCTTGGCTAGATTAAAATCATAAATATCATAACGCATATTATAAACATCATAATGCATATCATAAATATCACGATGTATATTATGAATATTATCATGTACATCATACATATCATAATATGTATAATAAATATCACAATGGATTTCATAGATCTTATAATGCATATCAAAAATATTAACTCAGATGGGTGACCGCTTGGGAATATCAGGTGCTGTAAGCATTTAGTGACGGATGCGCGTGCTTAAGGCCATATCACGTTGAATACACCAGTTCTCGCTCGATCACCGAAGTTAAGCAACGTTGAGCCTGGTCAGTACTTAGATGGGTGATCGCTTGGGAATATCAGGTGCTGTAAGCGTTTAGTGACGGATGTACGTGCTTACGGCCATATCACGTTGAATACACCAGTTCTCGCTCGATCACCGAAGTTAAAGCAACGTTGAGCCTGGTCAGTACTTAGATGGGTGATCGCTTGGGAATATCAGGTGCTGTAAGCGTTTAGTGACGGATGCGCGTGCTTACGGCCATATCACGTTGAATACACCAGTTCTCGCTCGATCACCGAAGTTAAGCAACGTTGAGCCTGGTCAGTACTTAGATGGGTGATCGCTTGGGAATATCAGGTGCTGTAAGCGTTTAGTGACGGATGTACATGCTTACGGCCATATCACGTTGAATACACCAGTTCTCGCTCGATCACCGAAGTTAAGCAACGTTGAGCCTGGTCAGTACTTAGATGGGTGATCGCTTGGGAATATCAGGTGCTGTAAGCGTTTAGTGACGGATGTACATGCTTACGGCCTTAATTACGTTGAATACACCTCATAATTACTGTTGTTCCCAGGTCCACTTCGAGCCGGAGTGTTAGCCCCTGTTAGGGTACCAGGGCATGGGCAAAATACTTAACCCACAAACTGGGGTCAAAACACCACGAAAGCATAAAAATAGACTTTTATAGAAATATATACATAAAAATATGCTTTCATAGAAAAATATACAATTTTAAAGGAAAAATATTACCAACAATACATTTTTGAAGAAAAAATTATTACCACAAAACATTTTTGAAGGAAAAAGTTATTCTCAGCAAAACATTTTTCGAATACAAAATTAGAAGACATTTTCAGTTTTTAAAAATAAAAATGAATAAAAACAACAACAAAAAAAAAATTAATTAAAATCTGCCTAAGTCAACCTTTTTACTATAACTGAACATAACAAAACAAACCTTAAACCCCGACTTTTTTGGCATTAGAGTTTGATATGCCGTTAAACAAAACTCAAACTCAAACTTCCTTGAGAACAAGGACTGTAAGTTTTGTCTTTAAAATAAAATAGAATATTATTACTGTAGTACTACTACTACTAGAAGTAGTAACCTAGAGAGGGATGGACTCTGTCAGGTTTACTTTTTCCAAGACACGCTATAGTGACTCTACGACCACAACTGGTCATAGTACTGACGACGATGATGATGATGATGATGATGATGATGATGCACCAAGCTGTTATGCATCGGTTCATTACATTGTTGGGTTCCTCGATACGTTCTCTGTAATTAGTCACAATTTCTCCGTTGTTAGTGACTAACCTCAGTAGGATTTTATTTCTATTTTTGTCTTTATATTTCGTTTTATATTTGAGGATTAAGGGTACCAGGGAAAGAGAAATATTTTTTTTATACATGGTGATTTAGCTTAAATGTGACACAAGGATGAAAGTTATGAAGTAACCAGTGAGAATCGAACTCACTATTCAATAGTAATTGATCTAAAGAGAAACGCTCGCTAACCATTATACATCAAAGCGACCCATGTATTTATACATGATTGTAATTGCAATATGTTGTTAAGGTTGTTTTGTGGAAATGTTAATGATGCAATAAAGGCAAATCAACGGATATTTTTTGTAGTACGGTTTCCACTGAGGAGAGAGAGAGAGAGAGAGAAGATAGATAGATATAGAGATAGATAGATAGATAGATAGTGTATGTAAAATATTTCTTGGAGTGGTTTTTAGGTATTATAGAGACAGGAGGGTGAGAACTGGTCAGCTTCAGCCCAAATATGACAAGAGTACCCCATCTCTGGATGTACGTTGTGCTGCAGTGGATATCGGCTCGGATCAACAAATCGTTAGTATTCCAGTTAAATTGCTTGCATTCACGTACGCACAAATACCTTTGGGAAATGTATTAATCCGTCTTTCCCCTCCAGTTATGGGTTAAATAATAGGACAGACTGGGTTCCATAGCCTTGTCTGGCGACCAGTCTACAGCAGAAAAGAAATGGCAACATACCGCGGGATAATCTTCTGCCCAGTCAGTCATGTCTCTTTGGAGACATGATCGCCCAAGTGTGTATCTCGTATGGCACTTAACTGACTGACTGCCCCCATTTTAGGTCTGATCTGGTTTTCTTGAAAAGGTAGAGAATAGCATGTTGTTATGGTGAAACACACCTATTCCTCAGATAATGGAGACTCCCTCCGATATTAATAAGAGTTAACATGAAGTTATTGAGAAGTACTTGAGAAGTTCATAGGAATTCTTTAGAGTTCTATTGGAGTTCAGTAGAATTACTAGGCAGTTGATATTAGTCGGTAGTTAGCCGAATACTAAGGAGTCAGCTTTCAGTGGAAGATTACCAAGTGCCTAATATTTTGGGTACGTTAAGTCGATTAGCAAACGACATAGCTCGATTCGTGCGGAAAACTACTCCACAACACATGTGGAGTCAGGTTACATGGAGCGTTACATGTAGCTGACAATTTTTCATACATCTTTTGCTATTAATCGTATGTACAGGATCCACTTGAGGTTAGAAGTCATTTTGAGGCCCAATAGTCTTTCAAGGTACGGAGCCTAACCAAGGAGGCATTCATTCATTTTGACTGTTGGTATTTCCTGGTCTGAACGCACAGAGAGCTTATTCAGTTTAGAATAATACTAGTTTACCGGTATTCTTCGAGAATTTGACAGCATTCGTACAAAAATACGGCTGAGGAATTGAAGTCGAAGACCTCAGTCACCTCCAGGGCCATAAATATCAATCGTGGCCGGCATTGGGTTTGGTGATAAAAGATTCTAGAGACGGGGTCGAAGTGAAAATGCCCTGCTGATAATAATTGTTTATTTTAGTTTGGCACAATTCCACAAATTCATCAGAAATTTCATCAGAAAATTCAGATAGGAAAAATTAGAAATATTCGCGGGTACTACGAGTTTTCTTTTTCTTTTTTTTTTTAATCGTGTCACCCCAAGCAAGGCATTCCACTGCCACTATAGCGCAGGGGGTTACATAGAGGGATTGGGTATAAGAAATGTCAGAAGGAGGGTGATAGACGACTTAGGATGTACATAACATTATTATTATTATTATTATTATTATTAGTAGTAGTAGTAGTCGTAGTAATGGTATTTCTTTCTCGAATTTCTTTAATCGGTCTAATATACGTGGACTAAGGTCTAAACATCAACCCCAAGAAAATGTGAGCAAATGGATGAGCCCAAGGTGGGAATTGTAAATCGGAGATACGAAAATCAAACAAGTTCAGTCCTTCTGTAGGGATAACACGTTTTGATTGTTTTTTTTTTTAATATTTCCTCCAGTCCGCGTTTTGCCATTCATTTACACAAGCTCGCTATGCTGGTCCCCTCTACCCTCTTGACTTCTGTATGTTCTCTGAGTTAAAAATTGTTGTCCTAGCAGATTCAACTTTATTTTGATGATTTTAGGTATAAGCGTCTTTTTTGTTTCCATTTGTCTTGAAACTTCCTCGCTATTCACGCATTTAGAACATGGTATTCTCTCCATACTTCTGAGATGATTGTGTAGTATTGGTTTATCGGATCCTCAGCATTGTGCATTAATTGTCCAGAGAATGTACTCACGATTACTATGCTAACGAATACAAGAGACAACGCTTTAATCTTTGAGTTACCACAATTTGTGGCCTTGTTCCAAACTTGTTTACAATAATTCGTATCGAATTTATGTTTATAGCTGTACAATATTATTCATTTAAGATTACCAGTTGAGTGTTTCAGAAATCCTTCGGAGGCCGAATGTTGACCTTTTGACCTGAAGACTTCCAAAACTAGCTGATCCTTCTCTTGCCTCTACCGGTGTTCATTTGAATAACAACGTTCATATATAATCCCAGAGAATTAAACATGATGTAGAGTTATTTCTTTTCTTTACGATTGCCGTTAACCAGTGTTTGGTTTGACAGCATTCATACGAAAATACGGCGGAGGAATTGAAGTCGAAGACCTCAGTCACCTTCAGGGCCATAAATATCAATCGTAGCCTGCATTGGGTTTGGTGGTAGAAGATTCAGAAATGGGCCTAGAAGTGAAATTGCTCTGCTGATAATAATTGTTTACCTTAGTCTGGCACAAGGCCATAAATCTGGAAAACACAGTAAGTATAGAATCCATTGCAATAGTGATAGTCTGTGAAATGTGCATGTTAAACATTACGAACTGTTGCTACACGGTCTTCTCAGAAAGCGGATGCGCGGATGGCTTAATGTATAAAGGTCGGTATGAGAAAAAGGAAAGCCGAGTTCGATTTCCTGATGAGTTCGTTAAAGTCACTTACGTGCAAATACAATTTGGAAAGGTCTGAATCAATCTTCTCTCTCCAGTTATCGGTTAAATAGGAGAAATTGCATTTGTAAAAAGTATTGTTATTCTAAAAAATGATTAATGCAATCTTTACTTGCAAAAATATAAATAAATAAATAAATAAAAGTATTGCTTTTAAAATGCAGAATATTAAAAAGAAAATGGGTTTAAATTATCCATAAACGGTTGATAAGCCATAAAAATCAATCAATCTATCAATCAATTAAAAACGGCTTTAAATAATCTCCAAAAGGTTGTTAAACCGTAAAAACCAATAAATAAATAAATAAAAAGCAAATATTTTTCTATGTTTCTGGAAAGTATAGTTATCTATACTGATACACTTTCGGATTTGTATCACTGTTACTTTCTTGAGAGATCCTGGGCATAACGGTAAATTACATCCGGCAGCAAGGCCTCTGATTGGGAGGTGGTCAAGAGCATGAAACCACCGCTTAATTACTGTTGTTCCCAGGTCCACTCCGAGCCGGAGTGTTAGCACCTGTTAGGGTCCCAGGTTATGGGCAAAATAGTTAACCCCAAATAGACTTTTATAGAAATATATACATAAAAATATGCTTTTATAGAAAAATATACATTTTTGAAGAAAAAATTATTACCATAACACATTTTTGAAGGAAAAAAATTATTCTCAGCAAAACATTTGTCGAATACAAAATTAGAAGACATTTTCAGTTTTTAAAAATAAAAATGAATAAAAACAAAAAAAATTAATTAAAATCTGCCTAAGTCAACCTTTTTACTATAACTGAACATAACAAAACAAACCTTAAACCCCGACTTTTTTGGCATTAGAGTTTGATATGCCGTTAAACAAAACTCAAACTCAAACTTCCTTGAAAACAAGGACTGTAAGTTTTGTCTTTAAAATAAAATAGAAAGTCGGGATAATCATCACTTTTAATTCACTGAATTGAGTTTAGTTTATTTACACTATTTACATTATTCAGACTGCTTACGTTCATATCACGTTGAATACACCGGTCCCCCGTTCAAGTACCAAAGTTAAGCAACGTTGAGCCTGGTCAGTACTTAGATGGGTGACCGCTTGAGAATACCAGGTGCTGTAAGCGTTTAGTAACTGATGTGCGTTGTGGTGCAGTGGATATCCTTTCAGAAAGAGAAATCTGTGAGCGGAGTTCGAATTCCAGTTGAATGCCTTGCATTCACTTAAGCGCTGGTACCCTTGTGAAAGGTATTAATCCGTCCCTTCCCTCCAGTTATGGGTTAAATAACAGGGTAGGACTTGGGACCCTACCCTTAAACAAATCCCAATGAAACTTCCTCCACTACGGTGAATGCGGCTTGCATACATACATTGTTCAGACTGTTGTCTTTATCTTTGTTGCCATATCCACCTTCAATATCTGATTATATTTCTGAGAGGAGGTATTGCAATTATTTACACTATTTACATTGTTCGGGCTGTCGTCCTCATCTTTGTTGCCACATCCATCTTGAATATCTGTCTATATTTCTAAGATGAGGTATTGTAATTATCTAAACTATTTACATTCTTCGGACTGTTGTTCTCATCTTTGTTGCCATATTCACCTCCAATATCTGTCTATATTTCTGAGAGGAGGTATTGCAATTATTTACACTATTTACATTTTCGAACTGTTGTTTTCATCTTTGTTGCCATATTCACAAAGTTTCAGCCCTTTTACCCTACGACCATCATCATCATCATCATCATCATCTATCCATCACACCCAGATGGTGCATAGGGCAGCAACAAAAGTTTCTGTAACAAACTGTTTTTACGGGGCAGGGTTGTTAGCCCTGCACCCAACCCCCAAACCTGGAGGACCGGTGGACCATCCTTGGTCCTTACGTTTACAGCACCTGGTATTCCCAAATGGTCACCCATTTAAGTACTGACTAGGCTCTGATGTTGCTTAACTTCAGTGATCGGTGCATTCAACACAATATAGCCGTAGACCTTCTTCAGGTGTATGGAATTTCGAACTGAATTTCGTTCACTGGGGTAAATTGTTCTCGTTTCATGAGTCATGCTGCTTCTAGAAGTCTTAGTATCAGTTCCCTCCCTTCAACTCATGTCTATTTTTTTTTCTTTAGCTCTTCTGTCACCAGGTCTTGAACTCACAACTCTTTGGGTCAAGTCACTGTATCCCACCAATGCTTTTATCCACTGGGACATGTGTTCTTGAGAAATACAGACATATATTGAATAAAGGGTTTAGTTTGAGATTATCTGAAAAGTACCCAGATAGACAAGCAGATTTAGAAGACTGGAAGGTTGCCATAACCCCACAAAATATGAGTACAATAGTCTGCACGTAAATAATCGAAACAACACTCGTTCTTACGAGTGAAATCGAAAGATGGAAGAATATCTGGTGATTGACACGGAACTAAAAGTAATGTTTTCCCAACGTAACGTAGTTTCCCTGTGCTCTTTTTTAAAAAAATATTTTTATGGTAATTTTTCTTTGGTATGTAGACTTCCTGAATTTAAGAGCAGTACTAGATTGGCGGCAAGGTTTCATCAGATATAAGAAACATTCGAAGTGATTCGAACACGTACAAAAGTGAAAAAAAAAATGACGGCAGAAAATCTAGTAAAAATATCACTTTATAAAGCGAATCATCGTTACGCAACCTCCAAACAATTTTGTATTATTTCGAACTATTGTTCTCATCTTGGTTGATATCATTACTGACACAATATTTCAACGAAGTATCGGATGTGTGTTGTGGTGCAGTGGATATCGGTTCGGAACGAGAAACCAGGGAGCTGATTTAGAATTCCACTTGAATTCATTGCATTCACTTACGCGCAAATACCCTTGGGAAAGGTATTAATCCGTCTCTTCCTTCCAGTTATGGGTTAGATAACAGGACAGATTGGGTTCTCTAGCTTTGGCTGGCAACCAGTGTTCATTGATTGGCTGATGTGGGATATCTGTTGATTATCGTGATATTCATATATTTATATTTATATTTGACAGTAACACATGTACAACCAATTCCTATAGCCACTGTCCCAAAGAACTGGTGTTTTTTTTTCTTCCTTGAAATAGCCTGATTTATATATTACTCATCATGTTTAGGTAGGTACCAAAAAACCGCAGAACATATCAGTTATTTCTACGAGTACTGCTGGTACCATATAGTTCAGTACTAGTCGAAACATCAGCCACTTAACCGGCTTTTCTAGTAAGGAAGGCGGTTTAATACTAAGCAGGATTAACAACAAGACAGACTTGTCAAAGGGTGGATAAAACTTCTTGTAGGGCTATCTAAGTACAGAAGTTGGTTGGTTGTTTTATTTTTATGGCAAACCAACCTCGGCAGATCAGTTATTGCCAACTAAACTTTATTTATTTATTGCTTGTAATACCTTTTTCTTTCAACAATTTATTGTTGTTTATATAAGTTTATATATGTTTATATATATATTGTGTCTAGTAATACATTTTTCTTTTCGAGTATCAAGATTCATTCAGGTTTTTCCTTCATCTTCGAAGATATTGTCTAACATTCACTGCCACATTAAAGAACCGACATCACATAGCAATCCAGTACTCTCCTCTTTGTTTCTAGTGAAATTATCCTGTTTCTTAATACTTTACTCAACTTCTGGAATGCTTCTTTCGCCATGCCAATTCGCCTTCGGATCTCAGTGTCGCACTTTCCGTATTCTGTTAGAACACTTCCCAGGTATTTAAATTTCTGTACCTGCTTGATTTTATACTATTCGTAATTTATCTTGATTTATAGTGCTTTTGTTTACTTAACATTTTATACACTTAAAAAACCGTAATTTTTTTAGCTTCTAAAACACTTAATCTATATAAGGAAGGTACTAACACTTTTTGACAGTACTAACACGTATTACTACGTATTAACACGATAATGATTATGGTAATATTAACCACTTCCTTATAAGGAAACATTTATCATTCATTGACCAAGCAGCCAGTGATACTGTCGGTTGAAATTTATAAACTCTTTCTCTTAAAACAATATTTCAGGAAAAGATGTTTATCGTATATTGCAATACGACAAACAGAAGAAAGCCAAAAAAAGATCGTTAGGTCTACATCAATGAAATAATTTAAGTGTTAGGACTTTCGAAAAGGCAGTATAAATTATAATATTTTATGTTAAATAATGACTTAATCTCTGAGTATTTTAGGTTTAAATTCTGATATAGTTTTTCATTTTTTGTTTCTGCTATTTTTTTAAAAATAAAATAACTTTTCAATATTTGTGTTTATTTATGTAGTATTTCGTAATTTATCTCACTTTATAGTCTTTTCGTATACCTAACGATTTATATGCGTAAAAAACTGTTTTTGTAAACTTTTAAAACACGTGATGTATATTGTGGTCCAGTGGATATCGGCTCGGAACGAGAAATCGGGGAGCCGAGTTCGAATTCCAGCTGAATTCCTTGCCTTCACTTACACACAAATACCCTTGGGAAAGGTATTAATCCGTCTATTCCTTCCAGTTATGGGTTAAATAACAGGACAGATTGGGTTCTATAGCCTTGGTCGGCAACCAGTCTACCGCAGAAAGCAATGACAACCTACTGCGGAATAATCTTCTGCCCAGTCAGTCATGTCTATTTCGAGACATGATCGCCCAAGCGTTTATCACGTATGGCACTTAACTAACTGACTGACTGGTGTATATTGTGGTGATACCGAGCAAAAGCGATGGACCGGATGTTTGCGCTTTCACGGCCAAAAAACAAATGACCAAAAGTCGTCGCTGCGCCGCGGCTCCGCGCAGATGTTCCGGTTGAAAACTAAAAATTAATTAAATATTAAATTTCCAGTTCGCGAGCCTACGCGAATTTTATTTATCAGCCAATGGGAATCCCAGAACCAAATACAAGTGTGAAATCCTAAATGAGCTGCTCTGATCCAAAAAGAAGATATAAAAAGCGGACACAGAAAGCATCGCCAGGCAGACCGACTCGAGGAGAAGAGTGTAATTAGTATCTCCCTTGACCAAAGTCAACGCCCGCCTCTCTTACCTCTTTCCTTCTTCCCTGCCTCAAAAACTACTTACTGATCTAAGGAGCGAATGCATCAAAGACATTCCTTACTTACTCCCAAATTCCTAAGCATTAATTCTCTTTTAGCATTTTATTGCCATGAACATTTTAACCTCCGTTAGACCTATACTTCATATATTACTTCAATTGTAAAAACATTAATTGATATGTGTTATATATATATAAAATGTTATCTTTCAGTTCAATTTGCTTTTTTGGTTTATAACCTTTCTTTATGACTTATAGTGGGCTATCTACCACAAGGCCAAATTCTGTTAACCTGCAACAGTATACAACTACCCTTCACTAGAACGGACTCTCCACTACTAACAGAAAAGTATAGATAAGTAACCCACTATAATATAATGTATTCACTTTACTGTGTATATGAATGAGATAGTTTAAGTGTTAGTACTGTAAAAAAGGCAGTATAAATGATTTGATTGTATATTATATAATGACTTCATAATCTACGAGTATTTTAGGCTTAAATCCTGATATATATGGAGTATGTAGGGATAATGTATGGAAAATATGTAGGGATATATTTAACTGTATAAATCAATGAGGTAGTTTAAGTGCCAGTACTGTTAAAGAGGATGTGCGTTGTGGTCCAGTGGATATCGGCTCGGAATGAGAAATCGGAGAGCCGAGTTCGAATTCCAGTTGAATTCATTGCATTCGCTTACGCGCAAATACCCTTGGGAAAGGTATTAATCCATCTATTCCTTCCAGTTATGGGTTAAATAATAGGACAGATTGGGTTCTATAGCCTTGGTCGGCAACTAGTCTACCGCAGAAAGCAATGGCAACCTACTGCGGGATAATCTTCTGCCCAGTCAATCATATCACTTTTGAGATATGATCGCCCAAGCGTGTATCACGTATGGCACTTAACTAACTGACTGACTGTTAAAGAGGCAGTATAAATGATTTGATTGGTTTTTAAATAATGAATTCATAATCTCCGAGAATTGTAAAATTGTTGTCACTTGCTTTCCTTCCAATTCCAGAGCGTAGTTTGTTTTGGAAAAGGTTTGGGTTCTACTTCTTAAAATACTTGACAGAAGATATTAATTAATATTAATCTATTTAATAGAACATAGGTGTCATCTAGTTTATTTTCTAATCATTTTGTTAATGTCTACGCGGTGCTATCTTAGAACAAGGTACATACAACTTTGACTTGCAAGAATCTTCGTTTCATTATATCCGGAAAAGCGGATTTCCAAACTACTGACAGCTTGTCCATTGCAGCCCATGGCAATGTCCGCATCACTTTTAGTGGAAGAGACGTTAGTTCCAACACAGATGAACTGATCGACTATTTTAATGGCCTGCCTGACATGATTATGTCTTGTCGATTAAAGCATACGAACTCTTGTTTTGTTTGCATTTACGTAAAGACCGATTCTTCTTGTTGGTTTCTCTTGACTATTCAAAGCCCTTGCAATTTTATCTGTAAAAAGTGAAAAATAATTTTAATCTGCCGAGTTAAGTTAATGGTTACTTAACTGTGTACGTCAATGAGATAGTTTAAGTATTAGTACTTTCAAAAATGCAGGATAATTTATTTGATTGTATGTTAAATAATGACTTCATAATCCCCGAGTATTTTAAGCTTAAATGATAGTGGGTTGCTTATCTATTCTTTTTCTAGTTGTAGTGGGAGTCTGTTCTAGTAAAGGGTAATTGTATACTATTGCAGGTTAACCGAATTTGGCCTTGTGGTAGATAGCCCATTATAAGTCATAAAATGATTATAAAACCAAGAAAAGCAATTTGAGTAGTAAATAACATTTTTATATATACACATATCAATTAATGTTTTTACAATTAAAGTAATACTTGAATATAGGTCCATCGGAGGTTAAATGTTCATGAGAAATAAAATGCTGAAAGAGATTTAAGGCTTAGGGATGTGGGGAGTGTGTAAGTGAGGAATGTCTTTGATGTAGTCGCTCCTTAGGTCAGTAAGTAGTTTTGAGACAGGGGAGAAGGAAAGAGGCAAGCGTAGTAGCCACTTGACTTAGGTCAAGGGGATATTGATTACACTCTTCTCCTTGAGATCTGCCTGCTGAGGTCTGTCAGTATCCGCTTTTTATATCTTCTTTTTGGATCACAGCAGCTCGTTTGGAATTTCACACTTGTATTTGATTCTGGGCTTCCCATTGGCTGATAAATAAAATTCGCGTAGGCTCGCGAAATGGAAATTTAATATTTAATTATTTTTTATTTTTCAACCGGAACATCTGCGCGAAACCGGATGCGCAACGACGGCTTTTGGTCATTTTCTTTTTGGCCGTTAAAGCGCAAACATCCGGTCCATCGCTTTTGCTCGATATCACCACAAAATTCTGATACATATTTTCATTTTTTTATTCCTGCTATTTTTTTTAAATGAACAAACTTTTCGATATTTTTGTTTATTTATGTACTATTTCGTAATTTATCTCGCTTTATAGTCTTTTCCTTTACTTAACATTTTGTAGACTTAAAAACCGTAATTTTTAGCTTCTAAAACACGTAATGTATAATGTGTACACGTAACTGTGTATATCAATGAGGTAGTTTAAGTGTTAGTACTGTAAAAAAGGCAGTATAAATGATTTGATTGTATATTATATAATGACTTCATAATCTACGAGTATTTTAGGCTTAAATCCTGATATATGTGAAGTATGTATAGATAATGACGAGGAAACATACGTGTTATTTTTAACGAAACAAGAAATGGGAGTTATTTACAAATTTACACATTTGAAGTTTCAGTAGTTTGTTTTAGGATAAGTAATGTCTCTTCCCTCCAGGTATGAGTTTTAATAACAGGACAGATTGGGTTCTATAGCCTTGACTGGCAACCAGTCTACCGCAGAAGGTAATGGCAACCTACTGCAGGATAATCTTCTGCCCAGTCAGTCATGTCTATTTCGAAACATGATCGCCCAAGTGTGTATCACGTATGGCTCTTAACTGACTGAATCAAATATTAAAGGTTAGTAGTTTTTGAGGAATTATCAAGAAGAGAACATGTTTATATTAAATCATCAGACACGAAATAATATTCCAAAATACTTAAAACAAATTGAGAGTTCGTTTCTTACATAAATTCATACAGTTGTATTCAACACGAATAAAAAGTATATTTTAAGCTTATGAGTTGAATAGAGTTCTTTGAAATTCCCCAGTTCTCATTAGAGGCTGATAATGTATCAGCGTGTAATGTGACACCGGCGTTATTTAGACGTGTGAGACTCTGCTATTCTCTCTCTCTCTTCTGACTTTTTTTTGTTTGATTCAACTTTCTCTAGCTATTTATATCAAAAAGAGATTTGACATCGGTTCGTTACTTTTTCTCAGTTCATAAATCACTCCTTTTTTTTCTTTTGGTCAAAATGAATTTCGCACAGGCTCACGAATTAGAAAACTGAAGAAAAAAAGAGTTATTTTCATTTCGTATTCACCACATATATTTTCATTTTTTACTTCTGT
Source organism: Ascarosepion bandense (assembly GCA_037127315.1). Taxonomy (NCBI): domain Eukaryota; kingdom Metazoa; phylum Mollusca; class Cephalopoda; order Sepiida; family Sepiidae; genus Ascarosepion; species Ascarosepion bandense. The sequence continues at coordinate 1,781,775 of JBBBDQ010000991.1, forward strand.
TGTTTGTTTCTAAAATGAACAAAGTTTCCGATATTTGTGCTTGTTTAATTATATACGATTTCGTAATTTATCTTGCTTAATAGTGGTTTTGTTTACCTAACGTTTTATATGCTTAGAAAACCGTTATTTTGTTAGCTTCTAAACCACCTAATGTATATAATGCGTATACTATATTGTGTGTCGCAGTGGAGGAGCTTGCGCGTTTCGAGGAACCTGAATGAAATTCTGTCGGAAGCTCCGTTTCCTGGTAGGGTCAGCCAATGCGATAAAGATTTAAGGAAGAGACAAGATTAATCACGATATAATGCTTCGCAGTTTGGTAGTCAAGTTGAAGTTGTACGTACGAGAACAAGTCGGCAGCCCGATTCAAGGTGTCATCATGAACCTGCCTGTCAAGCCTTGGTTTGCCGCAGTAGATGGTGTCAGCCGAAGCGTGTGTGCCATGGAGTGGTGACCCATGGATCACCTTTAACAATTCGCAGCCAGGACTTTCATGCTCAAAGAATTTTCTCCTTAAAAGCACCAATTGGAAAAGAGCTGTCCATGAAAAAAATTCTTTGAAAGCACCAGAAGAAAGATAGAAGAAAGGCAAATAGAAACGCCAGGGCCCCCATACTCTGAACTATTCTACCCTACTATGCGGTGGCTGCGGACGTCTCTTTCGATCCAATATAGGACTCATTTCATACAGAAGGAAATGTCGATGAGCATCGCAATACTCGTCAACGAGTTCCACCAACGACAATAACTATCGCCCGGTTCACACACCACCCACGTCTTTTGAACAGGTGAAGAGGCTCATCCCTTGTTTCTTGTTTAGGATGTGGTTCCCGGCTTTCTCTTTTCCAATCATTCTACTCTTAAGTAGCCCCATGCACATCAGTGGCGTCACCGCCTTGCTTGGGGTGATATGATTATATATATATATATATATATATATATATATATATATATATATATATATATATATATAATATATAATTCCAGGTGAAGAGGACTCAAGGTTTTATTATTTTGAGTGCACTGGCATTTATTTTATTATGGACAGTGCTCAATATAATGAGTATTATAGAGCTTAATATAATTATACAGTTATGAATTAATTGTAGATTGCGACACGGAAATTACTATGTTTCGAGATAGATTCTCTTCATCAGGCAATGTTGATGTTGGTTGCGCAGATGAATAACATTTAAATGACAAAAACCTTTGGTTTGCTGTGTATGTATGTGGGAAAATATAAAATTTACATGTATGGTACTTTTGACTAATCAGAGAGGAGATTCATTTTGAGATTTGGCCCCAAGGAATACATACCAACCAAAGTTTTTCTTTCTAGATTGTTCATACAGCTGCAACTTTTCTAGATTGTTCATACTGCTGTAAGTTAATTTAATAGTGTTTTTATTAAAGATCGTACTTAGTGGATTTTTTCCTCGTAAAGTGTTTTCTAATTAACGCGATATATATATATATATACTATTTAAGCTCTCACACTCTGATTGAGCACTCTGGAAGAATGGTAGACTTTGAAAAACAGTAGCTACTCTAGCAAATACGCATCCTTCATTCAGCAATGAATTAGAACACTCTCAGCTATTGCGCGTGTATAATGATAATATACGCGCTAAAAAGTCTGCCTTCTTCTACCGAGCGCCCATAGCTCAGAGGTGGTTATCGCCGACTGACGCCAATTTGGTCGGGTTTCAATCCTGGTTTAGAAGCAATCGGAGTCTAGCCGTACTGATGAGCTCTGGTGCAGCGAAGCGTATCTGTCTGCGGATGACTATATATATATATATATATATATATATATATGATATATATGAGTGTGTGTGTGTGTATATGTGTGTGTGTGTGTTTTGGCAACAGTGAATCACAAACAACGAAGCTCTTCTACGCACAAAGATGGAAAGCTTAGAAACCAGCATGACTCGCCACCGACTTGGATGTGCCAGACACTTTGTCCGAATGCTAGACATCCACCAACCCCAACAAATCCTCTTCTCAGAGCTCGCATCTGTCAAGAGATTACGTGGAGCCCCACGTCGTCGATTCAACGATATGTCTAAAAACATTTTGCTGAGGACAGAAATCGATCCAGTCAATTGGGTTACGGAAGCTGCAGAAATAAAAAAAATTGGTTGGAGTGCAGTTCACGAATAAAGAAACATCATTTGAAAAAGCCAGAAGACAGATAGAAGAGACAAAGAGAGACCAAAGAAAAGCCAGAGCTCTTTATCTTCTGAACCCTCGTACACTACCGTGCGGTGGCTTCGGTCATCTCTTCTGGTCCAAAATAAATCTCATTTCACATAGAAGGAAATGTCAATGACCATTTCACTACTCAGCAACTTGTTCTGCCAACGAGGATGAAGACGACGACAATAAGAATTGTACATAGGAAATAGGTTAAAACATTATCAGGATGGTTATTTGAAATAGGAAAATAAAAAGAAATGAATAATGTATTGTGGCTCGGATTCAGGAGCCGAGTTCGAATTCCAGTCGAGTTCATTACATTTACTTACGTGTTAATACCCATGTGAACGGAATGAATCCATCTCTTCCCTCCCAAGAATGGCTAAATAGAAGGAGAGACTGGGCTCTATAGCCTTGGGTTGCAACCGGTCCAAAGAAATTCCTCAATTCCAAACTAGCTTGGTCCAACCATCTGCTGCATTGTCGGTCTTGCATCTTTGGCAGTGGCTAGCAGAAAGTATTTTAAAAAACAAATTCATTTATCATGTTATCTTGAAGAAAGAAACTACCCCCCCACGACAACTTATTCCGAACCGTGAGAGAAAATAACGAACTACCTGGGCTTAGTACAATGGTCCCAAACTCTGGTACACGACACGGCAGCGTAGATCTCTCTGATTTCGGGCCATTCGCCCATAGGTCTATCAGCCACGGCGCTACAGAACGAAAAATGAGCGAAAGTAAGTTATGGTAAGGAAGAACAAAGTGACTCCGTTATTAAATAAATTAGTCTGTGTTTTATAACCAGCCGTTGCCTCAGATAGATAAGGGACCATTCCGTTTTGGATACGAGGAAAGACGTTTGGTTTGAATAAAAGAAGCGATAATGACGCTCTCATGCTTTAGTGAAATGTAAATCCTTGTTACTTTTGAATTTTTTCATTTGTAACCACTTACTTCATTAGAGAATAATTTGCATTCTTAAGATTGTTATTGTAATATTTTGTTATTAAGCTCAGATATTTAACGGTGCAATTTCCATATAGTTTTACAACTTGCAAGAAGCTGATTCAATTTAAGAACTAAGCTTTATGAGAATATTAAAATAGAAAAAACATTAATTTTTCACAAGTAGTTACTAGTAATTTATGACTATTTGTTATTTAGGTGTTAAGAAAAGCATAGCATTTAATTAAAATTTGCTAACGTGCCTTACTAAAATTAATTATGACATCCTTGACATCCTGAGTACATTACCAAAAGATATGCTAGAAGATGAATTTCGAAATTATTTCTGGCAATGACACCAGCACCTCCCGAAGTGAATAACTTCTCAAAGGGAGTAATTCGAAGATGACTTCACACGTATTGACAATAAATGATGTATTATTTTTTACTTAAAATATATTTTTTAAAAATGAGTACTATGAGTGCCTATTTTTTATTAACTCAATTCAAACATCAAGTTGATATTAAGTTGTTTTTCTTGCTCATATGCGATTAAAATTTGCTTAAATTTACGAGTCTCTCATAAGATACCTTGAGTATCTTATGAGAGACTGGCATTGGTCTTCCTCCCAATGCCAGAATTATGTATATATATATATATTTTTTTTTTTTTTCTAAACATATTCTATTAAATATAATAGACAATGAATGTCTATTATGTTTAATCATGAGCCGTTCTAAACGTCGTATTTGTGCTTTAATTTCAGTTGAAATACGACGTTTTGAACGGCTCATGATTAAACATAATAGACATTCATTGTCTCTTATATTTAATAGAATATGTTTAGAATATATACATACATATATATATATATATATATATATATGCATGTATATCTATATAAGTTTAACTCTCTTTCTCTCTCTCTCTTTCTCTCTCTCTCTCCCTCTCTCTCTCTCTATTCTAAACATATACTGTTAAGTATAAGAGACAATGAATGTCTATTATGTTTAATCATGAGCCGTTCTAAACGTCGTATTTTTGCTTTAATTTCAGTTGAAATACGACGTTTAGAACGGCTCATGATTAAACATGTCGGAGTCTAGCCGTACTGATGAGCTGTCTCTTATATTTAATAGAATATGTTTAGAAAATTACTTGCTGCCTCGATATACTAAATTTTTATATATATATATATATATATATATATATATATATTCGTAAAATACATCTATTTGATGCTTTAGTACACATCATCAGTGATGTTTCTAGCTGAGGTTCATTAGGGGTTTCGAGTATTTCAACATCATCATACCCTCTCTCCACTGTCACCCAGCCGATGCTAATCAGATATCGACTTGAGTACTTCTTGTCAGCTATAACTTCTCCATTTTCCAAGCGCACACCATACGGCTTTTCTTGGTAATTTATTGTCCAATCGCGGATGACTCCAGGTTCACCAGTAGTGTACGCTCTTCCATAAAAAAGGAAAAAAAAAAAACAACAGGCCACAATTTCCAATCTATCTATGGTCATGAATGTGCTATATATATATATATATGTGTGTGTGTGTGTGTGAATAAAGACAAAAGGAAAACTTATATGTGCTGACGCGTTTCGTCTTATTGACTTTAACGAGGCAAATGTAAGGAATTTATTTGGCAACAATTTCTTATAAACCGAAGTAAAAAATGCCGTTAGTGTTTGAAAAAAATTATATTTAAGAACACTCATGAATATACTTCAGGCTAACTGAAAGTCAAGGTAAACTATGGAGGATGCTAAGTTAGAAAGAAAGTGAGAAAATGTTATTGTGTTTGCTCAGTTTTTATGTAATTATTATTATTTTTTTTAATTTGATAAATTATTTATGTATGTACTTATTTTAAATGATAGAAGGTTTTGGATTTAACCGTTATCTTTGAATGCTTTTAAATTTTATGATCATCTATGTTGGAAAGTAGTATTTCTTTTAGGAAAAGACATATTTGAAAGAAAGATATTTGTAAGTGTTGGGGTGCTCTCCACCTTTCCACGGAAAGGGATTATTCGAATCACTATATAAAATAGTAGTGATTATACCTCGAGGAAGGAAGTCGAGTAAGGAAGTCGAGTGTGCGAGTCAGTCGGGTATTTCCGGTATTGCACCGGAAGTGTTCTACTAGTCAATCTATCACGTCTCTACGACGATACCTTATACTAATTACCTAGTTCTGTATTCTACTAATCCTCACCTCTTGTAAATGCTTCTCTTTCCTGTCAATACACCTACTTTTATACTATTACGTTGTTTTGTATTATTTCACATAATTCTCTTACCCGACGTAACAGTAAGATAAGTTTTTCTTTTGTCTTTATTCATATTGTTTTTTTTACTGATATATATTTACTTATAACTGAAGTTTTACATACATACATGCATACATACATAAACAATACCAAATCACTGTTATATGACTGACAACATTCAAGTTCCTTGATATAGCATAATTCTGATGCATTTTGCCAGACAAATTCTCATTTTAAAATTAAGTACACGGATGGTAGCTCAGCTGACTTAACATGTCGCCGTTTCTGTTTTAAAGCTAAATTTAAAAATTGTCACGTTAAGGAAAGTATTTCCGTCTCAACGAGCTTTTATCTGTCAAAATTACTTTACATTTTAAGATTCATTAAGTTTACTTTAAAAAATAGATCATCTGGTAAGTGGTGTAGTTAAATCTTCTCTTAGTGTAGGCCAGGGTTGCAGTTGATGCACGCCTTTTGTATAAATTTCCGATATGAGCTGCCTCACCTTTTCTTTACTGGGGAAAATATAATTTCTAACAGTTAAACTTGACCATATTGGTCAAGTGGTTATATACTGTTTGAAATTACCATTAAGACATTTTCATTCTCCCTTTATATATATATATATATATATATATATTGTCATCCGCAGACAGATCTGTTTCGCCGTATCACAGCTCATCAGTACGGTTAGACTCCGATTGCTTTTTTACCCAGGATTCAAACCCGACCGAAATGGCGTCAGTCGGCGACTCTCTGAAGATCGTTCATGTGAGCCGAAAGCTTAGAACCTGTATAATAAAACAATATCCAACTGTTGGATGATTTTTGGTCTTTATTTTCACCTGAAATTAAAACCAAAATACAATGTTTAGAACAGCTCATGATTAAACATAATAGGCATTCTCTGTCCGTTATATTTAACACTATATATATATATATATATATATATATGTGTGTGTGTGTGTGTGTGTGTGTGTGTGTCAATTATACATTGCGACACGGAAATTTCTATGTTTCGAGATAGATTCTCATCATCAGGCAATGTTGATGTTAGTTGTGCATTTAGTTGTTACATTTAAATGACAAAAACATTTGGTTTGCTGTGAATGTATGTGGGTGTTTCTTGTGGCTAATCAGAATGGAGATTCATTTTGGGATTTGACCCCAAAGAATACATACTAACCAACATTTTCTCATTTTCCTCCTCCCCCATCCTACTCTTCCCTTGATCCTTTTCCCTCCTTAATGGTTAACCTGCCATTAACCTGATCTTATCATTTTCCCCTCTTTCCCTTCAGTTTTATTACTTTTGATGTGATATTCTCATTGAGTACCAATTCTATATTTTTTTTACCTACTTATCTTTTGTAGTCAATTTATTTATTTGTTGTAAAGTTTTTTTTTAAAAAAAGAAAATATTTTTTTAAAAACTAAAATATAATTTTTTGGTCTATCTATTTATTTGTTGTAAAGTTTTTTGTTTTTTTTTAATAAAAAGAAAGATTTATTTTTAAAAAGTTATTCTAAGTTCCAATTTATTTTTATATAGTTCGTCAGTGATTATTTTCCTTATGTACTTGTTGGTCATATGCTTGTTATTTAATTTAGATTTTATCCATTTTCTAATGTGAATAATTTACAATGTCTACATATGACATTTATTTCGTTGCGTTTATTTAATAAATTTTTATTCTTAAGGGATTTAATAATAAATAGTTTTTCGTATAAACATAATAATAGTCTATAATAGTCATTATATTGAGCACTGTTTATATAAAATAAATGCCAGAGCACTCAAAATTAAAAAAAAAGCTTGAGTCCTCTTCACCTGGAATTATATACATACATAAGAAAATAATAATATAGGAAAATGTTTTCTTTTTTCTTTTGCCTTTTCTTTTCTTCTCTTCCCTTTTCTTTATTTGTCTTACCTCCCACTTCCTTTTCTGTTTTGTTTAACACCACTCCCCACCCCTTTCCTTTGTAAAGCTAGACGAAGTCAAATTTTCTATTTCTTTACTTACAACTCTATCTAAAACTTAAAATCTAAATATAGACATAATTTGCTTCCAAAGTTTTTGGGACGTTAATTCCTTAAATCTTAACCGTTTTTATTTATTTTTTTTTATTTCTCCTTTTTATTTTTATTTTTTAGTCTTATTTTTATTTCCATTTTGAAATCTGTACCGTTGCTGAGGAGACTTGAAATCTCTCTTAGGGATTTCATGTTGAAATGTTCATTCAACAATTTTGAATATTGAAAATTTATTTTATTTCATATATATATATATATATATATATATATATATATATATATATACACGAGCTCGAAACAAAAAGACTATGTAATCATCACAAAGATATGCTGCATAACAACATTTTAAACCCACTTCTGATTCATCTTAAAAATCTGCCCATGATTTTCTTAATACGTGCAAGTCTGATCAGTTGCGTATTTTCCAACGTCCCACAGATCGGGATTCGAGCCTAGGTAATAAGTTGGGGTTGCAAAGTTTTTATTTTTCTTTCTCCAATCTGAGTTACCATTCTTCTCTAAATTGATATTGCACTGTATCAGGTTAAGATTTGAAATATCTATTGTTTTAAAATTCATAATTTTTATATATAATTTTATTTTATTGCAACGAATAAAAATGTATTTCATTTGTGAAGATCGTTCTTTGGACAACGTTCGTCTGCTTTTGGCAGCTGTTTCTGTTTTGAAGCTAGATTCCGTTAAGGAAAGTATTTCCTTCTCACTGAGCTTTTATCCGTCAAAAAAAATCTTTAGATTTTATGATCCATTATTTTAATAATGGTTCAAATGGCAACATTTGGCACCGGTGTTAAAGAACCATCACTACTTCCAACGTTAGGCACGTCCGTTAGACGTAGAATAAGAAAACTGTGGAGTCGGTTTTCATTCGTTCATTGTTTATTCCATACACAATAGGAAGACAAGATCCGTGGATGGTAGAATCACAGGAAACACAATTACATTGGCAAGATTACAAACCAATTGGACAGCAGGGTTTGTTATACAAAAAAGATTGGGGAATAAACGAAAGAGTCACTAATAATAATAATAATAATAATAATAATAATAATAATAATAATAATAATAATCTTTACAGTTATTGAAGAAGTTAACAACAGAATAACATGAAGGAAAAATACCAAATAGTCGACAAAACTAATGATTTGACGATTTAAGTGTAGCTAAGGAAGCTGAAAAGAGTAATAAAAACAACAACACAAACATGAATGAAAGAAACACAATCAACAGATCAAAGCAAGATTGTATGGAAGCCCAAGCGGGACAAGTTAATCGTTGAAGAGATTATGTGTATGTTGCCCTTTTTTGTGGTGATATATATATATTTTTTAAAGTTGTTTTATTGAAGAGAATTTTTTGGTCATACATAAGAGTCCATAAAAAAGAGCGTTGTCACGTGATTTAAAAAATGATGTGTTCGATACAATTTAAGTTTTTAAGCATTTTTTTCAGTTGTTTCTCTTATTGTGTCATGTTTTAGTGGAAGATTGGGTAGGGTGAATTGAGTAAAAACACAAAGCAGAACAAAACAAAAGCAAAACACTTGTTGTCTGCTGGTTAATTTCTTTTCTCAATGAATGGGGTTGACCAAAGTTCAGTTAAAAACTATCATCCGATTCGAATGTTAATATTTTATAGGTTTTAGATTATTTTTTTAAAGAGAATTAAAATGAATAAATAAAATTGAAAAAATCGAAAATTAGAAAATAAAATAAAATAAAGTAAAACGAACGTAAAACAAATACGACGATAAAAAGCAACAAAATTTAAAAGAAAATAATTCTTTTTGGGTTCACATTGCTGAGGTGAAGAATGTCACATGACAAAGAGCACGTGGCATGAAGTCACGTGGTTTGAGCGTTTGTTTCATCGGAAGTGGCCTTTCAGCATTTGTTTATTGACTTGATGAAGAAATGTTGATTAATATAAACTAATTCATAACCATCCATTGATTCATTCATTCTTATATTTTCTCTTCTTTTTTCATACAAGTAATACGTTTTTAAGAGAAAAATAATTTTACAATGTGTATTATTAGAAAAATTAAATATAAATGAAAATCCAGTTCTTAAAAGCCTTAAAAAGTTTGATAATAACAAATAAGGTGATCAAAAATTGACGGTAAACAGAAACAAATGAAAGAGCCAACCACCGAACCATCCAACCAACCAACGAAACAAAGAAAAAAGAAAACAAACATGAAAACATAAAATGTGCCAAACAACGAAAGAAACAAACGTCTCCAAAACAACCAAGTAAAAAAAAAAAAAATCAATCAACCAACCAAGCAACCAAGCAACCAATCAACCAACCCACGTCAGGAGACCAAATAACTACATATCATCCCGCCACCCAAACACATAAAAACCAACCAACTAACCAATCAACCAATCAAAAACAAACAAAATCAGTTAATCAACCAACCATCGAAAGACAAAATATTAAAATCAATCAGCCAACAGACAAGCAACAAACCGAAGCCAAGCAAAGAAGCAACCAAGCAAGCAAAAAAAAAAAAAAAAGAAAAAAAAAGAAAAAATGAAAAAAGATAAATAAATAAAAAAGTAAAATAAACAAATAAAACCTAAGCAATCAATTAACGGGCCAAACAATTAACCAACCAAATAAATAAGCATCAAGTGAATAATTTAAAACCAAACAACCAGGATACCAATCAAACAACTAACTAATCTAAAGCAAACGATCATCTAATCACCATCTAAATAACCATAAAGCATATCTAATCACCATCTAAATAACCACCATCTAAATAACCACCATCTAAATAATCACCATCTAAATAACCATAATCTGACCACCATCTAAATAATCACCATCTAAAGCAAAAGCAACCAATCATGAATTTATGTAGAATTCCTTTCCCCATACACGGTTTCTTTAAACTAAAGTTTCTTTCTGATCATGTTTTACAGAATTTCCAATTTCAAAGCAGAATCTTTAGATTTAATGATTTTACTTTACTGAAAAAAAAAAGAAGTTATTTTTTCGAAAAAATATTTGTCATGTGTAAATTTACGGAGCTCCCTTTTTTGAAAAATAAAAACTGAATACAAATAAAAAAATCATTTTAATTAAAAAACAAACAAACAAAAAACAAAAATCAAAAAACAAAAGAAAAATGCTGGAAACTTTGCAAAGACCTAATATAAAAGCTGAGCCTCTTTCCAGCTTTCAAAATTCTTTTTTAAATATATCCTATTACTAGCAGTATAGCCCGGCGTTGCTCGGGTGTAATTTCTGCTTTAAAACTAATCCATGGTCCTGGATTTTTGGACGTTGGCACGAAAGACTTAAAAGCAATAGTTTCCAGTTAAAGCGAAACCGTAGACTGAAAAATAAAAAATGAATTGATGTAAGTCAAATTTTGATTTCTTGGTATCTATATCAAATTTTCTGCATTATTGTAAGAACTGCAACCTTGAAACTTCTGAATATCGTTTCTTATGTCATTTTCTATGAGTGTATCCAATTTGATTAAAATCGGACCACTCCTTCTATAACCCGATGTTTTCGATTATTGATTTTCGATATTTATCGGGTGTACCTCGACACAAAACCTAGCTAAGAACACTCGTAGACGCTTATATTACAACTGTGTAAATTTTCAAGAAAATCGGTTCAGCTGTTTCGGAGCCTATAGGTAACGGACACACACACACAGACACACGCATACACACAAAGTTCCATTTATAAATAAGTTTAGATATTTTTATTCGAGAGTTAATAAGATTTTTTTAACCTGACACAGATTTACTGTATCTTGTTTATTAGCAGTCACCCAGCTGAATAAGTTCATCGACTGGGGGTCCCTGGTAGTGCTTTGTGACGCTCGCTATCTTATTTTGTTTTTTTTTTCTGTCTATATTTCTTTACATTACAAATTAAACAAAGCACAGCTGACTATTTAAGGAGGAACATATTTTTCGGATTTTGACATCGTTTCGTGATCTTTTTTTTCTTTCGTCTAAATCCGTGAATTTTTTTGCTCATGCCAAGTTCCGAAAAAAAAAAAAAAACACGATACAAAATTCACTGTTTTTTATTCATTGAATGTGTTAAAATTATTCAACTTTTTAACAAGAAAAAATTTACTCGTGCAACCAGACTGGCAACAAGGTCCCACTTTTTTACAGTTAAATCAACCAAATGCAGCCGACAATTCTACTCCATTAGCTTATTTTCTCGCACTTGTGGACTTTCCTTCTGTATACTTGCTTTCCTGACGGCTACAACCTCCAGGAATTTAAATGCAATGTCAGTTACCATCTTTTATCCACTTGACTCCAGTCCTTTCTACATCACCCTGTATATCTTGTTCTTTTCTTTTCTTTTTACCTTCGCAACTGTCTTCTTACCTGTGTTCCCATCCTTCTTTTGCCCTTTCTCTGACACCCACTGTAACTGGCTCGTCTGTTTCTTCACTCTCCTCCTGCCCAAATTTTTACCCTCTTATGTAGCCCCCTGCACATCAGTGGCAGTACCGCCTTACTTGGGGTGAAACGATTAAAAAAGAAGTTGAAGTTTAAAATACCGCAAAACATTATTGATTTGTTTAACATGGAATGATATATTAAGACGTGTCTCTAATTTGTATGACATGTCGCTAATTTGTATGACATGTCTCTAATTTGTATTCAGATACATTGTATTCGTTTAAATTTTTTCTCGTTGAATTGTTCACTTATATTTCATATAATCCATTGTATGTAATTAGGATACATTAAAATTTGTATTTTATATGAATACAATCTTATGAAAATACAATCATATGATCTATTGTATGTAATTAGGATAGATTAAAATTTGTATTTTATAAGAATACAATCTTATGAAAATACAATCATATGATCTATTGTATGTAATTAGGATACATTAAAATTTGTATTTTATAAGAATACAATCTTATGAAAATACAATCATATGATCTATTGTATGTAATTAGGATACATTAAAAATTGTATTTTATAAGAATACAATCTTATGAAAATACAATCATATGATCTATTGTATGTAATTAGGATACATTAAAATTTGTATTTTATAAGAATACAATCTTATGAAAATACAATCATATGATCTATTGTATGTAATTAGGATACATTAAAATTTGTATTTTATAAGAATACAATCTTATGAAAATACAATCATATGATCTATTGTATGTAATTAGGATACATTAAAATTTGTATTTTATATGAATACAATCTTTTGAAAATACAATCATATGATCTATTGTATGTAATTAGGATAGATTAAAATTTGTATTTTATATGAATACAGTCACATGAAAATTGAGATGTAGAGCGTGGTGTATTATAAATTCGGGGTACCTTTGTTCCAGGGCTTCTTCCCTTAGACATTCTGACATCACTGAGATTTCGATAAAACGGTTTGAAAAATGTCACTGCTTTATTGAACTCAGGCTCGGTCTTATTTCTTCTCGCTTTTCATTCAGTCTGATGTTGGCCGAAGATACGAAAATTTAACTTCGTAAAAATATATTGATGAACACACAGGACTTTTCTTTTAGTCTTATCTTATTACTTCTTATTTATATAATCACATTCAACAAACCTTTTTATCAACAGTTATAAAATTCTGACAACTGTATAATAATAAATTATAACTAAATTCATCTTCACCTACTCTGCTCTTCAGAACGTGGGCGATCATGACTCTCCACAATTTCCTGTCTTTTGTAGCTCTTGAAGTTTGTCTTTACTCTACCGCTTCCAATCCCTGTTCTGTTAATCATTAAAAATAGATCGTTAAGTACGTTATGCGCCATTTTCCTTTGTCCATCTTTACCTTCAATGTGTCCTGTGAGCGTCAAATTTTCTAAACACTCTTTCCTCATTACGTGCCTTAGAAATTTCACGTCTCTTTCTGATGCTAAGGTGATTTTCTAGATTTGGTTTAGATGTAGAACAAGGCTGAAAGCATGTCGCACCCAGTGAGGATCAACCTCACTACTCAGTTGTAAGTGTTCTAGGGAAACAAACTTGTTAAACATTGCATCACGTCGTGGTATCTATTTCTAATGATAAGTATTTTTTATAGATTATGCGAATGAATTTGATAAAGTACGAGGCAAAGAATTTTTGGAAATGCTAGGTTAGCTTGATATATTTGGGAAGGATATTAGAATAATCCAGCGTTATATAACTGAGCATTAATGTTTAAATGCTCAGGTTGACTGGCTTATTTAAACGTCGTTCTTATCAAAATGTTCTGAATCTCCTTGGAAGCAGACAACCCACCGATTCCCGACATTTATGCAAACAGAAAAGCTGTTACAAGATAAGATGCACATCTACTAGTACGGATCAAAATGCAACACCCGTTTTAATCGAATTTTAAAAGTATTCGTCAAAAATCATAGAGTTTTGTTTTAAGCTATAAATTATAAAGTGTCAAGATTTGTAGTTGGGAAAATATGTGGAGTTATCTTCTCTTTTTTAAATCCTTTTTCAAAATGGCTGTACTCTGAAAAAATATAGTAAGCAAAGAGATGTCATAGAAGTTCTGTTTTTGATTTGAAATTGTGTCTAGATATTCACAGAATATTCATCAAACTTTATATTTGTTGTGAGATTACATGGAACAGAAGATAATCGTAATGAGAATGGATTAACTATCTTTTTTGACAGGTCCCACAGTGGCAAGTCAGCTTCAGTTGCGAATGAAGGTAAGACCGAGCATACTAATGTTGTTATTACAACTGATGGAAGAAAAATCATCCAAAGAAATCTGTGAAAACCTTCTGGCGAATCTTCAGATCAGTACAGTCGCTTGGCTACTCAAATTTTTGCGCATAGTGGGTGCCCAGAATAAACGACCAAAAATTGATGACCAAGCCTCATGAAAGAAACACTAAATTCTTGAAGCGGCTCTCAAATAATATTTTGAAGCTAAAAATAGAAAACGCAAGAACCGCTCAATGTAGATATCTACTGAATGAGATGCCTGATATTGATGTAAGAGGCGATTATGTGGATAAAAAGGATAGATAACGCTTGACTCTTAGAGGTTAGTATAATTTTCCTTATTCAAAGATGGAATGTCATTTACTGAGAAGAAAAGAGAGAACTAGATACGAAAACTATAAATTTGTAATTAAATAAAAACGGAGATTCATTTTTTTATCGATTTTCGAATTAATTCTTTCGTAATAATATTCTTTGAAAAAAACTTGTATCAATCTGTTGTTCCTACAGCTAAGGGTTAAACAGCAGGTGAGACTAGTGTCTCTAGGCTTGGTTGGTAGTCATTCTATAGGAGGGATAACTTTTAATTATGGCATCATGGAGAAAGTGTTCACTTATATTTTTTCAAGAATCAGACGAAAAATGGTACTGCCATATCCGGCTTGGAGCTACATAGTCTTCACTTTCTAGTCTGGTTTTTACGGCCTTGTAGTCTACAATCCCACAATCTCTTTCCCACAGTTGGAAAATGTGACAATCTACATTCCCTAATTTCACCAGTTCAAACCTTTATCCGCTATGCCATGTACCAAGGGACGAATCATCCTCATTGTCTTCGTATTCAATTAGTAAGAAAGAAGTTCCGTTCCGACAGCTTCTTCCCATGTAGAACGGGCTCCTAAGATGATGCTCTCTTGACCACTAGAATCTTAACTTCAAGTCTAGTGTCAACTATTACTTCTCCTATATATCCTAAAATCTACAATTCTTGCATCCATAAAACAAACATATTCATTAACATTCAATCTTCAGCGGGCAGGATGTGCGTTGTGGTACAGTGGATATCGGCTCGGAACGAGAAACCGGGGAGCCGAGTTCGAATTCCAGTTGAATCCATTGTATTCACTTACGCGCAAATACCCTTGGGAAAGGTATTAATCCGTCTCTTCCTTCCAGTTATGGGTTAAATAGTAGGACAGATTGGGTTCTATAGCCTTGGTCGGCAACCAGTATACCGCAGAAAGCAATGGCAACCTACTGCGGGATAATATTCTGCCCAGTCAGTCGTGTCTCTTTCGAGACATGATCGCCCAAGCGTGTATTACGTATGGCATTTTAACTGACTAAGTGAACAATAGCGTATAAAAATATAATAGTAAAAAAAAAGAATGTTGTGAGTCATGATTGCTTACGTCCTTAATAGATTTATCGTTTAAAAATAATCTAACACCCAATTCTTTGATCATACCTATCTAGTATTGTTCTTTCAAGACAGAAATCCGATGATCTTTAATTATCTTGGCGTCTACTGTGCAATCTATTTGGCGTGTGAAGCTCGGGTTTTGTTCAGATCACATCATCAGGATAGAAACATTTGGGATCTGTCGGGTCACAGAATATAATAAAACTTGCATAACTCTACATAAATTTAATTGTTTTTAAATTTTGGGTCGCTGTGTCTGGCCAGAAAGCTTTTCTCGACAAATCCATCTTGTATACTTATACAGCTACCATTCGTCCGTGCATTAAATACTGCTGCCCTATCTGGTCTGGTGCTCTTGCTATATACGTTGAGGTGCCCGAGAAAATAAAAAAGAAGGCTGTGCAATGTAATCGGTGCTGAATTGACAGTTCGCTTTCAGTCACTTTCTCACTGACGTGATGTGGCTTCCCTCCGTCTTTTCTACAAATATCTTCATGCCAACTGCTCTGACGAACCACTAGATTGGCATCAGGGTCCCACCCTTTTACCGTTGAAATAATTAAATATAACCGCCACTTCTACTCTGTTTCTTTTCTCGCACATCCCGTCTGTGGAACTCCTTTCTATTTATTTGCTTCCCTAATAACTACGATCTTCAAAAGTTTAAATGCAACGTCAACTGCCTTCTTTTATCTCCTTGAATCCCATTTATTTCCTATCCTTTCTTCGACATCTTCTGTACCTTCTTTTTTCTCTCACTGTAACCCCCCTGCGGACCACTGTCGGTTTTGACTTGCTTAGGGTGAAATGCTTAAAAAACCTGTTAAATTAGTTTTGTTGCCTAGATTTTTGTGAAAAAAAGTGTAACAAAAAAAAAAAAAAAAAAAAAAAATGCCAATTTTATTCTGATTACACCTCGTCGTCCAATACCACTACCTTCCCCTCATCATAACCACTGATCTTTTTCATCAACTACAGAATAGGGTATGCGGTATCCCCCATTTTGGGAATTATACCTCGAGGTATATACAATTTAATAGTTTACATGGTTCGGGCTGTTGTCCTCATCTTTCTTGCCATATCGTAAATATGACCGTTGTACGCTCCAACTTTCTTTCAGTTATTTAAATTAAACCCCCTTTTTTCGATACGATTAACTTCAACCCTCAGTGGTCGAAATAAGGGGTTCATTTAGAAAGTTCAATCATTGAAAAAGGTCGGAGCGTACAACGGCCGAAACGTCATAGCTATAAAGTTGAGGACAACAGTCTGAAAAATGGAAATAATTACAATGCCTCTTCACAGAAATATAGACAATTTTTAAGAGATTAAAATGTTGCTTTTTTGCCAATCATTTCAAGGAGGCGAGAAAATAGATATGGAGAATTTTAAAGTTTAATATCGGCTTTGAATATGTGACACATTCATCTTATTTGGACAATAGGCGCAATACAATCTTTCGCACGTCAGTTTGGCTTTATTCTATAAAATGGTAATATAGAAAAAAAATCAGTCGAGAGCCAAGTATCGCCTACGATCTGAAGAGCCAGTGCCTAAAAGTAACAGATTTCACAATTTCATTTGATGGATTATATTTGATATAGTATATTCCATTATTTAATGTACGTTTATATCGAATATATAATTTTATTATAATAGTTTCATAAGAAAATCTCACGCTATCACATAATTTATAATAAATATTTGTAATAATCCTGAGTTTATTTTTCATGTAATATATTCAGATTGAACTCATTAGCTGAGGAGGCCAGTTCGTCTAAGAAGGAACATTTTGATTTAAAACTTCTCCTGTCTTGCGGCCATTCCCAGTCATGGGAAAGTCTAAACCCTGGGGATAGAAAAAGAAGACTGATTTCCAAAAGTAACCTCGTTACACCCAACCTCGTTCTGGCAACTCTTAGCAGCGACAACGTTGCCAAACAGTATTGGTGCTTACTTTTCTCTTGGACAGTATTGGTGGTGTGATGAGGGGAGACATTCTGCATGGGAACTTGTCAATTTTCGATAAAAAAGAAAAAAAAAATTTGCCTATGAAAGGACACTCCAGTATCAACTCATCCGCTCTTTATTAGGAAAAAAGACACTGTGCTCACAACGTAAGCTGAAAAATATACACACAGACGTAGATCCCTCATCTTTTGCGACGATGGATGTCAGACAAAATATTGATTTTATCTCATGTATTAAATATGAATTTAATTTAATAATGATTAAATTTTATTTAATATTTAATACTTTTAAACTAGTTTACATTTAATTACATTACATGTAATATATTACATTATTGTATGTTATATATATTTTATTCTAGGCATTAAATCCCATGATTCTATTTCCTATGGAATTACACGTTTACCCAAACTGTAAAAATATGACATATTTAAGTCCTTACTATTAAAATACTTTCACTCTTTAACTATATGGTAGACTTTGAAAAACAGTAGCTACTCTAGCATCTACGCATCGTTCATTCAGCAATGAATTAGAACACTCTCAGCTATTGGGCGTGTGTATAATGATAATATACAAGCTAAAAAATCTGTCTCCTTCTACCGAGCGCCCATAGCTCACAGGTAGAATCGCCGACTGACTCCAATTCGGTCGGGTGTCAATCCTGGGTTAAAAGCAATCGGATGTCTAACCGTACTGATGAGCTGTGATACAGCGAAACAGATCTGTCTGCGGATGACTAATTATGATAATATATTATTTATGTAAGGGAAATAACTCTTTATATAAAAAATCACAAGTACAAGGGACATAAATCTAGCACAGCAAAAAGTAATTCCAGAAAAAACACCTTAAAACGTCATATTTTATGATTATATTTCACGTATTCTTTTTTTTTTTTTTTTTTTTTTTTAATCATTTCACCCCGAGCAAGGCAGAAACGCCACTGATGTGCAGGGGGTTACATAAGTGTAGAAAGATTAATTAGAAAAGAGTGAGGAGTACAAGCTAGTTAGAAAGGAACAATAGAAAACTGAGAAAGCAGGTGCAATGACAGGTACATGGGCGGAGAGAAAGGGAAGCTTATACAGGGGAGGGGAGAGAGAGCTAGAGGCCAGTGGTTAGTAGGTGAGTATTAACTTTGCTTTTAAATTTCTGGAGGTCGTAGCCGTCAGGAAAGCAAGAATACGGGAGTGAGTTCCACAGGCGGGAAGTGCGAGAGAGGAAGCTGCAGGAGTAGAATTGTCGTCTGCGTTTGGCTAACCTGACTGTGAATGGGTGGGACCCAGTTGCCAGTCTGGTTGAACGGGTAAACACCTGTTGAGGAGGCATCAGTGACTTAAGCTCATCCGAGCAGAAGCCATGAAAGTATTTATAGAAGAGACAGAGGGAGGCCACATTTCGACGATGGGAAAGTGGCTGCAGACGAGTCGCCAGATCAGTACCTATCACATTACAGACTCTCCTTTGGAGCTTGTCAAGAACACTGAGGAGAACGGCAGGGGCACCTGACCATAAATGGCAGCAGTACTCCATGCACGGACGGATGGTTGACTTGTATATATGCAGGATGGATTCAGGTGGAAAAAACATCCTGGATCGACATAGTGACCCAATCTTCTTAGCAGTAGATTTTGCTATGGATTCAATATAGTGCTTCCATTTGAGGTCTGAGGACAGGGTAAGTCCGAGGAGGCGTAGTGTATTACTCTCCGGGAGAATCATCTGGTCCATGCTTATGGGAGGCAGAAGAGGTTGCCTGTAATGGTTGACAGACAACAGCTTGGTCTTAGAGGAATTAAAGTTGACAAGCCACTTCTTGCCCCAGTTCACCACAGAGTGTAGATCCCGCTCAAGGTCAGCAGCGAGATTATGTCTGTCCGCCACGACAGGTTTCTTACTGGAGCGGGAGTATATTGTAGTGTCATCTGCGTAGATGCCTACTTGGGACCTGATCTCATCTGGGAGGTCGTTGATGAAAATAAGGAAGAGCGTTGGGCCCAGGATAGAGCCTTGTGGGACACCAGCATTCGTGCTGTAGGACGAAGAGGCACGCCCATTCAGAACGACCTTCATTTTGCGGTTATTTAAGAAAGATTGGATTAGGTCAAGCAGGCGACCGGTAATACCATAACCGCGTAGTTTGCATAGGAGGCCAGGGTGCCAAACCCTGTCGAAAGCCTTGGAGATATCCAGAGCAACCGCGCGAGCCTCGTCAGACTCATCAAGGGCCTGTAGCATGTACTCCGTTACAGTAGTTAGCAGGTCGGCTGTGGACCTGTCAAATCGGAATCCATATTGCCTGTCGGAGAACAGCTTGTGGGCGGTGAGATGATGAACTATTTCAGCATTTATTATAGCCTCGAACACTTTCCCGAATATTGGTAGGAGACTGATAGGGCGATAGTTGGATGGGTCCGAGGGTTCACCACAATTCTTAAAGACAGGAACGACTGAGGAGAATTTCCAGCATGCAGGAAAGCAGGAAGCAGAAAGGCAGTAGTTAAACAGTTTAGAGAGGACAGGGGAAAGTTCAGGGGCACACCTCTTAAGGACTATCACCGGGATTCCATCGTCTCCACACGCCTTATGGGGGTCGAGTTTTGAAATTACTCTGGATACTATTGTCGGGGTAATATACACGTCATGCAGTTTGGCCTCAGTTCTAATAGGGAAGTCGGGTGGGTGCACTCCGGACGAGTCGAGTGTGGAGTTGGATGAGAATCTGCGGGCAAAGCACTCAGCTTTCTCAGCAGATGACGTAAGAACGTCAAATCCATGGATTAAAGGAGGTATTGAGGATTTCCTATTGTTGAGCACTCGTTTACAAATCCTCCAATAGTCCTTGGAGCCGAACTTGCGGTCAGCTATGTGCTGTCGCATTCTCTCCGCAAACAACTGTTTGGCGTCATTTAGAGTTCTCTTGCACTCACTGCGAGCGGATGTGAACAGGCGCCTATTGTGATCAGTTGGCTGTCTCTGGAATAGATGGAAGTAATGGTTCCTGTGGGCAATGGCGGCTGAGCAGGCTGGAGAGAACCACGGAGGGGAATGAGGTTTTAAGCAATACTTCCTGGTGGGTATGAAGGCATCAATGCCAGCTTTCACCCATGACGAGACCTCAGAGGCACAGTCATCAACTGATAGGTCAAACACTTTTCCCCAAGGGACGTCGCAGAGGAAATCGCGAAAGGCTTCCCAGTCAGCTTTTTGGTAGAGGTAGGAGGTTCTATGAGTAGGGGGATCCTGGGGGGAGTGAGATTGGAAAGAAATACTGAGGGAGACTACAGCGTGGTCGGAGTTGCCGAGAGGGCAAAGCTGCGAGACTTGACAGGCGTCGGGCGCAGAGGTGAAACATATATCTAGCAGTGAGGAATGACCCGAGGGTGTGCTTGGGAAGCGAGTGGGGAAGTCCACCACTTGCGTAAGGGATTGGGAAATAGCAAAGTTCATGGCGTGAGTGCCCGCCGAATCAGTAACAGCGTTTTCAAGCCACTCAGAGTGATGGGCATTGAGGTCTCCAAATACAAATATGTGGGCAAATGGGTGATAGGTAATAGCCTTATCTATGTCGTCGGCAATGCTATCTAGTAGGGAGCAGTCAGGAGAGGAGGGAGAACGGTAAAGGAAGAATAGGTAGCTAACCGAACTGAGGAGAGACAAGCGGAGACATATGTATTGGTGGTCAGTAGATTCGAGTGAAGTCACCCTAGTTATGGGGAGGTGTTCGCTGACATAAACACCCAGCCCATGCATGTGGACAGTAGAATCCTTCCTTAAAAGGGGAAGATAACCAGGGATGAAGAGGTCAGAGGAGGGAATAGTTGAGTTGAGGTTAGTTTCGCAGAGCGCGAGGATGTCAGGGGACTTTTCATGCAGGAACGCTTCTACACTAGCAAAGTTAGTACGAATGCCTCGGATATTAGTGAAATTGAAAAGAATTGCATTTCAATTTTTCATTGCTACATATCC
Source organism: Ascarosepion bandense (assembly GCA_037127315.1). Lineage (NCBI taxonomy): Eukaryota > Metazoa > Mollusca > Cephalopoda > Sepiida > Sepiidae > Ascarosepion > Ascarosepion bandense. Next base: position 1,803,368 of record JBBBDQ010000991.1, read on the forward strand.
TTATTATATTTTTATTTATAGGAGGTGGCGGAGGTCAATCAGGAAGGAGTCCTCCAACAGGTGTCTGTAGGTTCTGGATTTTGATTTGATTTCAAATTTTTAGAAATATTTAAAATAAATTATTTGGTAGAGTGCGTATTCTCATGAAACTAAAAGGTTATTGGTCACACACACACACACACACACACACACACACATATATATATATATATATATATACATATTTTATAGAATAAAGCCAAATTGACGTGCGAAAGATTGTATTGCGCCTATTATCCAGATGAGATGAACGTGTATTCAAAGCCGATAATAAGCTTTAAAATTATCTGTATTTATTTTCTCGCCTTCTTGAAATGGTTGGCAAAATCTTGTATGTGTGAGGGCAAAAAAAAAAGAAAGAAAAAAAGTAATAATTTAATCTCTTAAAACTTGTCTATATTTCTGAGAAGAGGCATTGTAAATATTTTCATTTTTCAGACTGTTGTCCTCAACTTTATTGCTACATTCACGACGTTTCGGCCGTTGTACGCGCCGACCTTTTTCATTAATTTTTATTGACTTTCCAATTTTCTCTTGCCATCAAACTTACATTATTCAACAGTGAAAATGGAGTTCTGAAAGTTTGAAAAAAGAAATAAATAAACAGATGCTCAGGTGATGTCCAGTCGCGCTCGTCACGTGAAAGCTTTTAAAAAACACAAAATAAACTACGTTTCAAAGCATGAGAATATAATGGTAACATTGAAAACATAAAATCCTTGAGAATGGCCAGAAAGCGCTGGGAAAGTCAATAAATACGGAACATTTCTACATCCCTTATCGCCATAAAAAAAAGATACATTAAAGAATACTAGAAGAATTAAATAAAAATTTAATAAAATTTACTCTGTAGGTCGTTTTTAATGAAACACATTTAAAAGAATTAAAATAATGATTGCTGCCCAAATATACAACAGTATATATATATATATATATATATATATATATATATATATATATATATTTAGTATATCGAGGCAGCAAGTAATTTTCTAAACATACGCTGTTAAATATAAGAGACAATGAATGTCTATTATGTTTAATCATGAGCCGTTCTAAACGTCGTATTTTTGCTTTAATTTCAGTTGAAAATAAAGACAAAAATTCTTCAACATTTGGATAATTATTTATTGGTTTTCTTCTAAGCTTTCGGCTCACATGAGCCATCTTCAGAGAGGTTGTTTAAACTGAAATATTATAAAATACACCATCACCGACGATATTATTTTGTGTTGACATAAAACTCCGCTTGGCAACGGCAATAGTTACCAAAAATAATAAACGCAGTTCTTAAGTTTACTATGCGGTTTTATTTTCAACTGAAATTAAAGCAAAAATACGACGTTTAGAACGGCTCATGATTAAACATAACAGACATTCATTGTCTCTTATATTTAACAGCATATGTTTAGAATATATATATATATATCTGTGGAACCTTAATAAGTAAACAGTTTCTCTCTTTATATAATATAAATTTGGTCAGTTATTGTAAAAGTAGTATAATTTATCTAATTATTGGATTTCATATTTTATAAACTGTTATGTTAGCAACAGTCTATTTTCTCGCATTTCATCCTGTAAAACTTCCTTTCGTTTACTTGCTTTCCAGATAGCTACAATCTCAAAAAATTTAAATGCAACGTCAATTGCCATCTTCTAGCTTCTTAAATCCTGTTTATCTTTTATCCTTTCCTCAATTCCTCCTGTACCCAGATTTTTCTTTTACTGAAAGCCCTGCATTTTAGAGATGTGCGTTGTGGTCCAGTGACAAATCGGAGAGCCGAGTTCGAATTCCAGCTGAATTCATTGCATTCACTTACGCGCAAATACCCTTGGGAAAGGTATTGATCCGTTTCTTCCTTCCAGTTATGGGTCAAATAGCAGGACAGATTGGGCTCTATAGCCTTGGTCGGCAACCAGTCTACCGCAGAAAGCAATGGCAACCTACTGCGGGATAATCTTCTGCCCAGTCAGTCATGTCTCGAAAAAGACATGATCGCCCAAGCGTGTTTCACGTATGGCACTTAACTGACTGACTGTATCGAGCACTCTTTATAAACGTAAATGCTTAAACAGTGAGTTTTTAATCTATGTATCACAGCTCATCAGTGTTGCTAAACACATTCACTTGCTTCTGGCCGTGATCGAAACTCAACCGATTTGGTGTCAGTCAGAGTCGCAACCCCATTAAGCCATAGGCGCATGGAATCAGAGACGGGAAATTTTAACGTGTTGTATATAAGCTGTGTATACACACGCCAGTCACCGAAAGAACTCAATTCATTTCTGAAGAGTCACTCATATATCGCAGAAATGGAAACTATTTTTAAAGTTTTCTTCTCTAGAGAGCTCAGTCGTAACGAGAGCATGTATATGTCTCTTTCGAGACATGATCGCCCAAGCGTGTATCACGTATGGCGCTTAACTGACTGACTGCATTTTAGTAGCGGTTCCACCTTGCTTCGAGTGAAATGTTTAAAAATAAGTAAATTTTAGCTGGGTTAAGTCCCAATATCATAATTATAAAACTGGAACTAGTTGTATTGAACTTATATATATAAGTATGCATTTACAATTTTCAAATCGTTTTGAATTTCACGTCAACCTGTAATGTTGTTCAGTGTAACATTTAGAACTAAATAGTTAAATGTAATTACCACATCTACTCTTGAAGTTTCTTTTCCCGCACTTCCCGCCTGAGGAACTCCCTTTTCGTATACTTGCTTTCATGATAGCTACAATCTCAAAAAGTTTAAATGCAACGTCAATTGCAACTTCTATTTTCGTAAATCCAATCCACCTCACTAAATTCCATCAGGATCCCATCCTTTCTTCGGCATCATCTCAACCCGGATTTTTTTCTCTCTGTAGCCATCAGTGGCAATCCTGCCTTGCTTTGGGTGAAATGATTATAAAAGAAATAAATAAGAAACCCTTCGATTATATCAATGATGTATTTGACAATGTGCGGTGTTTGCTGGCGTCAAGGACGAATATTTTTTCTGAAACGAGTTTTGAAAATTTACCATGCGTCTTGAAGATGAAGATTAGGGTTTTTCGTAGACTTATGCTAACCCCCAGAGAAACGTTATCTATGCCAGAGGGTAAACTGCATTCCTGAATGTAATCGCTTAATTAAAGATTATATGTTTCTTTGAAAATATTTTTTAAGAATTTATATGAGTAATTTTTTCTTATTGTTTAATGTAAAACTTTATTTTATTTTTAATTTCCGTATATTCCACCTTATTGGCAAAATATATAAAAAAAAATAGACGTTGATAATTTTTCTTTTCTCTCCCGACATATAATGGACATTCAGTCGATATGTTTTCTTTTTTATGTGCCTCGATCATGTCTCTCCACAACATCCTGTCCATTATAGCTTTTAATAAACTTTGTCTTTATATTATTTTTCTTAAGCCATGTTCTGCCTAAGATCACTAAGTATGTTATGCGTTGTTTTCCTCTGTTACTCTTGTCCCTCTCCATCTGTCCCACGAATTCAGTTAATGGAAAAATATTGCTGGGGGAGAACAATGAATTGTGAAAATGAAGTATCGTTGTGTTTAATGCCGCTCTGTCGTAGGTCAGTCAGTTAAGTGCCATACGTGATACACGCTTGGGCGATCCTGTCTCCATAGTGACATGACTGACTGGGCATAAGATTATCCCGCAGTAGGTTGCCATTGCTTTCTGCGGTATACTGGTTGCCGACCAAGGCTATAGTACCCAATCTGTCCTGCTATTTAACCCATTACTGGAAGGAAGAGACGGATCAATACCTTTCTCAAGGGTATTTGCGCGTAAGTGAATACAATGGATTCAACTGGAATTCGAACTCGGCTCCCGGGATTCTATTTCTGAGCCGATATCCACCGTACCACAACGCACATCCATTTCCCATTTAGTTTGCTTTTACGTCTAAGAGAGTGTCTTTCTATAGCCAATGCTATAGGAACCAATCTGTACTGCCATTTAACCCACAGCTGGAGGGAGAATAGACGGATTAATACGAGGAGCATTCAAGAAATAAGGTGAATTTTTCGGGATAAGGACTTCTAATACAGATAGAAGCTTACTTTTTTTGAAATGTTTTTCCTTTACTTCTTTTTCAAAGAGATTTAATTTTTTGCAGATTGAAAAAAACTTTGAGACTTTTGGAGATTAACAAAGATGGCCGACCAAGAAGCATGCTCCAGGATTGAACAGAGGTCAGTTATCAAGTTTTTGGTTGCTGAAGGGTGTAAACCAGTTGAAATTCATAGGAGAATGTCAACTGTGTATGGTGCCACATGTTTCAGCCAAAACAATATCTACAAGTGGGCTAAATTGTTTAAAGAAGTTTGAAATTGACGATTAAGTCAAAAGTGCCGTGAGCGATTGGCTGAGACATCAATCCAAAGATTTTTATGCTGAGGGAATACGGAATCTTGTGCACAGATGGGAAAAGTGTGTGACACTGCTGGGAGACTACGTTAAGTAAGCTTCTATGAGTATTAGAAAAAATCACCTTAAAAAAATTCACCTTATTTATTGAAGTCCCTCGTACCTTTCCCCAAGGGTATTTGGCCGTAAGTGAATGCAACGAATTCAGCTTGAATTCGAACTAGACTTTTTGATTTCTTGTTCCAAGCCAATATTGTAAAGGTAAAGTGATAAAATTCACTTCACTAGAGGTTAAGATGATCTATATGTTGCAAAATCACACACACACACACACACACACACACACACACACACACACACACACACACACACGAAAACATCTTGGTCATGTAGGAAAAATTGCAGAGACCTTATTTTAATGTTTATTCTTTTTTCTCACAAAATTGAACTTTAAACTTGGAGTTCTTGATGCCGGCAAGTGCGGTAATTTACTCTTTCGTATATAATACTGGTACATTGTCATCTTTTATTATGCCTGTTTATATTTGAACAAATAAATTGGTATTAACCAACTAATGCTGGGAAAGATTTCAATATATTTTTTTTTTTATGCGAAACTAGCAGTATAGCCCGTCGTTGCTCGGGTGTAAAGAAATCTTTAAAACTAATCCATGGTCCCGGAACTCAGAGTCTTTGCACGTTGGCACGAAAGACTAAAAAGCAATAATTGTTTCCAGTTAAAGCGAAACCGTAGACTGAAAGAAAAATGAATCGATGTAAGTAATAGGTTTTTTCGTCGTAAACTGAATTTTGAAGGCTAAATAAATCCTCTCAGTAAATAGTATCATAGCTGAAACTAAGAACTACAATTATACCTACTTAGAGCCAAACCCGAAGCAAAAAATAAAATAAAAGGGCTGAAAAAATAGACATACAGGTAGATAAACAAACACACGCACAAACATCTTGCCTTTTACATATATAGTATCGATTTTCTGCACTATTGTAAGAACTGCAACCTTGAAACTTCTGAATATCGTTTGTTATGTCTTTGTCTATGAGTGTATCAAATTTGATTAAAATCGGACCACTCCTTCTATAACCCGATTTTTTCGATTATCGATTTGATATTTATCAGGGGTAACTCGACACAAAACCTAGCTAAGTACACTCGCAGACGCTTATAGTACAACTGTGTAAATATTCAAGAAAATCTGTTCAGCCGTTTTGGAGTCTATAGGCAACAGACACACACACACACATATACAAAGTTACATTTCTTATATAAGTTTAGATATATCATGTGAATTTTGACCCTTAAACCAAGGACATATTTTACAACTACTCTAAAACATTACCAGTTATTGTAGATAGAAAAAAAAAACATTGAAGAAGTAGACAGTTTTGTGTACATCGGAAAGAAGATTGCAAGAGATGGTGCCTTACTTCTGGAATTAAAAAAAAAAAAGATTGCGCTTTTCGAAAAAGTTCCCAACATCAGTGTTAGTCTCAAGTCAACAATCAAAACCAAGAGAATGTTGTTTAATATGTTTTGCTGGTGATGAATTATGGAAGTGAGAAATGGACGCTCAACATCACCACTGCAGAGACTCTTGCAGTTGTTCAAAGTAATATGAAGCGAATCATGTACGACATCCACTTATGTGACAGGAAGGGCAACACATGGAGTGAAGGGCATAATGAAGACCTACAAGAATAGCAAACATAAATTGGCCTGACCACGTCTCTCGTTTCAGGGACAGCATGTGGACTATTAGAGACACAGAGTGGACAACAGGGCAGTGGAAAAGAACAAGAGAGCGGCCAAAGGCGATGATCTGACACGATATCACAAACACACATGGCCCAGTAGATAAGAAATTGTGGAGGTCAACCGGATGAGGGTCTTCCGGTAAAAGTGAATAAACCCTTGATTTGGATTTGGATTATTAGAAATATTTACAATCAATTATTAGACGGTTATTGACTATATATATATATATAAAGAAGTCAGTACCGTAGAACTCGGAATTGTAAAACTGTTGGTTCTCTTCACCTGTATATATATGATGGATTCTCCCGTCGCGTTCAACGTATGAGGGTCCAACCTTTTTCCAGCAAGACAACCACACAGAGATTTGTTTATAGTGGTGAAGGCATTGTGTAGTACCATCCACACTTCTTGGAACTGCTGATAACAAACAATTGGTGCAGATGACTGCCACAAATCGCACGAACAGCAGACCTCAATTATTTAACCCATAATTGGAGGGAACGAACGGATTAATACCTTTCCCAAGGGTACCATTGCGCAAGTGAATGCAGCGTGCTCGACTGAAATTGGAACTCGGCTCACCGATTTCCCCCTCCAAGCCGACATCCACCGCACCCCAACGCACATCCGTGAATGCTAACAGCACGTGGTATTCCCAAGTGGTCACCCACCTAAGTACTGACCAGGCTCAACGTTGCTTAACTTCGGTGATCGAGTGGGAACCGGTGTATCCAACGTGACATGACCGTTATGTATCCAACGGTGTATCCAACGTGACACACACACACACATATATATATATATATATATATATATATATATATATATATATATATATATATATATTGAAAATTATTGAGATATAGAGAAACCTCATGGAAAAGATTTTGTAACAATAATGGATACATCAACGAAAGTAGAGTCTAGACAAGGGTTTTTCAAATAAGCTGACAATTTGGCCGTTAAGATTGAAAGAAGAAATTATGTGTTCCTCAAAAATATAAGCTTTTTTAAAATTCAAAGTGAATCTTTATACTGATTAGTTAAATTGAACACACGCATAATTTTTTTATATCTTTCTATATTTATAAATAATAAAAGTATTGTTTCTTATATTTAGATGAAAATCATTTTCACAACAATGATCTAACATTGCCTGATGACAAGATAGAAATCTCGAAACATAGAAATTTCCGTGTCGCAATGCAATTTTAATTAGAAACAAATTTAATTATATATCCGACTGACCGCCAATTCGGTCGGGTTTCAATCCTGGGTTGAAAAGCAATCGGAGTCTAATTGTACTGATGAGCTGTGATACAGCGAAACATATCTGTCTGCGGATGACTATATATATATATATATATATATATATATATATATATATATACATATATTTATTTATCCCTATTTGATAGCTTGAGGTTTTTATGTCACTATACTATTATTGATGACATATATATATATATATATATATATATATATATATATATATATATATATATGTTTTGTTGATCACACATATATATATAGACCAGTCCCTCATGCCATTATACACTCAATTGAACAAAAAACCCACTACCACCATTCCTTCTCGGCCTACAGCCGTGTGCGACACAAAAAATGGACCAGTCTAATTTTCTCTGTATAACTCCACTCTGTTAATAATAATTTAAATGTTCTATGTTCACTGAACATTAAATGTTCATCCTTTGATAATGGCTTATGTAAGCCGAAAGCTCAGACCTGATAAAAAAATCAACAATTATTGTGATTTCTTGTCGTCTTTCCATGACAACACTATCAAGCTAATCAGATCATACGAACGGATCTTACACAAAATAAATAGACAGAACTTGTCTATATTATTCAATGAAACCTGTATTAATGAAAAAAATGCTGCCAAAATACACACACAATATATATATATATATATATATATATATATATATATATATATATCGTGTATTGGAGCAGCAATCTCTTTTTATGCAGGTTCCATTAAAATGTCAGAAAAGGTATTATAATTAAGTTTTTTTATATATTTTTTTATGTGATCTTATAATGTTTTCGTTTCAGAACATGAATTATATAAAAATTGTCCAAATGCTTTATTTTTTCGATGGATTTTGGCTATACTCTTAGCCATTATCAAGGATGAATTTATAAAATTTCAGAGTCACAGATTCAGTGCTTAAAAGAAAGCAACGTAGAAAACATCGAAGCGAGCGAACTCCAGAAAATGTCCAGGCCCCAAAAAATCGTCTATAACAAAATATGGTGAATAGATGCCGCTATTAGGAGGAGGTCATTTTTAAAACGAAAATAAAACTGAAGTCCTTTGTTTTACCAACCATGAAATATATTTTTTAAATAGCAGCTACCTTGGTCTTTTTTGTCCAATTTAAAAATGTGGGAGGTATTTCAGCAGTAGCATATTGTATAGTTATTCGTATTTTTATTTTGATTTCATGTATACAAATAATGCAACGAGCCGTAAGAAAGATATAATTTGAAGAAAAAAATATTGTCAATTATTGGTTGGTTCCAACACTACTTTGGGAATTTCAAAACGTTGGAGAGAGATTCTAGTGCAGGTCGCCTTCAGTCACTCTCTCACCGGCGGGATGTGGCTTCCCTTTGTCTTTTCTACAAATATTTTCACGGTTTCTTCTCTGACGAGCTTACATGTGCAACTAGATTGGCAACTAGGTCCCACCATTTTACCGTCGAAATATGCAAATGTAACCGCCAATTCTTATCTAGTAGCTTCGTTTATCGCAGTTCCCGTCTGTGGAATTCTCTTCCTCATGATTGCTTTGTTGATAGGTTGATAGGTTGATAGGTTTAAGTGCAATGTCAATTACCATAGTCTTTCTCCTTGACTCCCACCTCTCCCTTACCCTTTCTTCGTCATCCCCATACCATTTTGTTTCTTTTCTTTTCTCTTTTCCTTCTCCTCAACCTGTAACCCCCTGCGCACCAGTGGTAGTACTGTCTTGTTTAGGGGTGAAACCATAATAAAAATAAATAAATTAACTTAACAATATGAAACGCTTAGATTTTAAAAAATCTTTGGAGGTTTTGATACTTTACTACAGAAGTTTAAAAACTTTTACAAATACGTTGAAAAACTATACGAAATCAACTAAAAATTAATGAAACTAAGTGAAACATGTTGAAACCACTTGGTATGAATAGAAAACACTTAAATATTAAAAAAATTTTAAGGTCTTCATTATTTTCCGTGAGTTTGAATATCTCCAAAATTTACGTAAAATTTGAAAATTTCAAACTTTCAGAAAAATAATTTATCTTTCAGTTAAATTAATAAAAAAAATTATTATAACATGATGAAAACATTAGGTAACAATAGGAAACGCTTAGATTTTTAAAAAATTTTGGAGGTTTCTAATTTACAGAAGTTTAAAAACCTTTACAAATACGTTGAAAAACTATGCGAAATCAACTAAAAAGCTATACTTTTTGAGGTATATTTTGAAATTTTCAGAGTCTCAGAAAATTAATTCATCCTTAGGATAAATTAATGAAAATAAGTGAAACATGTTGAAACCACTTGGTATGAATAGAAAACACATAGATATTAAAACATTTTTAGAGTTTTCAATATTTGAATATCTCCAAAATGCAATATTTATTTCAAACTTAAATTTGATATTTCAAACTTTCAGAAAATTAATTTATCTTTCAGAAAAATTAATAAAAATTATTATAACATGATGGCACTCTTTTCTTTTTTCTTTTTTTTCAATTGGAGTAGATAGACTAAACTATCGCCCGGTTTGACACTCCACCCACGTCTATTGAACAGGTGTAGAGAGGCTTATCCCTTGTTTCCTTGTTTAGGATGTGGTTTCTGGGTTTCTCTTTTCCAATCTTTTTACTCTTACGTAGCCCCCTGCACATCAGTGGCGTTACCGCCTTGCTCGGGGTGATATGATTAAAAAAAAAATTAATTAAAAACTTTGGTGAGCTTTAGGAATACTATAAAAAAGACTTGAGAGAAATTAAAAGGCTAACAAGCAAGGAAATAAAATATTCGAAGAAGCTGACGAAATTAATTCGGGATCATATGTAGAATAATAAGAAAATTGGGCGAAGGCATGAAAGCAAACAAACTACTACATTTAAACGACAAACGCGTAAATTTGACGAAAAAGTACATAAAAACTAGTAACACATCAATAACTTTTATGGATAAATATAGTGCTTCATTGGATGGATTTGATGGCTACGCTAGAGATTGGATCCTATTCTAGAGATTGGATCCTATGCTAGAGGTTGGGCCCTTCATGGAAATAATAAACACACCAAAAGAGAAACAGCGAAGTAAGGCTCGAGGTTAGTACTGTATTATTAGTCACTTGGACGATCATGTCTCGAAAGAGACATGACTGACTAGGTAGAATATTTTACCAAAGTAGGTTGCCATTTCTTCTTGTGGTAGACTGGTTACCAACCAAAACTATAGAACCCAATCTGTCCTGCTATTCAACCCATAGTTGGAGGAAGAAGAGACGGATTGATACCTTTTCCAAGGGTATTTGTGCAACGAATTCAACTTGGATTCGAACTCGGCTCTCCGATTTATCATTCCGGGGCGTTACCTATTGCACTACAACGCTTATTACAGGTTGCTTTAAAATTAATGATGGAGGTAAAATAAATGTAGAATAGTTTAAGTTCTTGGATATGAAGTTATTTTTGATTGGTACAAATCTCTAATGAGAAGTTCAGATACATTCATTCAAGACAATGCTTTTTTTATATGCAAGACAATGTTTTTTTTATATGCAAGACAATGCTTTTTTTATATTATGCAAAGCTGATTATGCAGCTTTATCCTGATATGAATCCAAAAGAAATCTTGTGGTCTGCCTTTTAAGAAAGAGATGTGTATGCGAATGAAACACCCTCTTCAAGCAAAGAACAATTCTGGGAAGCACCAAGAGTGAAAATGTTAAGTTTAAAACAATAGAAACGTTAACAAATAGGCGAATGTGATAGAATGTGACGGGGCCTATGTTAATATCTTATTATAATTCTGCTTGTCCCCAGTTATTTATTAGAACGTGCGTTACCCTCTGCCAACACTTCATAAATAATGGACTTTTCCATTTGTATCTTGTGCAAAGACGGAAAAGACATATCAAAAACGCTACTTGGTTTTACTGAAAGAAAGAAAGAAAGAAAGAAAGAAAGAAAGAGAGCAACATATTTCCGATATCTCATAAATAATGGGCTGCCCGTTTGATCGCTAACTAAGACGGAGAAGATATGTAAGAGATGTTGTTTGATTTCAGTGAAAAACAAATGGAAGGAAGGAAGGAAGGAAGGAAGGAAGGAAGGAAGGAAGGAAGGAAGGAAGGAAGGAAGGAAAACAAAATCCAATCAGGAAAACAGTGAAATTTCGATGAGTACTACTAAAGGATGCTGCGAATATCATGGATCGAGCATGTGAGCAATGATGAAGTTTTGGAAAAGATGGAAACGAAAAGGAAATTAATATTGAGCATCAGAAAGAGACAGCTAAACTTCCTGGAACATGCAATGAGGAAGGAGGGCTTGGAGAATCTGATACCAACAGGTCGGATAGAGGAAAAAAAAAGAGACAGGGGAAAGCAGCGGATAACATATTTGAAGAGTCTGATCAGGTGGATGACAGAACGAGGGTTGTGTGGTGTAACAGGAGAAAGCGTGCTTATAGCCCCCAGGGATAGAGAGACATGGAAAGCCATGATCGACTACATCCTGAAAGTACAGGGCACATAGAAGAAGAGGAAGAACTACTAGTATAAAATAATAACTTATTTGTCTAGAAGGGATAAATTTTAATCAATTCATTCCTTTTCTACAAAAGGAATCAATTGATTACAGGTTATCTAAAGCCATAAAATATTTTTAGATTATAAGAATTTTGTTTTCGAAATATTAATGATTTAGTGATACAAGTCTTACTCATTAACCCATAGTTTGGAGGAGAAGAGGTGGATTCATACGGATTATCTATTCTGAGCCATTAATACATCCTCACATCCACACTTACAATACCTGGTATTTCCAAGTGGCCACCCATCTAGGTAATGACGAAGCTCGGCGTTGCTTAATGTCGGTGATCGTACGGGAACCGATGTTTCAATGTAATGTATCCGTAAGCTTGTGTTAATCAAGTAGATGGTTCCCTTATCTTTTGGGTATATGTAAATACAAACTTATGTTTGCAATATAAAATCTGACATCATCAAAACAAGTCATTGCCAAATATTTTCAATAAGAATAGATATAAACCGCTGAAACTAACACAATATCTTTCTAATATAAATATAAGTATATTGACAAGTTTAGCAACATTGGTTGCTTAAATTCTATAATGGATAATAAAATTTGGGAAGGTGTATTTTTTTCCATTCATTTTCTCCTCTCAAACTAGAAAGATTTAAATAATAACGAGAGGGAAAAATTTTGTAGTCGATACGTGGTTCATATTTAATATTATAAAAGTAACAAATGCGTAGTATCTTCCCTCTTTCTCAAGTCTCGGCGTTACATTTTTAAAAGATCTGAGCGTTTTTTTTATTTATCTTAACTTTATTAGAAATATAGAAAATGTTCTGAACTGCCGGGGAAAATGTTTGTCACCACTTGTAGAATCTAATGTGATTCTAAAATATATTCAACGTTTTAATGAACAAAATTCCAAACCTATCAAAAAAGGGCTTATTTTACGAAACCAGCAAATGAATAAATATGAAGTGATTTATAGATATGAACACTGATAGATAGATAGATAGATAGATAGATAGATAGATAGATAGATAGATAGATAGATAGATAAGAAAATTAAATAGATTATTAACAGAATAAGATTAAATATATAATAAACAGAAAGACAGATAAATAGATAAGATTAAATAGATAGATAGATAGATAGATAGATAGATAGATAGATAGATAGATAGATACATAGATACATAGATAGATAGATATGAAAAAATTGAGATTGTGAGATAGATAGATAGATACAATGAAAAAGTTAAAATATGAGCAAGCTATAAGAGAAAGATACAAATAGACAGAAATAGAAAGAAAAATAAATATATAGAAAGAGTGAGATATGAATCGCCAGAGATAGATAGTTATGAATGGACTTGGAGAGACATGAACAGGCTGAAACAGATAGATAGATAGATAGATAGATAGATAGATAGATAGATAGATAGATAGATAGATAGATAGATAGAAACAGAGTGAGAAAGATATAACATTTTTTACATTGACATTTTCAGAATTTTAAACAATTCATAAATGAAAATAAACTTTTAATACTGTTGCAAAAATTCCAAATTTATTGTATCTCATGTAAGACAAATTCTATCAAACCAACAAGAGGAATTCCGAAAATGTCTCACAATATGAAAGTCTCTTCCTAATCCACGAGATCCAGATAATATTCCTTCATTAACTTAAATTTTAATAATAATTCGCTCATTTGGATAATTCTATCTCAGCCGCTCTCACTTCAGTGTGTGCAAAATATTTCTATAAAAGATTTCTATAAAATATTTCTATAAAATTCTACAAAACTGGAATACTTTTCGCAATCTGGAATCAAATAAAACTTTCCAAGCAGCCCCACCCAACAAAAGGGGGAAACAAATTCCTAAAAAGACCTGAAAAAGTGACCTGAAAAGAAAATATAAAGAGCCCAGACAACAGACAAACTACTCCGGTTAAAGTCCAGAGAAATCACCCAAATTAAATCCCCCCAATGAAATCTCCCAAATTAAATCCCCCCAATGAAATCTCCCAAATTAAATCCCCCCAATGAAATCTCCCAAAATAAAATCCCCCAGTGAATTCTCCCTATGAAATCTTCCAAATTAAATCCCTCAATGAAATCCCCTAAAATGTATGCTTATTTTCCTGATTTCAACAAAATTTAATAAATTCCAGAAAATAGTCAACAAATGACTTCCCCTCTCGACAGAAACACGTTGAAGCAGTACCGACCTTTGTTGACAGATGGCGTCACTATAAACTCATTTTAGATTTGAGGAGTGTAGTGTACCTTTTGTGATTTATAAATGAAATTATGCTTTTAAAATTGGCATAGGAAAATAATATCTGCAAATAGTTTAATGATCAAGTCCATACCTTTGGATAAATTTTTTTTTATATATTGTAATTTTTCGAGACATGTATTGAGCTAATTTACTTGCATAAAATTTGTATAGTTTTTAGTATAAATTATAACAGACAGACAGACAGATAGATAGATAGATAGATAGATAGATAGATAGATAGATTAATTATGCATGTCAGAAAATGTATAATTGATTGACATTGTTTAAACCAATTTTGGGAGCCTAAAATAGTCAGTCAGTTAAATGCCATACGCCATACCCGCGTGGGCGATCATGTCACGAAAGAGACATCACCGAATGGGCAGAAGATTTTCCCGTAGTAGGTTGCCATTAATTTCTGCGGTAGACTGGTTGCCAACCAAGATATAGAGATAACAATCTGTTCTGCCATTTAACCCACAGCTGGAGGGAGAAGAGACGGATTAATATCTTTCTTACGGGTATTTGTGCGTAAGTGAATTCAGTTGGAATTCGAACTCGGATCTCCGATTTCCCGTTCCGAGCTGATATCAACTGCACCGCAACAAACATCTATAGCCTTGGTTGGCAACCAGTCTTCGACAGAAAGTAATGGCAACCGACTGCGGGAAAATCTTCTGCCCATTCAGTCATGTCTCTTTCGTGACATGATCGCCCAAGCGTGTATCACTTGTGACGCTTAACTGACTGCCTACAAATAAAATGGCGATATTGGCTGCCAGAGATTCACTGGTAAGAAGGATAAAAAAAATAATTTCTGTGTCAAACTTTCATATACATACATACGTACATACATACATACATACATACACAGCGACTATAAAAGGGAATCACACACACACACACACACACACACACACACACACACACACACACACACACACACACACATTTCTCATATTAGGTCAACTCCTTAAAACCGAGCAGACAAAAAGTGTTAAAAATAGGAAGGGGAGGAATGTTGTGTTTTCTTTTTAGCTTTTTAATTAATAATTTATTTTATGAAATGTAGAGATTCCGGATTCTAGATTTTCTTTCAAAATTTAACAGTTATTTTTATTCTTTTAATCTTGAAAAAAAGTTGATTCTTTACCTACAATGGCGATAAGGATTTCGAGGTCTCACACAACAGCAGATCGAAATGCAACTGTTAACAAGGGAAAAATATTATAAAGAATATGAAACAAGAAGAAAAAGCATTAAATAAAACAAACAAACAAAAAAGCCTGTGTTTCTGTGGATGTATGTGTCAGTAAGTGTGCGTTTATAGTATACACATGTTTGTTAGAATTTGTATGTAGATACACATATATTTACAGCAATTATATTTTTCTCTCTAAGTATACATATATAGATATATACTTACGCCACGGATCGTCGGAAACATTGAGTTGTCTCCCTTGGGTGTAGTTTTTTTTTTCTTCTCTTCTTCGTGTAATACAAATTTTATTTAATTCTTCAGCTACAATGGTGATGGGGGTTGCATGCATTTATATAACCGATTACCGATTAGTGAATTATTCGCCTTCTTTTTTAAAGGAGTGATCTAAGGTTAAAAAAAGGGGGAAAATAGAGAAACATCTCGAAAGAGGGCATCAGTGTAACGGTTTCTACATATTTACCGGAAATATCAAAAGACAGAGTTATCTTTCTTTATTTAACATTTTTTTTCCCCAAATATTTTTCAAACAAATATCCGGTAATCAAACAAATAAATAAGGTTTATATGAGAATATAATTATAAAAGAAAAGGCGTTTCTTGTAGCACTTTTCGTGTGTGTGTATATACATACAAACATATATATATATATATACATATATATATCTTTATATATATATATATATATATATATATATATATATTAGTAATCTAAAAACAATATTCTACCATTGTGTTTTCTTGAGTACTTTCAGGCATATACAAAAATGAATTAC
This sequence comes from Ascarosepion bandense, assembly GCA_037127315.1. Lineage (NCBI taxonomy): Eukaryota > Metazoa > Mollusca > Cephalopoda > Sepiida > Sepiidae > Ascarosepion > Ascarosepion bandense. The sequence goes on from JBBBDQ010000991.1 coordinate 1,819,652, forward strand.
TCAAGTTTATATATATATATATATATATATATATATATATATGTGTGTGTGTGTGTGTGTGTGTGTGTGTGTGTGTGTGTGTGTGTGTGTGTGTGCGTGTGTGTGTGTTCCTTGCGGTTTTCACTCAAACTTTAAAATTCCACATTTTGATTTCTGATTATTCATTTTATGTCATTGCATATTTTTTTTTCTCGAAGTGTATTTGTTCGCATTTCAGGTAAAGGAATTTTATCATTCCTTTAATTATACGATTTTTTTTCTTCCCATTCAAATATGAATTCAATCACTGGTAAAACGCTTACTTCATCTTGTCGAATATCGTTGTTAATAGTGAAGTGAATATTACAAAATCCTCATCCTCATCGTTTGCAACGTTAAGTATATGAATCATGTAATTATTTAATTTTAATTCATTTTTTCATTTTTTACTTTTTTTTTTCATTCATGAACTTTCGAAAAAACAAAATACAAAAAACATTAACGGTTTCGGGGACATTTTTTTTTTCTGTCATTTTTTGTTGTTTGTTAGAGTTATTTCAGTTCAGTATAACGATGTGCACGTGTGGGGAACGGATGTAATAAAAAGCGAAGTAACGCCTAATGAGCATTCGAAGTGAAAAGGTAGAAGCTGACCTGTGCATAAAGGACTGGGGCTCATCAACAAATCGTAGGGCACTCTTTTCAAAACTGTTCGGTCACATATACATATATTGGAAATTATTTGTTTAAACATTATTCATAGTCGATACTCGTAATTGAGTAGATAATCTGTTTTTAATCAAACAGTATATTTGTTTCTACCGGCCTGATTATTTACGATAAATGTTTGTTTCTAATATGTGTGTCATTCGGCAAGATTCGAACCTGCGACCCCTATCAACATAGGGGAAGTCACTAATTGATCAGGTTCGATCACACACTCTTTCTGTCTTCCTCTCTCTATCTCATACCCTCCCCCACACACACACTCTCTCTATCACACACACACACCCTCTCTCTCTCTCTCTCTCTCTCTCTCTCTATATATATATATATATATATATATATATATATATATTATATTATATTATATTATATTATACAAATCTAAATGACGTGTTGAGTTTTCCTTTATTAATATCATATTGCTATGGATAACGCCGTTGAGCTCTCTATTCAGATATAACACTTAATATTTTATATTAAGTTGATCTTGTTGGGTTACCCTCGCCGTTTACGGACTAGACATCTATACACCCCTCTCTGTGTATATATATATATATATATATATATGCATGTATGACTAAGAAATTGCTCATTTGCGCATATTTCTACTTATGCATATATCAATGTTTACACACTTATATATTAAATAATAATACAACTCTTCAATGATAGTTATCAAAATATGTAAAAAGTACAAAAATTTAAATTTCTACAAATCTTCTGTTAAAAATTCTTTACACTGTCTAACTTAATCAACAACAGTTTATAAATAAATAAGTCAAAGGAATTATTTTATTGACTTACTCCAAGGAGATAATTCATTTGATTATTTTGTAATTAATTTATAAACTATTGTTTCATAATTACGCGTTGACTTTTCTTCACTATATTTCATATTGATCTGGATAATATCCATTGAGCTACCTATTTTTATCTAGTCAATATTTTATATTAATTAGATACTTTTTTGCATTACTTTCTCCGGCTTACGGGCTTGTCATTATATATATGACTTATGAATTAGAGCACTCTGGCTATTGGGCGTGTATAATGATATACGCGCTAAAAAGTCTGCCTTCTTCCACCGAACGCTCGTAGCCCAGAGGTAGAATCGCCGATTGACGCCGATTCGGTCGGGTTTCAATCCTGGGTAAAAAAGCAATCGGATTCTAACCGTACTGATGAGCTGTGAAACAGATCTATCTGCAGATGACTATATATATATATATATATATATATATATATATATATATATATATAAAAATAAATGCAAAAGAAGTAATGAATTCGTATTGATTAATTCTTTTGAGTTTATTACTCAAATATTCGAGAAATCTTACTGAAGAAAAATATGTGCTCCCAGACAGGAATCGAACCCTAACCCAATTGGGCAGAAGGAAATCGTCGTCAGGTACGACGTGCGTAGGACCGACTCGGTCATGAAGAACTTCTACTGATCAAGGAAGGCTGAATAATATCTTTACCTGAATCCTTTTTCGTCATTGACTCTCGAAAGTTCATATCTACTCAGTTTAGTCTCTAAGCGTAAACAAAGCAATTTCTAAAGAAGTAATGGATTTTTATTTATTAATCATACTAATTTTATTTCTTTAATTTTAGTTGATACTCATATTTGGATAGACTGTCTGTTTATCTACAGCATATTTATTTATTTTCGTCTGCTGTGCTGAATGTTCAAGAAATCTTATTAAAGAAAAGATTCGCTCTCAGGTTTGGAAACTGTCGGAGCGAGTGCATATGTATGTGTGTATATGCATGTGTATGTATGTATGAATGTATGTGTGTGTGTGTGTGTTGCGATTGTTTATAAGATATTGTTTAAAATTTACTATATTTATGGAAGATTTCTCAGTATCGGAGAGAGTGTTTTCCTGTATGATGAGTGCGGAGATAGATGTCATGACTGCATTGTGACTATATATTTCACGCCTCAAGCGATTACCGGACTCTAAGATGATTTGATGATCCATTGAAATGTGAAATCTCTCTCTCTCTCTCTCTCTCTCTCTCTCTCTATATATATATATATATATATATATATATATATATATATATAGTGTATCGAGGCAGCAGATAATTTTCTAAACATATACTGTTAAGTTTAAAAGACAATGAATGTCTATTATGTTTAACCATGAGTCGTTCTAAACGTCGTATTTTGGCTTTAATTTCAGTTGAAAATAAAGGCAAAAATTCTACAACATTTGGATAATTTTTTATTAAGCTTTCGGCTCACATGATTTCGTCGCTGATGGTGGATGTTTTTGTGTTAACGTCCTTATAACCCTTTCTGAAGATGGCTCATATGAGCCGAAAGCTTAGAAACAACTTAATAAAAAATTATCCAAATGTTGTAGAATTTTTGCCTTTATTTTCAACTGAAATTAAAGCCAAAATACGACGTTTAGAACGGCTCATGATTAAACATAATAGACATTCATTGTCTCTTATATTTAATAGCATATGTTTAGAATATATATATATATATATATATATATATATATATATATAATGGTAAATACATTTTGTACCTACTGAATTGGTTCATCGTCCTCTCCAAATTATAAATTATCCTTCACAAAAAATGGAAAAATGGCAGTTATTGATGTACGATATTTCCTATACTTTTATAAAAGCCGTGTCTAAGTTTTGACTTACGTGAATCATCTTCAGGGGCGTGTTTATTATTTGAAAAACATTAATTGTCACAGTAGAGCATTTAGGGCAGTATTATATTTAAATTTAATCGCACAAAGAAGCTGGAAGATTCAACCGTAACGATAAGGTGATAGAAAGTAACAACGCATTAATAAAATTAACTAGTATTCTCCATTGTATGTAAAAATAATCACATCATAGCACACGGCTTTATCGTAAGAATATTTTCATATATATATATATATATATATATATATATACAGAAATCTAAATCTAAGCAAGAGCCAACAACCGAACACGGTTTCGCCTTACGGCTCGTCAGAGCCAATTTCCCTGACGAGCCGTTAGGCGAAACCGTGGTCGGTTGTTGACTCTTGCTTATATTTCTGTCTTCGTTTGTTCTACTTTGGTATTGAGTGTTTTAGTGTTAGGATTTTTGTCTTGGGTTTTTTTTTCTTTCTTACGGGTACTTGACTTTTTGTTCATGTACTTCGTTTGTTTCTTTTTTACTTTCCCTTTTTTCCCCCTCCGAGTTCGTTCTCGGTGGGTTGTACAAGACGATTTAAATTATAGCTTAATTAATACTAGTTTCGGCAGAGTTAGTTCGGTTACTATTGGTATTGTTGTTGCTATAGTTAATATTATATATATGTATATATATATATATATATGATTGTTAACTTGCAAATTTAACCATCTTTCTACTTGTGTATATATCAAAGTTTACATATTAATATATTAGAACATATAAAAATAAGTAAAAATAATAATACAACTCTTCAATGATAGCTATCAAAACATGTAAAATGTATTAGAATTTTATTTTTCACAAGTAAATATTTTTCAAAAAATTTTCATTGTATAACTAAAGTGACAACAGTCTATTAATTAATAGGTAAAAATCTTATTATATTGATTTACTCCAATGAGATAATTCATGTGACTGTTTTCTAATTAATTTATGAACTATTGTTAAAATCCTTTGTACAATAAAGACGGAAACTGATAATGGTTCGCCTGAAATAGGTCTAAACTTCCGATTTACCATGAAATAACGTGTCTGCCTTAGTTTTTCTTATATTTGCTCTATATGTCTTTATATACATATATATTTGGAGGTCTCTTAGAGAGTTATCCAACCACTGTATGTATAGGATGCTTCTTAGGATTCTTCTATATCTACACCGCATGATGATATATATATATATATATATATATATATATATATGTTTTTTTGTGAAGACCACTTCCTGTATATATATATATATATATATATAATGTTCACTTGTGATAATGTTTCGCGCCAAGATTGTTATTTTTTCCAGTAGTTTTACTGTTAAAAAGTATTTTTACGCGCAGACTTTAAAAAGTGCCCAATATCGGAGTGGAGAAGAAGCGTTTATAGGTTTAATGCAAAGAATTTGTCATGCATGAATATACTTATAGGTATATATATATATATATATATATATATATATATATATATATATGACTAAAAAATTTCACATTTACGCGTATGTCTACTTGTGTATATAACTATGTTTATATAATAATATATTGTATATATATATATATATATATATAGATAGATAGATAGATAGATAGATAGATAGATAGATAGATAGATAGTGGCTAGTATTTCCAGCGTTTTTAGGTTTGTTTTAATGAATTAGAATATAACTTTGCAGTAAAGGCGTTACGATATAACACCGAAATTACGTACCGCCTAAGGATAACTCATGAAAGGTGAAAGCCATTATAAAAATGTTTGAGATTTCGGACTTCACCAACGGTCGTTTTTGCCAAGCATAATTCTTAATCTGGAGTGAAAGATGAACAAATTCAATAGACACAAAATGTCCATAGTCTTTAATAAATAATAGATGGTTTAAAGAACAATTGCTGCCTTCATTGAGTGTCTGTAATCGAATTTCTAAATTTAACAAACTTCTCCGCCTGTATCTCTTTCAATATCGTTACTGAATTTTTCATCTCTGTCTCTCACTCTAAATTTGCTACTATCTCTCTTACTCTCTCAATTGTTTTATCTATCTATCTATCTATCTATCTATCTATCTATCTATCTATCTATCTATCTATCTATCTATCTATCTATACATTTGCTGAAATTCTCTTTCCCTCTCACTCTCTCTCAATTAATCAGTAAATTTTAAAATTTGCTAATTTTCTCGCTCACCCTTCTACACACACACACACACACACACACACACACACACACACACACACACACACACACGTGTGTGTGTATTGATATTGATATGTATATGCATTAAGAAATACATATATATGCACATTTCATATATGTATATATATGAAATATATATATATATATATATATATATATGTATAAACACTCTCACTCTCACACACATATATATATTCGTGTATGTACATATATATATAAATGTATTCGCGCACACATAATGATACATTTCATATATATATTTTTTTCATCTATCTATATATATACATATATATATATACATAAATAAATATATACCCTTACCCATATCTATCTATCTATCTATCTATCTATCTATCTATCTATCTATCTATCTATCTATCTATATATATATGTGTGTGTGTGTACATTTACACACACTCCCACACACAAATATGTATACATCCATACACAGACATGCACATGTGTATGTAAGTATGTACGTAATCTATTCCTGTATCTAGCAAGGCTGAAAAGGTTATATTCCGCAAGTTAAATACCATTTATTTTTCTTCAAACCTTTCTTTTTATTCGTAGTAATAAAAATGGATGTTTTGTGCGATGAGATTGAATCTAATATGTAGAATACAAAAATGGAAAAATCTGTTTGTCACGTGAATCGGAAAGGAACCAGAAATATCGTAATAGGCACGTTCACTTCAAAAGGTCTATTTGGTAAGAGCCTTAAGGAATTCAAGTAAAACGCTAAATAGCATAGATAGCAATCTTCCTTTTTACAGCGAGGCTACTAATGCCATTGCTTCTACTACTTCATCTAGTAGGACTGTGGATATTTTAAGCACTTTTGATAGGGGCATTTTCGAGTGAGTTGAAATATCTCAATTGTTCTAAATTGTTAAGACGTATATAAACACAAATAAATCTGAAGAGGAGATAGACATATATATATATATATATATATATATATATATATATATATATATATAGGGTAGGTATGGATGGAATAATGTTCCGTATCCAAAGAAACACGATTTTGAAAAAAAAAATCATTACAAAATAGAGCTAATAATAAACAAAATAACTACTTTTTTAGTGATATTATAAAGTATATATATATATATACATATAGTTAATCTTTGGTTACAATTAGGTAGACCAGTATACAGTTATATTAAAAATTGTTCAATTTGATTATATCGTAGAACTTTTGAGTAATTTTCATTGTAAATCGCCTGAAGACACCAAAAAGTAAAAACCTAGGTTACGAAATAACTCTTTTCCAAATGAAATATATATATATATATATATATATATATATATATATATATATAAACACAAGTAGATCTGAAGAGAAGGAGATAGATAGATATGAACAGACTGAGATAGATAGATAGATAGATAGATAGATAGATAGATAGATAGATAAAATACTGTGATAAACAGAATAAGACGAATGAGTATTGTGATATATATAGATGTAAAGAGAGATAGATGTATTGGCAAACATGAAAAGTATGAGTAACTGGATATAAAACTTTGTGACAAACATACGTATAAATACTGTGATTTATTTATATATCAATAGATAGATAGATAGGCAGACGTAAAATACTGTTTTGAACAGACTAAAAACCATTGCTAATTATTGTGATAGCTATATACAGAGAAAGAGATAGGAAGATGGATGAATATGAAGAATATATGCCGGTATATACACATATATAAATAAATATGTTCCCGGTGTTAATAAAAGAGTGCTCAATGTACTATATCAGAGCTATTAAGTATATATTAATAAGTATATATATTATCCTACGTCTAAAGCACGACTCATTTCATGTACTATGCAGTCATTATGTGCACCTGATGATTTCATAGGGTATGTAACTATGATATATATATATATCACTGGATGGATACATAGCTTTATTCAGTACGCCCTTGACGCTACCGATTCTAACACAAGGTTGAGGTTAAGGCAATCTCGTTGAAAAGTTGCTTCAGCCAACTAGACACTTCCTCCACAGTTGCTTCAGCCAACTAGACACTTTCCTCCAGTCGCCGGATAATGGTCCTAGACCCCTCCTGAAGGTATAGCCACCTGGTGTTTGAGGTAATATCAATTTCATACTACCCCAGCCGATGCCGGAGATAGATAGATAGATAGATAGATAGATAGATAGATAGATAGATAGATAGATAGATATAAACTATCGTGATAAACAGACTAAGAACAATGAATATTGTGTTAGACCAATAGATATAGAGAATAAGATTGATAGATATGTTTTGATATAAGTACTTGTTATTTCTATTCAATATATATACTTCTACTCCATTAGTTTCTTTTCTCGCACTTCCTGTCTGCTGAACTCCCTTCCGTATACTTCCTTCCCTGATAGAATACAATCTCCAAAAGTTTAAATATAACATCAACTGCCATTTTCTATCTCTTTAAATCCCATCCACTGGGGGAAACCATCCACCTCGCTACATCTTACTCGACTCCCATCCTTTCTTGCTTGGGATGAATGGATATATAAATAAATATATACAAAAATATGCCATAAATATCTAGATTTAGCCAGGTGTACCTAGAAATATATATGTGAATATATTGACATAGATATGAATGGTTTTCCTCCTCGCATTATCAATTATTATTTAATTTACTATAACATTAGATCCTAATATTGCTATAGGCTCATCTCTTAGAAACGTTTTTGTTGAAACAATAAAAAATCATTAAATTTTAATGGATATGTTCCGAATATATTTTCGAGGCCAAATTACAAAGTAATCGGACGTTTTCTTCAAACAAGAAGAAAGCAACACATTTAATGTATGATATATATATATATATATATATATATATTAATCATTTCACCCCAAGCAAGGCATTCCACTGCCACTATTGCGCATGGGGCTACATAGGGGAAGGTAAAGAGAAGGAGTGGTTAGACATAGGGAATGTCAGGAGGAAGGTGACAGATAAGTAAGGATAGCGAGGATGAGGGTTGGGCAGATGGGAAGAGTGTTTGATAGAATGGGAGCAGGTTAGTGTGTTAGGAGGTGTCTATTGACCTTACATTTAAACTCCTGGAGATTGTAGCCGTCGGGGAAGCAATCGTGTGGAAGGGAATTCCACAGTCGGGAAGTACGAGGAAAGAAACTGTTGGAGTAGAAGTTGCGGTTGCATTTTATCGGTTTCACTGTAAAAGGGTGGGATCTAGTTGCTAATCTAGTATCTCGTGCAAATTCGTATTTAGGGGGCACCAGTGATATATATATATATATATATATATATATATATATATATATATATAAAGTGAGAGAGATAATTGTTATGGTACCCTGTCTACATTGGAATGAATTCTTCCTCCTTTATAAATCCTAACCTGCGAAACTTCCTAGAGGAAGCAGTCAAGACGAGGTGTAACTTCACATTTCGGACGGACACATCTATCTGCTGACTAATAACACTCTTATTTTGTATATATGTTCTGTTATTCCAATACACTGTTTCAACCTACCTTCTTCTTTTCATGTCTTTCTTCCTGGCCCTAACAGGCCACAACAATAATGCTTAAATTTTGTAGCTGGGAGTTCTTAGTCTGGGACCGTATTTTATCTAAGAGAAGGAAAATCCCTGGAGTCAAAACTTCTGCTACCTTGCAGCTATCAGAAAAAAAAAGTCCGGATTATATCCTGCAGATCAAAATTTGAGACTCAAATGCATCGACTCAAATGAATCGAACCTCGTTCTTATATGCCCTGCAATGAAACCGGAGGCAAGTAATATCACCTGCTGCCTTTCCCTAGGAAGCAAAATATTAGGACTTCGCCCGGGATCGCGCTTGCAATAACATGTATTTCAATATATGTTAAAGAGACGAGATTGGATAAATCAGGAGATTGAGAAAAAATAGGAATTGTCCGGGCCTCCGTTTTACAATGCTGTAAACATATGGAAGGTAATAGCGATTTGAAGGAAGTTGACACCATCTCAAACTACACTGCACCAGCCAGGGCAAGCATACAATGATAACTATGCCAACGGTTTGGGTTATCACTGAAAAAAAAATAATAAAATACTCAAACATTTTTTGTTTCTAAGACGCAAGAGGTCTAATGGGGGTAAAAGAGAATGAAAATACTTTAGAAAGAACCAGCAACTCAGTCCTAAACAAGAAACAAGGGATAAACCTCTTGTCCTATTAAGCAAAAAAATGGGAAGGTGCGAACCGGGCGATAAGAGAACCTAATTACTTGTATTGAGAAAAAAAAAGTAAATAAATTTTCAGAGTTTAAGGGGAGACGTTAGTAGTTTGAAGTTGAAGTAGATTTTGGAAGAAACCGGAAACCGAATTCTAAATAGGAAACACATAATAAACCTTCACTCAAGTACAAAAGACCAAGGTGAAGTGTGAACCGGACGATAAGCGAACCTATTTACTCCTATTGAGAAAGATTAAATAGACATTCGGAGTATAGAATTAAAGTAGACTTAAGAAGGAACCTGATACTAATAGGAAATAAGCGTTAAACCTTTACTCCTGTTCAAAATACTGGAGAGGAATGTGAATAGGATGATGGGTGAAACTGACAGATAGATAGATAGATAGATAGATAGATAGATAGATAGATAGATAGATATGAAGGACTGTAATAGATAGATCGATATGAAGAGATTGTAATAGATAGACAGATGAAGGACTGTAATAGATAGATCGATATGAAGAGATTGTAATAGATAGATAGATAGATAGATAGATAGATAGATAGATAGATAGATAAAGATAGATGTAAAGAGGCTGTAGATAGATAGATAGATAGATAGATAGATAGATAGATAAAGATAGAATAGATAGATGTAAAGAGGCTGTAGATAGATAGATAGATAGATAGATAGATAGATAGATAGATAGATAGATGTAAAGAGGCTGAATAGATAGATAGATAGATAGATAGATAGATAGATAGATAGATAGATAGATAGATATAAACTACCGTGATAAACAGTTGACTATTGCATTCATTCTCAGAATCCAGAAAACAGAACGTCAGAATAGAAATATAGTAGAAGTTAAACGACAAAATTATGGTAAGATACAGCATAAAAAATGATAACAGATGAAGCAAAAGGTTGCTTGCTATTCTCACAATGGATAGAAAGTATAGAAAAGAAAATTGATAAAAGATGGCGAGATAAAACAGAGTGGTTTTAAGGGATATTATGACAGATTATAGCACGATACAATCGACAAGAAATGATTTAGAAACAGCACTTGTCCAGTCATTGCCATTATATATATATATATATATATATATATATATATATTATAATGAATTGAAATAGCAGTTAGATTAAAAACCTACTGTTCATGCATTTACTTTTATAAAGAATGCTCAATACAGACTAGAGCTTAATATTGTAATTTTTGTTGTTACAATGGTTTATAAAAGCATTATATCATCACACAAAAGTTTTCATGTTTCAGAACAATATTCGTTTTCTGCAGATAATATTTAAAATATTTTTATTGAGTAATACCGACACACTAAGAATCATATTGTTTAACTTCCTCCAAACACCCCTCTTTAATTTTCTGAACAACCATGAATTCATCTTATGTTTTCTGAAGTAAATCATTTTCCCCATTTATTTTTAAAATATTATCTGAAGAAGAACGCCATTCTTCTGAAACATGAACATTTTTGTGTAGTGATATAATGCTTTTATAAACAATTGTAATAAGACAAATTACAATATATATAACATGACATATAGGAAATATTCGAATGAAGTATGTAGGATGGAATATATGAAAACTAGTAGAATGTTTATGTTTTTTTTACACTGTTGTCAATGTTTCGTTCAATAACATCACCTTATACTGTTACATTTCCCGAGTCCCTCTCCCGCAGCTGTGACATGGTTCCCGCTGTCTTTTCAATAAATATTTGACTGAGAATTGTTTTAATGAGATTGCTTCCTTGGTACCGCCTCCTCGTGAATTTAAGCTTCCTATTAGGTTGGCAGCTAAAGTCTCATCGTCTCACTGTTGAACTAGATAGATGTCTACGTAAGTTCGGTTCTAATACTTTCTTTTCCTGTCTTTTTCGCCAGGGGAATTCTCTTCTGGTTTCTTGCTTCCCTATCATCTACGATCATCAGAAATTTAAATGCAACGTCAATCGCCATCTTCTGTCTTCCTGAATTCTGTTAAACTGATAGATAGATAGATAGATAGATAGATAGATAGATAGATATGAAGAGACTGTAATAGATAGATAGATAGATAGATAGATAGATAGATAGATGTGAAGAGGCTATAATAGATAGATAGATAGATAGATAGATAGATAGATAGATAGATAGATGTGAAAAAACTTTGATAGATAGATAAATAGATATGAAGAGACTGTAATAGATAGATAGATAGATAGATAGATAGATAGATAGATAGATGTGAAAAGACTGTAATAGATAGATAGATAGATAGATAGATAGATAGATAGATAGATAGATAGATAGATAGATAACAGATGGAGTAAAAGGTTCTTTCTTTTCACTAAAGTCTTTTCATTCTCTTTCACTCTCAGCAACCCCTTGTATCTTAGTGACATTATCGCATTGTCTGGGGTGAAATGACTAAAATATATATCGATAATTTTTTATATCAGTTAAGTGCCATACGTGATACACGCTTGGACAACCATGTCTAGAAAGAAACATGGCTGACTGGGAAGAAGATTTTCCTACAGTAGGCTGCCATTACTTTCTACGGTAGACTGGTTGTCAACCAAGGCTATAGAACCCAAACTGTCCTGTTATTTAATCCATAGCTATAGGTAAGAGATAGATAGATAACTTTCCCAAGGGTATTTGCGTGAAAGTGAATGCAAGGAATCAGAATTTAAACTCAGCTCTATGGTTTCTTGTTCTCAGCCTATATCCACTGCACCACAACATTTAATATGACGGGTTTAATTACTGATTATTATTCAAAAATTTTTCCAACTTATTCCTTTGATAATACTAGTAGTATAGCCCGGCGTTGCTCGGGTGTAATGAAAGCTTTAAAACTAATCCATGGTCCTGGAGTTCAAACTCAGCCTAAGGAATATTTGTGTGTAGTTTGGTGAGAATCGGATAAAAATTGTGGATTTGTATAAAGAACATACAGACACATAAACAGACACACACACAAACATCTTGCCTTATATATATATATATATATATATATATATATATATATATATTATCGATTTTCAGCACTATTGTAAGAACTGCAACCTTGAAACTTCTGAATATCGTTTCTTATGTCTTTGTCTATGAGTGTATCAAATTTGATTAAAATCGGACCACTCCTTCTATAACTTAATTTTTTCGATTATCGATTTTAAATATTTATCGGGGGTACCTTGACACAAAACCTAGCAAGAGCCCTCACAGACGCTTATAGTATAACTGTGTAAATTTTCAAGAAAATCGGTTCAGCTGTTTCGGAGTCTATAGGTAACGGACACACACCCATATGCACACACACACAGACAAAGTTCCATTTATAAATAAGTATATATATATATATATATATATATATATATATATATATATATATATATATATATATATATATATATATATATATATATATATGTGTGTGTGTGTGTGTGTGTGTGTGTGTGTGTGTGATAAAATATAGTTTTGAGCTATGTTATGTCTATGGGGAAATGTGTTTAACATGAGGAATAGAGAGCATATAAAATGTAAAAGTGAAAACTAATGTCAACACCAAGTGGGAAGAATCTGTTTCATGCTTGAACATATTCTTTATGATGGACAGATAAAACATAAAACAGATACTCGGTTTTAGCTTCAGCAGCTATCTATCTATCTATCTATCTATCTATCTATCTATCTATCTATCTATCTATCTATCTATTATAGACAAATAAAGAACAAAGTAGGAGCGGTGTCTCAATCTACACTCCCGGCCATTGTTATTATTATAACCCTATTTTTGTTTTTTTTTTTAAAAAATGATGTATTTCATACTATTTTTAGTATTTATTGCCAATTTTAAATGAAAATTGAATGGTTCTTTTGTTATTCTCTTGCAAAACTTTTACAAGGCAAGGAAGCAAAGATGGACTCGTGTGAATCACCCTAAATTTTATTTATTGATAAACTCCAATATAGGTAATTAATAAATATTTATAAATTCATTTGATGCACATGTTATTGTGCAGTATTAACAAAAGAACCATTCTATTTTCATTTATAATTATTCGCTTGGCAATAAATACTAAAAATAGTATGAAATGCATAATTTTTAAAAACTGGGGTGGCCTAATAATTATGGTCAGTAGCGTAACATGCTTCACTTTTATTATAGCTTCTTCACAGATGAAGCTATAATAAAAGTGAATTTTTTCAGAAATCGAAAACTGAAAAGAATTAAAAAAAAAGACAGTATACTGGAATGTTTAGGGTTGATTCATATTATCAGACATGTGTCACGTGTATAAAAGAAATAGATGATTATATTTTAAATGCATGTATGTGAAATGTTTTGTTTGTGTATGTATAGAAGCGTTTGTCTTTTTACATGTACGTGTGCGTGATAATATCCATGTCAATTGTATTGAAACGATGGAAAATTCTTAAATATATGTGTGAGAAATCTTTGGATGGTAAACTGTATGAGTGTGTGTTTGTAAAGTGCATTAGTGTGTGTTTGTATTATTACATATCTCTAAAGAAGCTTTGATAAAAGTGAAACATGTCAGAGTGAGACGCGTTTTGACCTTGCTGTATATTTATCTATCATTTCGTCAAATTCCAATTCATATATTCAACTCTCTCTCTATATAGACTTTAAAAACAGTAGCTACTCACCACGATTTACGCATCGTTCACCAACAATGGATTGAACACTCTTGGCTACTGGCGTTTGTATACACTGTACATATAACATGCAAAAATGTAATTGATAAAATCTAATTGATAGCTTCGAGGTAGAATCTCCGACTGATGTCAAATCGGTCGGGTTTCAACTCCGGCTGGAACCAATCGGATGTCTAACCGTACTGATGAGCTGTGATACATGTATTTTGGCAAGCAGGACTGCATATATACATATATTTATATATAGTATAGGACAAGAACTATTTTATCTTGTATGAGGCATCAAAATAAAGTTTAAAATTTCACCCAGTCCTAACACTTTTGCACACTACCGGTAGTAGTTAGGACAGGGGTGATTTTCCTAAAAACCTCACTGAAATTCAAATACAGTGTGAAAAGCCAAATAAATTGCTAATAAATATTGATTATTTAAAACTAGATGTAAAAGAAATGTTTTTCCTATTTTCTATTAAACAAGTTATTTTGAAGCAACTCATTATTCTATTATCCTTGGATGTGACTGACATTTTTCTTATTTGGGAACAAATACAAGCTGCTTGGCAGGAGATACCATTTGATACATTGAAGAAGCTTGTGATATCAATGCCTGACAGAATGAAGGATGCGATCAAAGCAAAAGGCTATTATAATAAATATTAAATTTATTTTGTAACAAGTATTTTTTTCTTGTTAAAGCATTTGTTGAGTAAATCAAATAAAATTACTTTAATCGAATTGTTTATTTTTTGTCAATATGCATCATAAAAAATAAAATAGTTTTTGTCATAATACTTTTGTACAGTACCGTATATATGCATATATATATATATATATGTATATGTTGTATACCTACCTATATACGGGCATTGGATGTTCCTGTTCTCTTAAATACGTGAACACTATTTGAGTAGAGTAGAATGATTATGCTGATTAACAGTCATCGCTCTTTGTTTTTATCACTGCCTACGTACGTAGGAGGAACACAGAGGGGGCTCCGTCGAAGGGTAGAGCCTCGTCTTGGGAAAATCGTAGGCCCAGTCTTGTGCAGAGTCAACGGGATACTTTGGCCGGGCTTAAGGATTCGGGGACTTCACTTTAAAAATGGCCTTGTGCTGCATTCCACCTATGTGGGGAGGTAGATAAATACAGAGCGATTCTATTGACTAGCAGTTCACTATCAGTGTATCTACCTCACGCAAGATGCGAGTCTTGTACTTGTTGATATATTATTATTCCCAATCTCCGTTTTGGTGATTACTCACTCAGTGAACTTTGAGACTTACAATAATATATATATATATATATATATATATATATATATATATATATATGTGTGTGTGTGTGTGTGTGTGTGTGTGTGTGTGTGTGTGTGTGTACGAACGCTCTAAAAAATTTTAGTAAGTGGAAATATAAACATGAAACGGAAATCGATGGGTCTATAAAATATTTGTAAGGACAAATGTTTTTGAATTTTACTCTGATATTTATGAGTTGTGGGAATTAATGTTGACTAGCAGTATAACCCGGCGTTGCTCGGGTGTAATGAAAGCTTTAAAACTAATCCATGGTCCTGGAGCTCAAACCCTCTGGACGTTGGCACGAAAGACTAAAATAGTCGTTTCCAGTTAAAGCGAAACCGTAGACCGAAAGAAAAATGAATGGATGTAAGTTCAAATTTTGATTTCCTGGTATCGATATCAAATAAGTTTTTTTCGTCCTAACTGAATTTTGAAGGGTAAATAAGTCCTCTGAGTAAATGGTATCATGGCTGAGACTAAGAACTACAATTATACCTACTTAGAGCCAAACCCGAAGCAAAAACTAAAATAAAAGGGCTGAAAAAATACAGACATACAGGCAGATAAACAGACACACACACACAAACAAACATCTCGCCTTATATATATATATATATATATATATATATATATATATTATCGATTTTCTGCACTATTGTAAGAACTGCAACCTTGAAACTTCTGAATATCGTTTCATACGTCTTTGTCTATGAGTGTATCAAATTTGATTAAAATCGGACCACTCCTTCTATAACCCGATTTTTTCGATTATCGATTTTCGATATTTATCGGGGGTACCTCGACACAAAACTTAGCTAAGAACACACGCAGACGCTTATAGTACAACTGTGTAAATTTTCAAGAAAATCGGTTCAGCTGTTTCGGAGTCTATAGGTAACGGACACACACACACACACACAACCATATACACACACACAGACAATGTTCCATTTATAAATAAGTTTAGATATAGCGAGGGATTTCATTGTCCTTATGTTACGGTTTAACGGAATTATTATCGAGATTGAAGGTAATGTCTAGGTAATTCAAAATCTTTAAGTTGGAAGCAATTTCTATTTTAAATCCTAGCATACTGACAGTCTTAATGATTTTCTTCTGGATTCATATATATATATATGGTTGAGTTGTGATACGTTTTAGCGCCAAGGTTGTTTTTTTCTCAGTAGTTTGACTAATAAAATGTATTCTGGAAAGCAGGGGATTTTTTTATCGTAAAGTTCTCGATATCGGGGTAGGGATAGAGCGTTGATAAGCACAAAGAGTTTGTCACTTTAGCCGTTATGATATTCTCATTCATCAGGGCTGAAAAGAGCGAACGTAATAACGGTGTCCTCACGAAACTTCGAAGTCAGCATGAACCTGCTCAGTTAAAGTGACAAACTCTTTGTTCTTATATATATATATATATATATATATATATATATATATAAGAAAAACATTTAGGCAGACACGTTATTTCATGGTAAATCGGGGGTTTAGACCTATTTCAGGCGAACCATCATCAGCTTCTGTCTTTATTGTACAGAAGATTTTACACGAATCTTATGTATAATAAAGACGGAAGCTGATGATAGTTCGCCTGAAATAGGCATAAACTTCCGATTTACCATGAAATAACGTGTCTGCCTTATTTTTTTCTTATATTTGCTTTATACATATATATTTAGAGCTCTCTTAGAGAGTTATCCTACCACTGTATGTACAGGATACTCCTTTGGATTCTTCTATATCTGCAACGCATGCTGATATATATATATATATATATATATATATATATATATATATATATATATATATAGTTTTAGTGCAAAGACTTTGTCAATTTAACTGAGCAGGTTTCTGTAGAAAAAAAAAACAGCCCTGATGAGTGAAGATATAACGGTGTCCTCACGAAACTTCGAAGTCGGTAGAAATCTGCTCAGTTAAAGTGACAAACCCTTTGTACACAACACACGTAGAAACACGCACGCACACACACACACACACACACACACACACACACACACACACATTTGCTACAAACCAAACACCTCTAATTTTGAGGGAATTATATATATATATATATATATATATATATATATATATGTGTGTGTGTGTGTGTGTGTGTGTGTGTGTGTATGTGTGTGTAAAAACTGGGATAAAATTAAAATATATATCTGTAAAATAGCGAAAGAATTTTTTTTTGGTTTGATTCCTAAATTTGTATACAAATTTGTAAGCTAAAATATTTATAGACACATACTTATCTGAACAGAATATCAATGATTACATATTTATGTGTAAATTTTCACACACACACACACACATTGTGAGTTGATGTGTATATATATATAGAGAGAGAGAGAGACGCGCAAATGCATCTGCATAGATACATAAATGCATCTGTCTATGTATCTATCTACATACAAATCATTTCTCTCTCTCTTTCTCTCTCACTCTCTCTCTATATATATATTTATATAAATATATAGAACCTGCAACTCGCTTAACGACATCTGCCCTTTATGCTTAAGTGAAAAGCTACAAATTCTAAAGTACCCCAACAATGGCGAACTATTGAACCGTAGAGACGAACTAGTAGTGTTATGTAAACATCGGAAATATTTTTCGTTAAAATTTAATTAACCAAAAAATACCTCATTCACATGAAATAATCCCCTCCAAAAATGTAATTAATACCCATGTTTAATCCTCAAAATAAAAAAAAAACGAACATCGTAAAAATAAAAGAAAATAAACCCACACAACATTAATAGCAACTTTATTCCATCCAGTCATAGATAGTAGTAAAATAAAAAGTATCTTCTTAAAAAACCTTACATCCCTATATAAGAATGACCCAGACAAAACTAAAAAATGGCCTGCCCAAAACTAAGCTACTCCGCACTCCTCTCCTAACCCAAGGCTGTATCACTATGGCTACAAACTGCAAGGCTAAATCGTACTAAACTCCTACCACATTCACTTACATATCATATTACCAAAAATAAATCGTTTTCACCATTTATTTTTCATTTCAACTTATCACCAGATGAGGAGCCAACGTAGCTCCGAAACGCGAAAATTTTTTTGTAGTGATGCTATGCTTTTATAAACCATTGTAACAACCATTACAATATAACGCTCTACGTTGTATCGAGCACTCTTTATAAAAGTAAATGCATGAACAGTGGGTTTAAAACCTACGTGTTCCATAACTTTCTTACACTATATATATATATATATATATATATATATATATATATATATAAACACACACACACACACGCACACACACACACACACACACACACACACACACACACACATATATATATATATTTTGCACACTTTGAGATTTCACATTTTTTTCTCTCTCTTTCTCTCTCTCTATATATTTGTTTGTTTGTTTGCGTGCTGCACTGTGCGTGTGTGTGCGCACTACAGTGTGTGTGTTTGCGGACGAGTTTTATTGATGCGAAAACAACATATCTATAAGAAAAAACGATGAGGCTAATCAATACAATCTATCATATCTATCAGCATGGATGTACTTCATTGTTAATCCGTTGCAGAAGACGCATCCACTAACGAATGTTTTTTTTAACTCTTGATACTACGAATTTTACGTTTTCAACAGGTGATAACTTTCCCTTTTTTTATTCTTTCCTTTTGCTCCGCCCCTGTTTACTGCCAGCAACCAAGACAAAACGAGAAAGATTACATATGAGAGCAGGTAAATGAAAGAAGCGAAAAAAATTCCCATTTAAAAAAATAAATGTTCGCTGACGTGGAACGGGACATATTTGCGACAACTTATATTTTTCTAAAGCAAGCAACAAATGGTACATTGTGTAAAGGAAAAGTTTAATTTAATTTTTGTGAATATTATTTTCTTCGTTTTCATTTACATTTAAGCAGATTTTATGATTTGAAGACTCAATTCTGGAATGCATACAGACATAAACACGCGTGTACACACACACACACACACACACACACACACACACACACACATTTTAACATCATCATTAACTACCTGATGAGACATTGCTCTTAACAATGTCGAAACAAAATGTACAATTTTGTAGTAGTTTGTACATGTTCTAAAGTAATAATTAATAATAAATATTCATTGGTCTATTTTTATATTGAGCACTGTTTTAAATTAATGCTTTGAACATAGCAATTATTTTCTTTGTTTCTTATTCATTTGGATACACGCACACACACACACACGCATACATACATATATATATAGGAATGCAATTTCATTGTATATTGCTATAAATGCACACAAAGACACATGCACACACACACACACACACACACACACACACACACACATATATATATATATATATATATATATATATATACTTGTATGCACAAGTATAAATTGTAGACATATATATATATGAAACGCACATATGTTTATCTATCTATATCATATTAATAATTATGTGATAAACACTATCGTTCTTGCGAAGAGTTCTGATGACTCAAAAATTATATATCTGCTTCTGTTTATCTATCTATCTATCTATCTATCTATCTATCTATCTATCTATCTATCTATCTCGACCTGCCCATATCTATCTATCTATCTATCTATCTATCTATCTATCTATCTATCTATCTATCTATCTATCTATCGCAGCCTGTTCATTATCTATCTTTCTCTCTTATTCTGTCCGTATATCTCGTATGTTCATTATCTTATCTATCTATCTATCTATCTATCTATCTATCTATCTATCTATCTATCTATCTATCTATCGCAGCCTGTTCATTATCTATCTTTCTCTCTTATTCTGTCCGTATATCTCGTATGTTCATTATCTATCTATCTATCTATCTATCTATCTATCTATCTATCTATCTATCTATCTATCGCAGCCTGTTCATTATCTATCTTTCTCTCTTATTCTGTCCGTATATCTCGTATGTTCATTATCTATCTATCTATCTATCTATCTATCTATCTATCTATCTATCTATCTATCTATCTATCTATCTATCTATTGATGCATTCATTGATGTGGAGAAATGTTTACAAGTTGAGCGTCCTTCCTAAAAACATATTTGTCGGTGATCAATTATCCAATGAACATCTGGACTGATTTAATAACCAAAGATAAATAAAGTTTAAATAACTTGAAGAACCATTCGTAAACAGATATAACATTAATTTATTTAAAGAAATAGAAAAACTTTAATAAAAAAAGCGCCTAATCTGGCCAAATAATCATCTACCTATCGGCACAGGGAAATATATTTGATCTCACTGCATCGAAATAAGCCTTTCGTATTTTCTATTTATTTAAATGTTTTTTGTTTTGTTTTTTCGCTTAACTTGAATGAAATCAAAAACTGTTTTTCCTTTTTTTTTCTCGAATAATCTCACATCGTTAAATTAGCGAAACAAAAAAGGGATCTCATTTTGAAAAAAGTTTCCCATTCTTCTCATAATTATAGATTCACCGTTTTTGCTACAAACGCAAATCGTTTAACTTTTTCTTTGCTGGCTGGTACAATATATGAATTGTTAAATGTGTGAGTACTTTCGGCTTTTACACGCAATTGTCAATGAAATGTTGTCTTTTTTTCCATGTCAGCTTCATTGCTTGTAAAATATAGGGTCTTCACGTGTCATACTCGTTTTATAGAGTAATACGTCTTTACGTGTCACTTCGTGTTATTCTGCCAGCACTTATTTGTAACATTTTTTAAAAATTTCATTCTTATTTATTTATAAAAAAAAAAAATACAACATAAAATTGATACGTGAAGACGAGATACTTAAGAAACGAACATGACACATGATGACGCGATATTTGTGAAACGATGAAACCGACATAGAATAAAAAAAAGCTCTTCGATAATAGCTTATGAAAACCGAAAATATTCAGGCACTAGCCATTTGATATTCAAAATTTTCACTGGAAACCAGCAAAATGACACGATATTTTACCAGTATATATATATATATATATATATATATATATATATATATATATATATATATACATATATATATATATATATATATATATATATATATATATATATACTGGTAAAAAAGCTACCTTCAAATGATGAGTATTTAAGTAAACTTTATGTATGTGCGTGTGTATGTGTGTAGGTATACGTGTTTGGTAACATAAGTCAGTCGCTTTTTGTGAAGTGGTTTATTTACGTCGTGTTTTCATCCACACTATCAATATGTAAGTATATATATTTATATATAAAAGTAAGTATAACTTACTTCCGAGTTTTTTTGTTTTTTTTTTTTAATCGGGGAATTACTTATCATTTCGGATTGACATCCTCTCACCTTTTCTCTCACCATCGGAAATGGCTACATGTTTACACTATGTGCACACGTTTAAAACTTCGCAATTAATGTTCATGCCGTGTCAGTTAAGGTAAACAACTGGTTGTATCTAAGAGTTGCCTTCCTTGATTAACTGTGGGGAATAATAGCTACTTCCTGTATCTTTTTTTAATTATTATTTTAGATTAAAAATGTAGAATTGACATTCTTGTCGGGCGATGGAAGAAAAATAAGTTTTAATATCAATTAGTCGTCTTCCTTGTCATATTGAAAATCGAACGGTTATGTGTCCAGTTGAACGTTCAACTGAGGTTCTGGTCGTATATTTCAAAGGAAGTAACAGTTTGCATCTAAGAGTTGTCTCCCTTGACGTAGTTGCAATTAGCCGTAATTTATCGACGACCACATGGCAAACAACCCCCCCGCCTTTACTTTTCTGCACACATTCTCAATAATTGTTCTTCTTTTTTTTTTCTTTCTTTCTGATGAACATTGAATACTATTTCTATGCCAACAGGTGTGGAGCAGACGCAAGTATGATAATGGTAGACAAAATAGTGAATAAGCCACAAATAATTAAGCAGAGGCGATCAATGACCATGGCAGCGAATTTCCAATCGCCTTTGACCTCCTCATCATCCTCATCAGCTTTATACTTCCGTGTTATTTTTTGTATTTCTTTTAGGATGGCCATCAGTTCTCCACGTCCGGCATTGTCGGCGATCAAGGGTAAAGGAGGTTTCACGCCCCCGTTTGGGTTGTCCGGTCGGATCTCATCCTCAATGTCTAGCACGTTGGCCAGCAGACTCTTGGAGGAACGCTCAATCAGCTTCATATCCTGAGCACGAGAATTCTGGACGGTGTGCTTCTTCGGCATGCGTACACGTTCGATCCCTGGGCGACTCATGCGGAGGACGTAGGCTAACCAACCGCAGATTCCTTTTCTCACCTGAAATGACACAAAAGATGAAAAACAATGGTAGAATTATTGGATGCCAGAGAACATTCGATAAAATATAATAGGTTAAAGTAAAACATCTGGTAGAGTGTACAAAGCATCAGTCAACCAATGATTAATATAATCATTTCACTAGTTGAGTAATTCCACGTAAAGAAACAAAATCAGGAAAAGAGTACACAACATCAGTTAACCCAATATTAATTATAAGCTCACTGAGTAGCTGGGTATGTTCAACGTTATTAAAGCTGAAGTTACAAAATCAGACAAAGAGAAAAACACATTAGTCAAAGAATTCACTGTGTAACAAAATTTTGACTTTTTTTTTTTAATCACATCACCCCAAGCAAGGCGGTAAGGCCACTGGTGTGCAGGGGGCTACGTAAGAGTGAATAGACTGGAAGAGAGAAAGCCGGAAACCATATCCTAAACAGGGAACAAGGGATGAGCCTCTACACCTGCTCAATAGACGTGGGTGGAGTGTGAACCGGGCGATAGTTCAGTCTATCTACTCCAATTGAAAAAATAAAAATAAAAAAGAAAAGTGAAAAGATTGGAAAAGAGAAAGCCGGAAACCATATCCTAAACAGGGAACAAGAGGTCAGTAAGTATTATTTTCTAATGTCTTCAAAGAAAATGATTGTTATTCTTTTCAAACATTGATTTTGTGACCTGTTTATCGATGTTTTGAAATTAACATATTTTCCATTACATGCCAGGCATATTCAATTTTTAATTTTCGAGAACTTTCTATAAGTTTCAAGAAACTTTTGAGATATTTCTAAAAGTTTCAAGATTTTCTCAAACGCACTAGCTACTTAGAATCGTATGGCAAAACTATGACGGGGGATAATATTTTGGGGTTGATTCGTGAAAGTAATTTAGAGTGTAAGAGAAAACTACTCACTTCTAAGTTTTTTTTGGACTCTCTTTTTTAATCATTGAATAAATAAATGCTACTTTTGAATTGTATGTCGTTCTGTTCCTACTTTGCGTGAAGGAGGATATTAACATTCGCCAGTTTTCTCAATGGCAGTAGGTGAATTTCATAAATACCATTGTCCTGGTCATAAAAACAAAGTTTGAAGGAAGTAGCCTCTGTAGGTGTAAGCAAATTGGAAATAACCATTGCTACCCGAGGAGAAAAATCGTGTTACCCAGTGTTGTTGGTGGAAACAATCTTAACAAAATTAAATACGCAGATGAAGCCGTGTTACTGGTTGACTGATAAAATAAACTGCAAGAATCTTCTAGATATAGAAATAAAGAACTCACTATAAAATGTCAGTCAGTCAAGTGCCATACGTGATACACGCTATGGGCGATCATGTCTTGAAAGAGACATTTTTAACTGGGCAGAAGATTATCCCGCAGTAGTTTGCCATTGCTTTCTGCGGTAGACTGGTTTGGTTGCTAACCAATGCTATAGAACACAATCTGTCTTATTATTTAACCCATAAATGGAGTGAAAAGACGGATTAATGTCTTCCTCAAGTGTATTTTTGCGTAAGTGAAAGCAAGAAATTCACTTGGAATTCTGACTCGGTCCCCCGATTTGTCGTTCAGAGTCGATATCTACTGCACCACAACGCACATCCTATCAAATGTAAAAACCCAAAATATATTGTCGTTAGTAAGAAAAAGAACCCAAGATAACAGCTACGAATGGGAGATGTCGAAATCAAAGAAGTACAGAAATTTATATAATTGGATAGACTTTTTACAGACGACAGAAAACGTGACAATGAAATCAGAAGAAATAGCGAAGTTTGAGGGAAATATTAGTCACTTTTCATACATTCGAAACGTAAAGAAATCGGAATAGTTACAGTAAAATAAGCATTGATATTGTTTGCTTTTCTTTGAAAATTACTTAATATTGGAGTGGGTAAAATTTTTATTTAATTTATCCATATTGTATCCACATTGTATCCATATTTTTACAGATAGACCAACAACAATCCTTTTGGCTACTGTCAAGCTGAAGTCAATATCCACCGACCATTCGTTTATTAGACCAATGAGTTAAGTGCTGGGGCAGGGGTTCGAATCCCTAGAGCCAGACTCTCTCAAAATCTAGAAAAACTACTCACTTAAAAATTTTTGTGGTCCCTTCTGTATAATTCTAGAATAAATATATGCTACTTTTCAATATTGTGTCGTTCCGATTCTACTTTTCGTGAAGGAGGATATTCACATTCGCCAGTTTTTCGAATGAGAATTGGTGGAGTTCATAAATATCATTGTCTTGGTCACAAAAACAAAGTTTAAAGGAAATATTAGCCATTTTGCATACTTTCTAGACGTAAGTAAATAAGAATTAACATTTGCTTACCAAAGTACAAAAATCGTGTTACACAGTGAATTATCAGTTCACTGAGTGGGTGAGTAAATTCCCTCTGACAAAGCCGTAGACACAGCATCGGTCAATTAGTACACAACATCAATCAATCCCTCATATTAAATAAAAATAAATGCTACTTTTGAAGATTATATTGTATCAATTGCTTGGCTCGCTACTAAGAAAGTTTGTTCCCTGGGTTGCGTTTGGCAATTTTTGTCGCCAAAATCTATTTCACATATTTATACTGTTACAGAATGCGAAAGCCAAAAACAAAATAGTCAGCGATTGGACAGAATGCCCCGTGAGCATATTCTTCTGACAGTTATGTATTGCTTTTGTTTGGGTTTTCAATATAAGCCCCAAGCGGCACGAATTCAACAGAGTGTTGCAAGAATTCTGAAGTGTCGACACGACTCCCACACATAGATTAGCGACCGGCTAAGAACACCCGTGAAGGGACACTGAGCCAACGTGTGAAATACATTTCTGTGATGTAATTTCTCCCACTGCCTCTTAGAATCCAAACTACCATCACTCTCTCCTAAAAAAACGAATGAGAAAAATAATTGGTTCTTTTCATTGTTACCATTTTATGTATTAGCGTGTTGACTCGGAGACGAAACAGAACTCAACAAAATGTCTACCATTCGTCCTTGCTTTGAATATTGCTGCGCCATCTTGTCTGGTGCTCCTGTTATATCAGTCAGTTAAGTCTCATACGTGATACACGCTTGAACGTTCATGTCTCGAAAGAAAAGTGACTGACTGGGCAAAAGATTTTCCCGCAGTAGGTTGCCATTGCTTTCTGCGGTAGACCGGTTGCCAAACAAGGCTACAGAACCTAATCTGTCATGTAATTTAGGCCATAGCTGGAGGAAATAGACGGATTAATACCTTTGCGCGTAAATGAATGCAACGAATTCAACTGGAATTCGAACTCGGATCTCCGAGTTCTCGTCCCGAGCCGATATCCAGTGCACTACAACGCAGAGAAATTTCTGGTAAAATCCAAAGAAGAATCTGAAATGTTACTGGTCCTCACATAAAATCTCGCCTTCAGTCATTTTCCCACCGTCGTAACATATCGTTCATTTGAAACGCTTTCATGGTAATTGTTCTTGTTTTTATTTAAGCGTGGGTCAGTCTACTTACCCAGTTCGGCATCGTATGTGTCTCTGGACTGCGGTGATGGTAGTTAAGCACCCATACTGTAAGAACTACAGATACAGAACAGGTCACCATAATGCAGGCGAAGTAAACACCTAGAATGACAAGAAATATAAAAGATCAAACACAAATCCTAAATTAACGAAATAATTTAAGTTTTAAGATAAGAATTGAAGAAACAGCAAAAATGAGCTAACATGGAAAAAAAAAAAGAAAATGTAAAACTTAAAATCTTATTCAATGTAATCAATAACATCTCATTGCTTCCAAAAGATCTTCGTACTTGAATAACAAATGTAATCCGTTGTCATAAACGTAGAGAAGGTTGCAATGAACTGTTCTCTACGTGGACTTGACACCAGTTATTTCTCAATAACTTATCTGGTTAATACTTTAACGAGTAGCCATAATCATATATATGACCACATATATACAAGTATTTTTTTATAATCATTTCAACGCAAGCAAGGTAGGACCACCACTGGTGCACATGGGGTTACAGTGAGAGAAAAACAGGGCACAGAGGATGCTTAAGAAAAGATAAGAGGTAGATAAGATTTAGAAAGATGGATGAAATTTAGGGAGGTAGGGGATGACAACTGACGTTGCATTTAAATTTTTAGAGATTGTAGCTACCAGGAAAGCAAGTATACAGAAGAGAATTCCACAGGCGAGAAGTGCAAAAGAAGAAACTGTTAGAGTAGAAGTGGCGGTTACATTTGACTATTTTGACGGTAAAAGGGTGGGACATTGAAGTCAATCTATTCGCACGAGTCAATTCATGTGATCGGTGCACCATGGAAAGAAGCTCGTCAGAGCAGAAATCGTGAAAATATTTGTAGAAAAGACAGTGAGAAGCCACACCCCGCCGGTGAGAAAGTCACTGAAGTCGAGCTGCTGGATCGAGACCGATTACGTTGCAGATTCTTCTTTGGATTTTATCGAGAACCCCGAGATGAATAGCGGGAGCACCTGACCAGAGATGACAGCTGTATTCAATCTCCGAGACGTATTCCGCCCTGACTGCCTGGTTGGAAGTCGGTTCTGACAAATTTTGAATGCCACATGTACTGTAGTGGTAATTCCTTTTGACATAAGTGTTTTATAGATCTTTTTTATTTTGAGGGGAAGAAAACAAAAAGACGAATATAAATACTTTTATGCCTATTTATTTTAAACTAACAAATAACGCAGTGGTGTAATAATATTGTAAATATTATTATATATATTATATATATATAATAAATAATATTGAGAGAAAGAAATAATGAAAAATACTACTGCGAAAGAGAGAGAGAGAGAAGAAGAGTGAGAGAAAGAGAGAAAGGGAGAAGGAGGGGCAGAGAGAGAGAGCGAGCGAGAGAGAGAGAGAGAGAGCGAGCGAGAGAGTGAGTGAGTGAGAGAGAGAGAGAGAGAGAGAGAGAGAGAGAGAGAGAGAGAGGCGGAAATTCATTCCGTCGATAAGGAAGACATTTCAATGACAAAGTGAGCAAAGATGGCGATAAATTTAGCACATCACAAGTTTCGTGTAGTTTTATCTTTAGACGGTGTCTTGCTGCCAAAAGTGTGTTTAGAGTTGCCGATTAGTACTTTTCACACGCATTTAAAGTAGCCAGACATTCAAATAAAGAAGTTGATTACACTGTTGTTTTTTCTTTTCATTTAACTACATATCGACACTTATTGGCTTATTTAATGACGAATGTAAGACTTATTGTTGAAAAATAACAATGAAGTAGTAAACAGATTGAAATAGGTTTAGCTTTACACTCGATTCGTCAGAAAAAGTAGACATAGGTTCAATTTGTATTCGAGTTGACAAAACGTTGACAAAGGTCCAGTTTAAACTAGATTTATCACAAAAGTAGACATAGTTTTGATTTGCACTGTAGCTATAAAAAAAATAGACATAAGTCCGATTCACACTGGAGTCATCACAAAGGCAGACATGTTTCTGATTCACACTCAAATCGTCAAAAGTTAGACATACGTCCAATTTACACTAGAGTTATCACAAAAGTTGAAATAGGTTTGGTTTGTTATAAAAAAAATAGACATAGATCCGGTTTGTATTAAAGTTAAAATCTTAAACATAAATCTGTTTTACATAGGAGTTAAAAACGTAAACGTAGGCATGTGAGTCGACAAAATGTAAGAAATAGACCCGGTTTAAGCTCGAGTAGCATCGTATGTGCGTTGTAGTTCATTGGATACCGGCTCGGAACGAGAGATCGTGGAGCCGAGTTCGAATTCCAACTGAATTCATTGCATTCACTTACGCGCAAATACCCTTGGGAAAGGTATTAATCCGTCTATTCCTTCCAGTTATGGGTTAAATAACAGGACAGATTGGGTTCTATAGCCTTGGTCGGCAACCAGTTAACCTCAGAAAGCAATGGCAATCTACTTAATCTTCTTCTCAGTCAGTCATGTCTCTTTCGAGACATGATCGCCCAAGCGTGTATCACGTATGGCACTTAACTGAACTGCATCGACGAACATTGTCTGGTTTACATGTGAGTCATCAAAAAGCTAGGCATAGGTCCGTTTTACTCTAACAGCACAAATGTAAATATATACACGGTTTAAACGAGAGTTTAAATAGGTAGACATTTATTTATATTATACTTATCCACCTTTTTTTGTTGTGTGTGTTTGTGTTTGTGTTTGTGTTTGTGTTTGTGTTTGTGTTACTTCCCTATGGGGACAGTGTCGGCCTATTCTAAGCCTAACCAACAGGCCTGGAAGCTGAACAAAAAGGTATTTCCAGGAACTCGATATTAAGCGTCTATTGCGCGAAGTAAGTCGTATTAAGACTGGCGTCTTATGTGAAGCGACTACATTTGCATCATTATGCCTTATTAGGCATACACCTAACTCTCTCACAATAGCCGTAAATGCGGGCGTTGTCATTCATATAAGTCGTAACTTGGAGGCAACCTTTATATATTACATGTAACTTGAATTTTTGTTACTTTTTTCTGTATTTTATCATTAGAATTCTATGAGTTCTGTCCGAATAAGATCGTGGCAGTTAAAAAATATCTCGAACAATGACGCGTAACTACGCATCGAAGTAGCCTCTTTGAGATGTAACATACTTGTTACCTTACACTTTTCAAACATTCCTCTCTAGAGATACGAAGAACGATTATCTT
This sequence comes from Ascarosepion bandense, assembly GCA_037127315.1. Lineage (NCBI taxonomy): Eukaryota > Metazoa > Mollusca > Cephalopoda > Sepiida > Sepiidae > Ascarosepion > Ascarosepion bandense. Next base: position 1,849,415 of record JBBBDQ010000991.1, read on the forward strand.
CCTTTAGCTGAGATAAGTCATGGGGGTCACATAACACCCACTTAGTGACGTCACTTTGTACAGTGACGAAAGTGGTCAGTCATTCAGATTTGTCTACATAAGTTAAACGAAGCAGTTGTTCGTTTGGATCTGGCTGCACAGGCCGGGGCTAAATCTGCTCTCTCAGCCAGCAGCTTCCAAGACCACGGTACCGTCTCTTAGGAATGTCTCCCACAGGTATAGAAAGAAACTCCGGCTCGCAGTTTAAGAAAACCTAAGAGGTGCCGTTTACTGTTCGTGAAATATGTTCTCGCTTGGGACAATAAATGAATTCGGTCCGTTTGAATCTGAAATGCTAAACATGGTTTCTCCAGAAAGAAATAAGGATCTCCATATCATTCCTTTTACTTTCAGCCATTCCGTTCCTTTAGTAAAATACGGTGTTATTATATCATGGATATAACAATGCCCATAATGGGAGAACTACAGAGGGGTGAATAGACATTTCTTCTAAGCTCTCCCGTTATACCTCTTTTGGAATTGGTATTAGGTATTTCGTTGCAATCTGTGTAAGCTTGTCTACGTTCTTGAATTGCGTTTATTTGAACGACGCTAGCCAGAAGTTCCAGATAGCTAAATCTGGACAGGGGAAAGGTTCTGAGTGATCTACGTAATATGATGTTTTCTAAAAAACAAGTGCACGAATATTTCTTGATCTACTAGCTCGATATTTGTGAATACAGCGGTTCCACAATGCACAATCTCATTCAGTGGTGCCTCACTTAGATCTGAATAACTCCACAGGAGAATATTTATTTAGGCATGCACAACAAGGTATCATCTGTTGCCTTATTGTCTCCCCATTTATTTAACATTAGATTAAAAACATACATTTTTAGGTGTGCCCTTAAAGTAATTTTGTTCCCGAAAGGCCCGAAACTGGCTTCCCCTTATGAGCATGACCAAGTGGCGAGTGACTTCAATTATCTCTTTACAATGATATGAAATGAAATCTTATTAATCTTATAAAATTCGATGACGATCTACGAGGAAACGAAGTAAATGCCTTCGGCGATAAGTTAATAAAAATCGATGTGATTAGTGTAATTATCTGTTTCGAATTAGCGATTCGTTGCGTATTTGACGGAAGTTACTTACCAATAAGTGGCACAGCATCAGACGTGGGAGGCATTGTCTCGGCTACCAGTAACAGGAACACCATGAGAGACAGAAGGATTGTTACACCTGGGGAAGAAATCAAATCAAGATAATCAACATCGATTAACGAGGTGATCGATAGATCAGTCAGTTTATTTCTGCACACAAGCTACAGAAATATACAGAGCTACACAAACATACATACACATGCATGTACACAATCACACTGGTACAACACACACACAAGTACACAAACACACACAGAGATACACACAGAAGTACAAAATTTTGAAGGTGCACATACACACAGCTACACAAACACACATACACATGCACGTACATAAACACACACAGGTACACAATCACACAGATAAGAAACACACACAAGTACAGAACACACACATAAATACACAAACACATACAAATGCAAACACAGGTACACAATTACATAGATACAAACACACATAACTACACAAACATACACGTACACACAAGCACATGCATACAATCACACAGGTACAAAATACTCACAAGTAAAGAATCACGTACACACAGATACACACGCACAAGTATATAATTTTACAGATTCAAATACACACATAGGTATACAAGCACAGACATCGCTTCACACGTTTCTCTCTATCCAACATTTGTCATTTTTGGCTAGAGTAAGTTGAAGGGATCAGGCCAAGAAGTGCGTTAAGTGAAGAGATCACAACAAAGCAGGTATAAAAATTGTGGTGTATAAAATAAGCAAAAGAGCCCCCACTTCTTTTTTAAAATTGTTTCACCCCAAGCAAGGCAGTACTGTCATTGGTGCGCAGGGGGCTACATAAGAAAAAGTGAAAGCTTTGCATAGGAGGAGAGCGAAGAGAAAAAGGAAACGATTACTGGAAATATCTGAGAAAGAGCGAGAGAAGGATAGGAATACTGGTGTGAAGAGAGCTGTGAGAGTAGAATCAAAAAGTGAGAAGAACAAGATACAAGGGGTGTTGGGGGAAGGACAGGAGAAGGACTGGAGTCAAGCCGATAAGAGATGGCAATTGACATTGCATTTAAACTCTTGGAGATTCAGGGAGGCAAGTACAGGAAAGTGCGAGAGAAGAAGCTGAGGAAGTAGAAGTTGAGGCTGCATTTGGTTGTTTTAACTGTAAAAGTGTGAGACATTGTTGCCTGTCCGGTTACTCGAGTAATTTCTTGTAGAGGGGCACCAGTAAGTTAAGCTTATCGGAGCAGCAGCCATGAAAATATTTGTAGAAGAGACAGAGGGAAGCCACATTTTGTCGGTGAGAAAGTGGTTGGAGTCGAGCCGCCAGGTCAGGACTGATCCCATTACAGATTCTCCTCTGGAGCCTGTCGAGAAGCCCTACATGAATAGCAGGGTGTCGAGCAGATATGACAACAGTATTCAATGCATGGGCGGATTGTTGATTTGTATATGTGCAAGATGGACTTTGGCTAGAAAAACATCCTGGCTCGACACAGTGACCCAAGATTCCTAGCAGTAATTTAGCTATTGATTCGACTATTGATTTAAGCAAAGTATTATTATTATTATTATTGTTTTCTTTGATTTCTGTTGTCTACACATTTCCTTTCGGGTCCCAGCCAGTAACCCAAGTTTAGAAATAGCAACATGACATTTTCCACTGCACATTTGTAAAAATAAAAAGAAGAACCCACAGACACATACGCATTTTTCATAAATACAGTCCTTTGTAGAGTGTGAGCTGTGTTTGTGGAAACAATCTTTTCAGACTTGGGCTTTCAGAAACCCGATTCATTATTATTATCGTTCGAAAAAGAATTATCGTAACCGACGAAAATTGTCAGTATCACCTGCTCTATCCCACCCTAATACAATCCTGTCATTGACCGGAGGGAAATTACAGAAGAATATTTTGAAAGGAATTGGCAATGGTGAGATTAGCGGTTTCCTCATAAAGAAACATTTGAAATTCATTGACCCAACAGTTAGCGTTATCACTTGTTGAATAAGTTAAATCCGGCAGCAAGTGCCCTGATCAGGAGACTGGAGATTTTGAGGAGAGTAGAACCATCTCTTAGTTGCTGTTGTTTCAAAATCTACCCTGACCCGGCGTGGTAGCACCTGTTAGGGTTCCAGCTATAGGAAAATAGTGAACTCCACAAAAAAAAAAAAAATAAATGAAAGTATAAAAATACATTTTAATTGTTTGAACATTATTTTTAATCGATACTCATATTTGAGTAGATATTCTGTTTTTAATTAAACAGTATATTTATATATTTCTACCAGCCTGATTATTTATGAGAAATTTTGTGGGAAAATGTGGCATTCGGAAGGATTCGAACCTGCGAGCCCTAACAACATAGGGGAAAGCCACCAATTGATCTGGTGTGTCTTAGACCACTCGACCACGAATTATTCCACAGTCTAAACGGAGTCAAATCAAGCCTTATATACACAATTTTCAATACACTATTTTCAATACACAATTTTTTTGTTTAATTAAAAACAGAATGTCTACTAAAATACGAGTATAGATTAAAAATAATGTTCAAACAAATAAATTAAACAAGTCGTTTGTTAATTCTATTTTGTTAATGCCCGGAAATTTCCATAGATTTCTATGTAAAAAATTATCAACAATACATAGAATAGTCACTCAATAAATAAGGTGAATTTTTCGTTATAAGGAAGTCTAATACAGATAGAGGCTTACTTTTTTAATTTTTTTCCTTTACTTCTTTTTCAAAGGGATTTAACTTTTTTGAAAAAACTTTGAGAGTTTTGGAGATTAACAAAGATGGCCGACCAAGAAGCATGTTCCATGATTGAACAGATGTCAATTATCAAGTTTTTGGCTGCTGAAGAGTTCAAACCAGTTGAAATTCATAGGAGAATGTCAACTGTGAATGGTGCCAAATGTTTCAACAAAAAAATATCTGCAAGTGGGCTAAATTGTTTAAAGAAGGACATAGCAGTGTTGAGGATGAAGACAGGCCTGGGAGGTCTACAGATGTGAGGTCTCCTTAGGTGATCGAATCAGTCAATGACCTCATTCAGTCTGACAGAAGGGTGACATTGCAAGGACTTTGAGCCTATTCAAAGAACAAACGCAGGGGCCATCAGTTACATGGACTCGTCCTGTATCAAGACAATGCAAGGCCTCACACAGCAGCCTAAAAGGTGCAAACCATCAACGAGCTGGCCTGGGGACTGCTCCCTCATCCCCCGTACAGCCCAGACCTTGCCCCTTCAGACTTTCACCTGTTTGGTCCCTTGAAAGCGTTCACGAGAGGCACGAAGTTTGAAGGTGACGATGATGTCAAAAGTGCTGTGAGCGATTGGCTGAGACATCAGTCCAAAGATTTTTACGCTGAGGGAAGACGGGAGCTTGCGCACAGATGAGAAAAGTGTGTGACACTGCTGGGAGACTACGTTGAAAAAAAAGCTTCTATCTGTATTAGAAGTCCTTATACCGAAAAATTAACCTTATTTATTGAATGACCCTCGTATTTATGGTAAAATTACCAGTAATAGAATTTTAAAGCAAAATGACCAGTAATATATTTTCTAGCAGAATTACCGACAATGCATTTTATTTGTAGTTGAAGGCATACAATTGCGTTCAAAATATAAAAGTTGAAGTCATTATATATTTTTCAAAGTATGTAGATTTCGATATAAATAACCCACAGAGATGTTGATATTCCAGTAAACAAAATTCATCATATCACATGTTGAAATTCATAAAATATTTATCATAATACAGTTTTTCAGGAAAGTAAGCTTCTCAAGTCGACTGTTAGCGAGGTATCTAGCACTGATGAGAGTTTTCTAACTATCCTTTTGTTAATGGTTTTGTGGAAATTCAACAAACAGCTTTTGCCTGCTATCAGAATGACTGATGCTAAACTGACAGAGAGCAACACATTGCGCCTTCTTGGGATTCACGTTTTTTTCCTGAAATGAAGTGGGCAACTTTATCAAATCGTTGACTGCAAAGAAAGTTGGTTTATTGTGTCATGACAGAAATTTCTTCAAGTCAGAATTCATCTTACAGTTTTATAATCTATCCTTCGTCTGTTCATTGAACGCTGTTGCCATATCTCGTTTGGTGCTCCTGCTGTATATTTCAATTTTCTAAACTTAGCAAACCACGAACTTGAACTTACTCTGATTGCCACGGAGCCGGTTGCAGCGCGTCCTATCACGCTGGTATGCGGTCGGCTGCGGGCTCGACTGAACACGCCGGAGCGTGACCACTGTTTGTCGAAACTTAGCGAACCACGAACTTGAATTTTGTCTGATTGCCACGAAGCCGTCTGCCGCGCACCCGATCACGCTGGTGTACATTTCGAGAGTCTTGACAAAATACAAAGAATGATCTGTAATCTAATCGATTCTAACCAGGTATTTGGAATTCGGTAACATTTTTATCGACGTGAAGTGGCTGCCCTATGTCTTTTCTAAAAATATTTTCATGGCAACTATTCTGATGAAATTTTTTTCCCTAGTGCCTCGACTACATGAATTTAAGCCTAGCATATAGGTCTCACCTTTTTATTAGGCTTATGACCTATCACGTTGAATACACCAATTCTCACTCGATCACCGCAACTTAAGCAACGTTGAGCCTGGTTAGGACTTAGATGGGTGACCGCTTTATAAGCGTATAGTGATGGATGTGCGTTGTGATCTGCGTTGTGGTGCAGTGGATATCGGCTCGGACAGAGAAATCGGTGAGCTGGGTTCGAATTCTAGTTGAATACCCTGCATTCACTGAAGCACTGTTACCCTTGGGAAAGGTGTTAATCCATCCCTTCTCCCCAGTTATGGGTTAAAAAATACGGGTAGGACTTGGGGACCCTGCTTTTAAAAGGAAAAAAAAAAAACAAATCCCAATGAATCTTGATACTCGAAAAAGAAAAATGTATTACTAGATACAAAAACTTATATAAAAACAACAATAAATTGTTGAAAGAAAAATGTATTACCAGCGATAAATACATGAAATTTAGTTGGCAATAAATGACCCGCCGAGGTTGATCTAAACTTATTTATAAATGGAACTTTGTCTCTGTGTGTGTGTGTCTGTGTGTGTGCGTGTCCGTTACCTATACACTCCGAAACGGCCAAACCGATTTTCTTAAAAATTTACACAGTTGTACTATAAGCGTCTGCGCGTGTTCTTAGCAAGGTTTTGTGTCGAGGTACCCCCGATAAATATCGATAATCGAAAAAATTGGGTTATAGAAGGAGTGGTCCAATTTTAATCAAATTTGATACACTCATAGACAAGGACATAAGAAACGATATTCAAAAGTTTCAAGGTTGCAGTTCTTACAATAGTGCAGAAAATCGATAATATATATAAAAGGCAAGATGTTTGTGTATGTGTCTGTTTATCTGTCTGTATTTCCTTTATACAAATCTCACCAAACTTCACACAAATATTCTTTAGGCTGAGTCTGAGGTTCAAGACCATGGATTAGTTTTAAAGCTTTCATTACTCCTTCTATAACCCAATTTTTTCGATTATCGATATTTATCGGGGGGTACCTCGACATAAAACCTAGCTAAGAACACTCGCAGACGCTTATAGTACAACTGTGTAAATTTTCAAGAAAATCAATCGGTTCAGCCGTTTCGGAGTCTATAGGTAACGCACACACACACACACACACACACAGACAGACAAAGTTCAATTTATAAGTAAGTTTAGATATATTCTCAGGTAGAATGTATCTGTAAAAAATACATAAAAAAAGAAAGTGGAAAACTTCTATTTAGTGAATGGAAAATAAAAGTGCGACCCACCTAATGAAATCTTCTCTCCAGCGTCCGGAGGGAGAATAAATAATAACAGAGACAGTGCAGAAATGAGCACACACGGTATGATGATGTTGAAACCATAGTATAAAGTCCTTCGACGGATGTGAATCGTGTAAGTTGCGTCCAGGTAGATTTCAGGACAGCATTCATAAGAAACCACATTCAGTTCGACAGGCATTGCTGTATAAATAAATTTAAAACTTATAATAAATCTTTCTTTCAATCTGATATCCACAAAATATAATTTCCCATATATATAAATATATACAGGATGTATCAAAATACTTTTACAAACATTGTCGTCAAGTTCCTCAACTCAATAGCTATAAAGTTCGGTATTAAAACATCATCATCAAACTGCCTGGTGATCGTGTTTTAACACTGAAACTTTATAGCGATTGTGTTACTGTATGCTCTCATAATAATGACAATAATTACCACATATATATATATATATATATATATATATATATATATATATATAGAGAGAGAGAGAGAGAGAGAGAGATAGATAGATAGATAGATAGATAGATAGATAGATAGAAGTGAGTTTGTAACCCTGGGTTTTAAGCTTTTACGATCGTCAGACAAATTGATTAATTTAAAAAAAAAATTAATCAGTTTGTCTGACGATCGCAAAAGCGTGAAACCCAGGGTTACAAACTCACACCTATCTATATGAATATATTTGCTCTATCACTGATATTGAGCGCTTTTAAATAAGTACCATAATATGTAAATAATATAATATATATAACAAATTACATATTTATATATATATATATATATATATTGATATTTATAATTATATACATACACTTTTCACACGCACACACACACACACACACACACACACACACACACACACACACACACACACACACACATATATTGTAATGGTTGTTACAATGGTTTATAAATTCATAGTATCACTACACAAAAATTTTCGCGTATCGAAGCTGCTACGTGCGCTTCTTATCGGATGATAAGTTGAAATGAAAGTTAAATGGTGATATGATGTTTAAGTGAATGTGGTCTTGGGTAAGGAGAGGTAGCTTAGTTTAAGAGAGGTTCCTTGTTTATTTTGTCTGGGTACTTCTTTCTATTTTTTTTTTTAGGAAGGGTAGACATTTTTTGTTTATTTTCCTGCTATCTATGTGTAATTGGAGTGGCGCCACTGTTAATGAAAACGATGTAAGTGAACGTGGGTTGGGAGTTTAGTATGATCTAGTCGTTTTGTGTAGTGATACTATGAATTTATAAACCATTGTAACAACCATTACAATATAATGGTCTACGTTGTATCGAGCACTCTTTATAAAAGTAAATGCATAAACAGTAGTTAAAAAACTTTGTTACAATATATATATATATATATATATATATATATATATATATATGTATATATATATATATTATAAAAGATTTTAGATTATTAAAATGGGTAATACATATTTCACCGCGTCTTGATGTTATTATCGCAGCTCGTCAGACTCAAATGTTACAACAATTGATCCTCAAAATCTATATCTATCTATATATATATATATTATTGGAGGCCCTCTACATTAAATCAAAACAACCCATATTTAATAAAATCACATTACAATCTGGTCACAACACAATATATTGCATTTAGACATATGGTTCTGTTAACATTTTGGTCAATGACGTCATAGAAACGCATTACAAATTTACGAACTGCCTCTACTATTCGGTGACTTTTATCGCTGCATAGCAATGTTTTATGTCAACACAAGATAAAATCGTTTTTGATTGTGGATTTATTTCTGTTAACGTCTCTGTAACCTCTCTGAAGATGACTCATGTGAACCGAAAGCTTAGAACCAGCATAATAAAAAACTATCCAAATGTTGGAAAATTTTTGTCTTTATTTTCACCTGAAATTAAAGCCAAAATACAACGTTTAGAACGGTTCATGATTAAACATAATAAACATTCATTGTCTGTTATATTTAACAATATGTATTTAGAATATATATATATATATATATGGTAATTATTATTATAATTGTTATTATATATATATATATATATTCGAGTATAGTAGAAAGTTTTTTCTACATAGTTTTTTTACACACTTCACACTATACACTTGATTTCTTACAAGAGCTTAAAATCATGCATTTTCGGTAACCGGTTGCACTATACACAGGTAAATTTTGTCAGGTGTTGAAATACATGCATTTTATGAGACCATACCCAAGCTGTTAGGTCTACATTCCCACCGTACTTTTCATAAAAAAGGTTGTCAATGGAAATTAATATCTCAGTGATGCAAACACTTGCAGAAAGAAGACGAATGTCAATTTGATATAGGAAAAAATCTATTATTTTGTCTTTTATATAAAGTATTTGTTGATTTTAAGTGGCATACATAGTGTATGATGCTTTGCTCTTTATTTATAATGATAAAAGGGAAGAAACTTATGTTACGTAGGAACAAACCCTAGGGTAAAGGAACAATCATAGTCAGGCATTACCGAAAACAGAATTACAGTATCTAAATATTTGTATCAGATATATTAGGATAAGTGGGTTTTCTCATCATTTTAGGGTAGCTTTGTACAAAAGAAGAAAATGGATTTTAATTCTAATACCTTTATTTATAGTATACGATAATATTGTAAGTAGGAATCATCAAAACAGAGGAGCGTTATAAAATCATATTAAAATGGATGAGGTTTTGCTCTTCATATAGCGACAAAATGGAAGAAGCTACATAAGAAGCAAAACGAGGGTAAAGGAGCTACCTTAACAAAAACCAAAGCAGAATATCTCAGTGATGTAAACACTTGCAGAAAGAAGACGAATGTCAATTTGATATAGGAAAAAATCTATTATTTTGTCTTTTATATAAAGTATTTGTTGATTTTAAGTGGCATACATTGTGTATGATATTTTGCTCTTGATTTAACGATGAAGGGAAGAAACTTGGGATACGTAAGCAGTTCTAAGGTAAAGTCAGGCATTAACAAAAATAGGATAACCCATACAATAAACTCTAAATCTTTCTATAAGATACACCAGGATAAGTGGGTTTTCTCATCATTTTTGGTAGGTTTGAGCAAAAAAAAAAAAAAAAAAAAAAAGAATGGATTTCAATTCTAATATCTTTATTTATAGTATACGATAATATTATAAGTAGGAATCATCAAAATTGAGGAGCGTTATAAAAGCATATAAAAATGGATGAGGTTTTGCTCTTCATATAGCGACATAATGGAAGAAGCTACATAAAAAGCAACCCGAGGGTAATGGAGCTAGTGTCGTCGGAATATAAACGAAAACAAAAGTATGGTATTTGTTGATTTTAAGTAAGTGGGTTTTCTCAACATTTTGGGGTAGTATTGCACAAAAAAAAAAAAGGTAAATGGCACTTATTTGGTGTTAAAATAATTTTAATTCTAATATCTTTATTTATGGTATACGGTAAGTAGGAATAAACACCATTGTGGAGCATTATAAAATTCTATAAAAATGAATGAGGTTTTGCTCTTTTAGTAGCGACAATATAGGAGAAGCTACATAAAAAGCAGGCCGAGGCTAAAGGAGCTATCGTAACAATAACCAAAGCAGAATATCTCAGTGATGTATCTAAATATTTGTATCAGATATATTAGGGTAAGTGGGTTTTCTTACCTTTTTGGGTTAGCATTGCACAAAAAGGCGATTAAATAGCACGTATTTGCCGTGAAATTAATTTTAATTCTAATATAATTATTTACGATATACGGTAATATTATAAGTAGGAATAAACAAAATTGGTGAGCATTAAAAAAGAATATAAAAATGAATGAGGTTTTGCTCTTTAAGTAGCGACATAATGGGAGAATCTACATAAAAAGCAAACCGAGGGTAAAAGAACTACCATAATCGGACAGAAACGAAAACAAAAGTATGGTATTTGTTGATTTTAAGTGACATGCGTTGTGCTCTTCATGTAAAGATAAAAGGTAAGAAACTAAAGCTAAGTAGGAAGCAAGTCTAGGTTAAAGGAACTGCCATATTCAGACATTAACGAAAACAAAAGTGAGGAATCTAAATCTTTGCATCAGATATATTAGGGTAAGTGGGTTTTCTTACCATTTTGGGGAAGCATTGCACAAAAAGGAGAATAAACAGCACTTCTTTGTCGTGAAATTAATTTTAATTCTAATATAATTATTTACGATATACGGTAATATTATAAGTAGGGATAAACAAAATTGAGGAGCATTATAAAAGAATATAAAAAATGGATGGGGTTTTGCTCTTTAAGTAGCGACAAAATGGAAGAAGCTACATAAGAAACAAACCGGGGGTAATGGAGCTACCATAGTCGGACATTAATTAAAACAAAAATAGGTTATCTAAACCTTTGTATCAGATACATTACGGTAAGTGTTTTTTTCACTCTTTTGGGGTAGCCTTGTACTGAAAAAGAGAATGAAGACCATTTATTTGCCATAAAATATGTCCAAGATGAAGCCAAATACTGCAATATTTAAATCTGGTAGACCTACTAGTATCGCTCAGAATCAGGGGTCGAATAATATAAGAACTACATGAAAAAACAATATGTTTTTCAAGAGCTGCCCTATACATGAAGTAATACAGGATTATACACGGTATCATCCAAATCAAAATTGTACATCTAAAGTAAATTTTACATCTAAATCTAGAATTGTTTCAAAGTTCATATTTTCTTTTCTTTTGTACGGTTCAGTCATTAGATGTTTTCGGTATGATAGACAAGTGGTTTTGGCTGCATCTAGGTATTTTAAAACTCAATATTTAAATGAAAATATATATTTTTAAAATCATATTGCCCCAAGCAAGGCAGTTTACTGCTACTGGTGCGCAGGGGGTTACATAAGAGGAAAGCTATGTGAAAGAGGTTATAGGGCTAATCAGGAAGTGGGTAAGAGAAGGATGAGAATACTGATGAGAGTGGAGTGGACGGAAAAAGGAGCATGAGGGAGAAAGAGAGAGAGAGAGAGAGAGAGAGAGAGAGAGGGAGAATGTAAGTTAGTGAGATAGGAGATGACTATTGACTTTACATTTAAATTCTTGGAGATTGTAGCTGTCGAGGAAGTAAGTAAACGGAAGGGAATTACACAGGCGGGAAGTGCGAGAAAAGAAGCTGATGAAGTAGAATTTGCGTTTATATTTTATTGGTTTCACAGTAAAAGGGTGGGACCTAGTTGCTAATATTGTGGCTCGAGTAAATTAATACAAAGGGAGCACCAGCGAGCTAAGTTCATCGGAGTAGAAGCCGGGAAAGTATTTGTAGAAGAGACACAGGGAAGCCACATTACATCAGTAAGGAAGTGACTGTATCTGAGCTGCCAAGTCGTGATCGATCACGTTACAGATTCTCCATTGGATATATATATATATATATATATATATATATATATATATATATACACTAACTTTTACCAATTAAAAAGGCCCAATGGCCACTGAAGGTGGAAGTTTACTAAATGTGATTTACTATATCAAAGCAACAGAACCTCTCTTTAGTTTGGAAATATAAATCCGGATCGGGCATCCCAGACACCAAGACAAGCTCGCCATGCTGGTAAAAAATAAAGGACCCATTGAGAGAAGTGGGATAACAGCAGATGTTCGGGGATGAGGACTCATTGGAAGAAGTTGGGTAACGACAGTTGTTCGGGGATGAGGACTCATTGGAAGAAGTTGGGTAACGACAGTTGTTCATGGATGAGGACTCATTGAGAGAAGTGGGGTCACAATTGTTCTTTGCGGAGGAAGATTCATTAGAAGGGGTGTAGCAGTTGTTCGTGGTCATTAGAAAAAGTTGGGTAAACACAGTAGTTCGGGATTGAGTATCCATTGGAAGAATTGGGCTACAACAGCTGTTCAGAGATTAGGACTCATTGGGAGAATGAGAGGATAACAAAAGTTATTCAGGTATGAGGACCCGTTAAGAGAATTGTGGTAACAACAGCTGTTCAGAGATTAGAACTCATTGGGAGAATGAGAGGATAACAAAAGTTATTCAGGTATGAGGACCCGTTAAGAGAATTGTGGTAACAACAGCTGTTCAGAGATTAGAACTCATTGGGAGAATGAGAGGATAACAAAAGTTATTCAGGTATGAGGACCCGTTAAGAGAATTGTGGTAACAACAGCTGTTCAGAGATTAGGACTCATTGGGAGAATGAGAGGATAACAAAAGTTATTCAGGTATGAGGACCCGTTAAGAGAATTGTGGTAACAACAGCTGTTCGGAGACGAGGACTCATTGGGCGAAGTGGGGTAAAAATGGCTGTTCGGGAACGAAAACCGATTAAGGGCAGTTTGGTAAAAATAACCGTTTCCAGTGTTAATATCCGTTTCTAGCCTCCAATTATATATTTTTTGTGATCTGTGGAGTTTTTAGTCGTGTGCATTTTTGTTCTTAGCTTGTGTATTTGCGTAAGTATATATCTAATTCTGTTTATATGTTCATGCGTTGAAATATGATTGTGTCAATCCCGACTACATTCATTCAAGGCTGGTCACATTACGAATTCGCCTTGACTGTATCCAATATGTACCAATTTAGTCTGTGTACAAATAAAGCTTTAAAATTTAACAGACAAATTGACATGTCGATAAAAGCTAAATTTTGTAATTTGTGTATGTATATATACGTGGGTATATTAATCTGTATATGTGTCTGTTTGCCAGTATTTGTAAATATACTCGTCTATTTTTCCATGTGTGGATGTTTGTAGGTTTATTTATGTATGCGTTCTTTCTCTTCTTCGGTTAATATATGAATAATTTTCTAAATCTAATAAATTGTTAAACTTAGACATTTTTTAAAAATTTCGCAACAATAATAAAGTAGATATAATCGTTAATTAATAATGTTGATCGCAATTTAATCAAATATTAATATTAATACCCCCCAAAATTATTTTTAAGTATGCTCCCATATTCTCCAAATTAGAAGTTGCTTTACTCTGATTGGTCCACATTGTACATACAATAATGCCTCCCTGATTAAAGGGGTTCTGCTTATTTGTAACCTTTTAAAACCATTCAATTTGAAATTAACCACATCACTTGACAAACCACAAGAACTGTTGAAACAAAATAGCTACTTTTGTAGTGATATTATAACATATCCATGTTATAATTTCTGAATAAATATTATTAGCTCTACTTTGTATTGAGCACTTTTTTAAGAAAAGTGTTTCTTTGGATTAGGAATATTATTCCATCCACACGTACCCTATACTCGTATATATATATATATATAACAGTGAACTGTTATAATCCGAAGAAAGGAACGCTACAGTCAAATAAAGAAGACGAGAGGAAAACTATATTTTCTCGCCTACGCGTTTCGTCCCTTGATGGATTTTATCAAGGCAAAGAGTTGAAATGAATTTTATTTCAAATTAGGTATCTAGAAAGTAAAAATTAAGGACTGCTAGAAAAACGCTGATAAACATTTATAAGATTAACTGAAATTATTAAACATTTATAAAACGTCATAATTGATATTTGAAGAGATTTTTTCATGTGCAGTATAATGTTATGTTGCAAGCTGTTAAAATGATGGAAATTAACCATTTTCTTTGGATTTTTTATATGCTTGTTGTATATGTTCGTTTGGGAAACTAGTGTTTCTAAGGTTGATTAATAAAATGGTAATATTTAATGGCAGCCCTTATAGGATACAAATCCTATATTATTTAACAATTAACACAAACGAAAAAAGTCAAGTTGCACACCCGTAAAAATGGATCAAAACGACTAAAAACATTTTGGAAAATCCCAGGCCAAGGCAAATTTCACAAGTCAATGTGAAAGTTAAGATTCTGGAACCTGATTGGATAGGAAATAGAAAATTGATCTCTAACCTCGGTTAATTTTTCTTAACACCTAGAAAATGGGTATGTGGTTTTGATCTAGTTACGTGATAAATTTCACTGCTTAAACCACTTCTCTTGAACGGTCAAGTCTAATCAGTCCGACATGGGAGCGAATCTGAAGGACATCGTCGCATTGTAACTAAAGAAAATTTAGTTTGCCGACCTGAACGTAAGGGTGCGTCACAGATTCGTTCTACCTCTCCTTCCAATTTTCCTTTCTTCGTTTTCACCCAAACACCGTCAAAGAAAACAAAAATAACAAGATACTTCAACTGAATTCGATAAGTACAATCTCCTTTATTGCCTGACTTTCCTTTTCACTTTTTCTCCGGCCAGTAAAAGGAAAAGAACACAGACTTTTATTAGTAACCTTTTTAATATTTTTACATACACGCATTCTGCTACTATCAGCTATGAACTCTGAAATTCTGTGGGACATTTAAATACTTACATTTCTCTTTGAACAATTAACTACATGCATTTTCTCTATGAACATTTTATGAACATATTATTTTTCTTCTTACAATTTTGTTATTCTGTTACTAAAAAATTTACTTTAATATACAAACGAAATATTTTATACTTCCACATTTCAACATCCAACCTTCAACTTTCTGAAATTCAAAAATGTGGGGATTGTCAGCTATGTTTGGAAGTGGCCTTGTACCAGACATGGCCGACGAATCCTACACGCTCTCGAGAATTTTCTTTCTGGGTAAATTATTTTTTCGTCTGATGACTCGCATTTTTTATGTCGAAATTGTGGCCGATTATACATATATATGCATACTAACCAATTAATTTGATGACTATGGCATTTTTTTTAGGTCGAAATTGTGGCCGAATATATATATATGCATACTAACCAATTAATTTCCATTCACCGTTACGAATGAAGCTGGATATATCTCCCCCATCAGGGTTGTCCAGTTGAAGGTCCAGAAAACGACCATCATGTGTCCACGAGCCGAATTTTAATTTGCACTTTTGGTCATCAAAAGGAAACCAAGCAATATCAATTTGGCAGGTGCTCTTGAACATTCCCGGAGGCACCCAGAAGCATTCACCGTTATGGAGAACAATAACATTTGTCGGAAAGGTACCATCGAAAACGTCGTTAGCACTGCGGGAAGAATAAGAAAGCAGAATTTAATAGGCAATAAAATAATTTATTTTTGTGAAAAAATTATACAAATTTGAAAAGTGTATCTATTCTCAAAGGTTTTTCCTTAACTGTGATGTAATATAAAAATCCTGTATGGTAATATAATTCTCTCGCAGATGAAGAGAAGACATGCGCCAAAAATTTGTTGTCCTACAAAAGTATAATGTGAATACTATTGACAGCATGTGTAAACGAAGAGGGTGTTTTAATAAAAATGGGAAAGACGTGCGGCTACACCATTGTGTGTGTATATATATTTACGCTCTCACACTCTGAGCACTGTGGAATGCTTTGAAAAAACAGTAACTACTCTAGCATCTACGCATCGTTCATTCAGTAATGAATTAGAACACTCTCAGCCACTGGCGCGTGTACATTGTACATAACACGCTAAAGGTCCGCCTTCTTCTACCGAGCGCCCATAGCTCAGAGGTAGAATCGCCGACTGATTTAAATTCGGTCGGTTTTCAATTCTGTCTAAAAGCAATCGGATGTCTAATCGTACTAATGAGCTGTGATACAAAAAACGAAACAGATCTGCGGATGATTATATATATATATATATATATATATATATATATATTCATTCGGAATTCATCTGATTATGCAACCTTTCGATATCTTCAGGCGTTTTATATTAACTGATTTTCCATAACAGGAACTTTCAGAACGTATGACACAAAGTTTACAATAAGGAAGTCAAGAATTGCAAACAGTTTGTATGATCTTAAAATATATTTTCTGAGGTGTTTACATTCAGACGTTACTTCGGACTTTTCATTTAGCATTTGCTACATATAAAACGCCTGAAGATACCAAAAAGTTGAAAGCAAGATTGAGTACTCTGTTGAATTCCGAATTAAAATATGTAAAACTCTACATTATATATGTATTGAGCACTTTTTAATACCACTGTGCACTGGTTTCATTTAATTCTGACCAATAACTGGTTGATAATTATAATTATTAATAATTTTTTACAATAAAAAGGAATGAATTGCGTTAGTATAGGTTAAACGGAAAATGTATCTATATATGTGCAGATCTATGTGATACAAGTTTACACACACACACACACATATATATATATATATATATATATATATATATATTGCATGCGAGGCATACTATGGCATAGTCACACGTCTTGACATCGCAATTTAACTTCGGAAAATCATAGAACTGGGAAACCGGTAAAGTTTTTTTTTTTTTAATCATATCACCCCAAGCAAGGCGATAACGCCACTGATGCGCAGGGGGATACGTAAGAGTAAAAAGATTGGAAAAGAGAAAGCCGGAAACCACATCCTAAACAGGAAACAAGGGATGAGCCTCTTCATCTGTTCAATAGACGTGGGTGGAGTGTGAACCGGGCGTGGGTGGAGTGTATTTGCCGTTTCAACTTTTTCTCCCCATATATATATATATATATATATATATATATATATATATATATATATATGTGTGTGTGTGTGTGTGTGTGTGTGTGTGTGTAGCGGAATATGTGTGCATAAAGAAAGAATTAATAATCTTCAGTTACGGATCTTCGAATTTCGATAATTATTATTTAATTTTCTTTCAAACTGAAAGAAAATAATTACAAAAATTCTTTACGAACACCTTCACACAGAACATTTTGTGCATCTTTTTTTTACAGTAAAACCGAATGAATTGCGTTAGTATAGGCTAAACGGAAAATGTATCTATATATGTGCAGATCTATGTGATACAAGTTTACATTATTCTGTGTGAATGAATTGTAGTCGTTGACCTCATGAAAGAAGGCAGGAAGTTAGTTGCGACTGTTGACACATGTAAACATTCTATCGCTAAGTATTTTGTAATATTGTATACTGGAATAAATATGCAAAAGATGTGAGTAAGTAATTAAGTCTGAGAATTTCATTTTCGTTTCTGTAACAAACGATCAAACAAACATCCTAGTCAAAGGTTCATTAAATAGCAAACAAAAATTGATGATACATTTAATAGTAGGTTCCGGATGAATCTATAATTTAGATTTATTGATCTCATGCTTATTGGCTAATATATATTTCCAATTTTTAAATATTGCTTCTAAAAAAATAAATATTATTGTTCATATTCTGAAGTTGAACCTCCAAAATTTAATTCTATATTTTACCGTCTGCCAATTCAAAGATGTCGCTGGTTGGTTAATATATATGAATACAAAAAATTAAATAATTAAATAATTGGAACCTGTTTTATACAAAATTGTGTTACTTTTTGCGAGCTGGTGAATGTAGAAAAATGAGTTTTTAGCGGCGGTATATTTTCTTCATTTCTGAAACGGGGTTCTACTTAAAAGTGGACACTGAGGTCAACATCCAACAGCCACAGTCTATTACAGGCTTAAAAAGCAAATAGCCTGATAATTGATTTTAAGCATGAAACAGACTATCGCCGGTCATTGTGTAAATTTTATATTTACATAAACTCTATCTCTGTTCTGTCGGCAGGGGCTTCGGAATACGCCGACTGTACATCTGCAGAGGGGTACCTTTCAATGCGACGTCCTGGTTATGACGATAAATCACATCCGGCAGCAAGGTCTCTCATTAGATAATCCTCTGGAAATCTCAGCTTTCTTCCCTCATTTCAGAATAGTCTAAACAGATCTCTTTCTCTTTTAGGATATACATCAGCGGCATCATTTTATTTTACCTAATCTCATCTAGGTTTTGAAATCTTTATTTAGTTTTTGGAAAAAGCCAGAAGTCACAGCGAATCACATTTGGGTTATATAGAGGCTGGCAGATGTGGAGGCTAGTAGATATAAATGATAAGTCAGTCAGTCGCTCAGTTAAGTGCTACACGTGATGCACGCTTTGGGCGATCATGTCTCGAAAGAGACTAGGTAGAAGATTATCCAGCAATAGGTTGCCATTGCTTTTTGCGGTAGACTGGTTGCCAGCCAAGCCTATAGAACCTAATCTGTTCTGCTATTTAATTCATAACTGGAGGGACGAGACGGATTAATACCTTTCCCAAGGGTATTTGCGCGTAAGTGAATGCAAGAAATTCAACTGGAATTCGAACTCGGCACCCCAATTTGTTGTTCCGAGTCGATATCCACTGCACCACAACGCGCATTCGCGAATATGAATGATACGATATCTAATAATAATAAAAGAAACAAAAACATACGGATGAGATTGTGAACGTGAGGACTACGCATTATCCAAATTCATCAAAGGCTCCTTAAATTCGATTGTTTAACTGCAGAAAAGGTTCTGTTCTTCGATTTGTAACTAAGCAATCAAGGCCGCGAAACCGGTTCTCGATATTAAAAATATACTAGATTTTTCTTAATTTCAAACTTAAATAGAAGGAAGTAAATTAATAAACAAACATGTGACAAGAATTTCCAAAATATAAAAAAGAAAATCATTTCTGCCTTTTGAGAAACCTTGCAACTTATTATCTTAAAATTTATTTAAAAATATTATTTTAAAAAAACGCAAAAAAAAAAACAAAAACAACAGATGCATATAGGCGTAGTTAATCGCAGTGGTGGGGTAGACTATATGAACACAGGAAAAAACATAGTAAAAGAAAAACCTTGAAAACTATTCACGACTTTCGTTTACTCACCTGTTGTACATCAAGATATCTGGTCTCCAAATTTTCCTTGGTGGAACTCGGACACTGGAGATATTTCCATATTCTTCTGGGTCCCACACAAGGTTGGTATCATTCCATTTCTGAAATGGACGCACAGTTAGAAATAAAAAAAAACACACATGCACACACAAAATTACGAATTATATGCAAATACAAGGATTGCTCCGAAACTAAAAACTCCTGACCCATAAGACACATGCTGGTGGTATGGGAGTAGAGGTCAAACTTTCCTGCTAAAACTCATAGTTATTTTTGTTTTGTTGTAGAGTGGCTGACACCCTGGCAGTATTCTCAATGAAGGAATGGTCCATGGCATGAAATGGTCTATTTAAGTCAAGATTAGTAGCATTCAGGATGTAATATTCGAGTGTCATCCGAGTTATATTCGGACTGATCACTTCGGCGACTATTGAGATCTAAACCCCTCTTCTCTGTGTTGTAAGTTCTGTCTTGTCTGTAATTGTACTAATTGTACTGTTCTTTGTATATCCGTTTAGCACCGGATATTGTGCTGAATAAAACCGCAGCACACTTTCTCTGTGTATCGTATCCACTTCAGCGATACAACTGTTTTGTTACAGATAACAGCTGAATGGCAATTTAATAAAATCTTATTTGACATAATAGTGCTCACGAACCCAAGACGTGTCCTTGATTTCTTTCATGCGGAAATAATTGTACCTACTGACATACACTGACGCTTGCTAAACTTTTGCAGAGACCAAACAGTGGATATGAACGTAGTGACGATAGCGATGTGTGTGGCAAGACACATTCCGAGTGTAGTATGCAGGTTCTTGTTTATTGGGAGTCACATTTAAATACTTAGGGACACCTTCAATCTGATATTGGATTGCAAGATTTTAAAGTATCTCTAACTGAGATTCCCCTGCAATGTTATGTGTTGGTTTTATTATAAGCTGTCGCTATGTTGAGTATATTTGGCCGTAAAACATGCACCTGACATGACCTTATCAGACTGGGTAACGTGATGGGTATATTTATATCGTATCCCTTTTTGGCTTGCAACTCTCTCATTCAATAACACCAATGATAATAAGAATTAAAGTCTTACTTTACGAAAATCGGAATAAAAACTGGTATTCTATTACTTCAGAAATCTGTGTTGCTTGTCACAGTTAATATTTTGCTAAAGGTGCTCTCTGTCTGAGGTCGCTCATAATAAAAGATTGCCGGTTCAAAATGAAAACCGCGCGGAAGATAATAATAATAATAATAATAATAATAATAATAATAATAATAATAATAATAATCTAAGACAACAAGCTCCTTTCTAAACAGAAGATGTATCATCCAAAGGCTGATGTAGACCGCCTATACATACCCAGTAAAGAAGGAGGAAGAGGTCTTATTCAGCTAGAATTGTCATACAAGACAACAACTATTGGCTTACTAACATACATAGAAACAACAAAGGGTTGCATGATGCAATTAGTTAAACAACATGAAAACAGAAAGAAAAATATTCAAAAATGAAAGAAGGCAGTAAATAGAAACAAGATTTACATTTAGTAGATTCTGTAGAAAAGCAAAGCAGAACCCAAGAACCAACTGTTGCGGCAAAAAATATGAAAAAAAAAAAAAGCCAAGGATAAATCTCTTGAACAGATGAAACAGCGCTGGCAAGACAAACCTCTGCATGGGAAATATCCAGAACGTGCTAATAAACCCAATGTGGATAAAGTTAATACTTATCGATGGTTACCTGCATCTGGATTAAAGTCTGAAACTGAAGGCTTTATTTTTGCTGCGCAAGACCAAAGTCTTTTCACTATGAACTTTCAGGCAAATATTATACATAATGTGGATCCAAAATGTAGGTTCTGTGATAAATACCAAGAAACAATAGACCATCTAATATCAGGATGTTCTGTACTTGCCCCAAAGGAATATAAAAAACGTCACGATAGAGTAGGGCAATATTTACACTGGACAATGTGCAAACACTATGGAAAATATGTAAACAAACACTGGTATGAACATCACCCAGCACCGGTTACAGAAATAGAAGATATCACCATTCTGTTGGATTACACCATCTACATAGAAAAATTGAAGCAAATAGGCCGGACATTATTGTCAAAAGTCAAAAAGAAAAAATATGCTTATTAATTGATATGGCTGGTCCAGAGGATTGTAACATAGCAACCAAGGAATTCGAAAAACTGTCAAAATATAAAGACCTAGAAATTGAAATAGAAAAAATGTGGAAATTGAAAACAAGAATCGTATCAGTGATATTAGGTGCACTTGAAATAATAAAAAATGGAACAAAAAAACACACTGAAAGAATCCCTGAAAACCCCAGCTTAAGAGATATACAAAAAATTGTCTTGTTAAGTACAGTCCACACGCTAATGAGAATTTTGTTTATGCAACGCTAGTGATGTTATGGGAGAAAGAAAAATATGTAGCGATAACAATATATCATGACCTGCCTTAGGTCTTTCCGCAGACTTGATAGGTAGTGTGACCATAGCAGAAATCGAATTATGATAAAAATAACAAGATAATAATAAAGCACAGTGTTAGATCCAACTGAATACGTAATACACGCTTGGGCGATCATGTCTCGAAAGAGACATGACTGACTAGGCAGAAGATTATCCCGCAGTAGGTTGCCATTGCTTTCTGAGGTAGACTGGTTGCCGACCAAGACTATAGAACCCAATCTGTCCTGTTATTTAATCCATAACTGGAAGGAATAGATGGATTAATACCTTTCCCAAGGGTATTTGCGCGTAAGTGAATGCAATGAATTCAGCTGGAATTCGAACTTGTCTCCCCGATTTCTCGTTACAGAGATAGCACTTGTAACAATTTTATAAGACTTTGCAATACACACAGACAGAACAATCAAAGCTAATCCCCCAGACATCGTGATCAAAGACCAAAAATACAGAATGTCCTTTCTTATTGACATCGCAGTCCCTGCAGATTGTAATGTCTATTTGGAGATCTTAAAAAACAAGGATCTTTTAGTCGAAATGCAGCACAATGATTCCACTTGAAGTTGGAGCCCTCGGATTGATTGAAAATGGTTCCGAAAGACTCGTTGAAGAAATTTCATGGTAGTCTCTGTGTTGTCACTCTGAAATAGATTACTGCGTGATTAATCACAAAAACGGAGGTTGGGAATAATAGTATATCAACACTGCCTGAAGTAGATACACTGCTAATAAACTACTAGGCAGTATAATCTCTCTCCTTCCCTCTACTACAATAGTGTCTACGTATTTAAGCGGATAGGAACATTCCATTCCTGTATATAGGCAGGTATACAACACTATCCCTTAAATAAATACAAAACAAATGTATTCACATATGACGAAGAGATTTATCTATGTAAAACGTGTATGATCTTTTTTTCTTCACAAAAATAATTAGTAGAAAATATTATTATAAGCCATTTCTGACCTTAGGTCTCTGGTTGGGACCCAGAATGAAATGTATATACAATATAAATCAAAGTAAACAATAATAATAATATTTTGAATATATAAACAAATAAGCTATTTAAATATCCTCAAAACTAACAAAATTTGAATCCTCAAATTTTTTTTTGGACACCATCTCCCTTCAGAGCGTAGACGATAAAGCGTCCCCACAGATTAACTTTTTTATTTATTGGAGAGATTTCCCGCTGCATTTTCGACGGTATTGAATTAAGTGTTGTCATTGCCGAGACTGGGTACCATCCAGCGCTAGTGAAAGAGCCCACTCTACACTCCTATTTAACCCATAGCTGGGTTGAGAAAAAGAACAAAGAGGGAACCTTAATACTGATCATCAGTTCTGCTTAACCGATAACCGTCACGTCGACCGCAAATCAGGTGACTATTAATTTCAGCCACACCATCCGGCATCATGGAAACATGGATGACAGAATATGAACATGATGGAAAAGTTTTAAGAAAAAAAACATTGCTTACAGCTGCAAAGAATAAGAAATTTTTGTCGTCACCGTAATACATTTAAATTTCACTAGTTATCTCCTTCTTCCATTTATTCATAACTAGCAGTATAGACCGGTGTTGCTCGGGTGTAATGAAAGCTTTAAAACTAATCCACGGTCACGGAGCTCAGACTCTTTGGACGTTGGCACGAAAGACTTGTTTCTAGTTAAAGCGAAACCGTAGACTGAAAGAAAAATGAATGGATGTAAGTCAAATTTTGATTTCCTGGTATCGAGATTAAATAAGTTTTTTCGTCGTAAACTGAATTTTGAAGGTTAAATAAGTCCTCTGAGTAAATGGTATCATGGCTGAGGCTAAGAATTACAATTATACTTACTTAGAGCCAAACCCGAAGCAAAAACTAAAATAAAAAGGCTGAAAAAATACAGACATACATGCAGATAAACAGACACACACACACAAACATTTATATATATATATATATATATATATATATATATATATATATATAAAAGGAGAAAAAGAATAGGAACCTCACTCAATCTACCATGTTTCACTTTTATGAAAACTTCTTCAGAGACTGAAAGAAAAATGAAAAAAAAAAAAAAGAAACAAGAAAGACACAGAATACTGGTATGTTGTGATTTGAGGTTAATTCTTATGAAAAAATCTGTTGCTTTGATACATGTGACACATATCTGACCAATTCCAAATCACAATATACCAGTATTCAGTCACTTTCGGATTTTTTCATTTTTTCTGTTTCTGAAGAAGCTTTACTAAAAGTGAAACTTGGTAGACTGAGATACGTTTTCTATTTGTTCTTTTTCTTTATTGTTTCACACACACACACACACACACACACACACACACACACACACACACACACACACACACACATGATCACCCATGTTCTGAAGGATTACGGTTTATAAAGGAAAAATAAATTTGTGGGTGGAAGACGTGAATAAATCCCTAGGGCATTTGCGCGTAAGTGAATATAATGAACACGAATAGAATTAGAACTCGGTTCTTTAAGTTGAAATTCTGAGCCGTTATTCTGTACACCACCCTAACACCCAAGCTTAGAAAACCGGATATTCTCAAATGTAAAAATCTAATTAATAGTAATAAGGACAGTAAATATGAAACTAATTACTTCATGCATTTGTGCAGTCGGTTCACAAAAATGTTACAAGTCAATAAATGTACAAATGATGACTGTTATTGATATCGATGTAGTAAGATGTTATCGTGATACGGTCCACTTTATGCACGGCCAACAATGATGTTGCCTTCGGTGATATAAGTTTTCCCACCCTCCAGACGGTATAATATCGACATAATCCTGACTGGACGACTGCTTAAGAAATTGGCATCATTGATGTTCTTTTGTTACATTAGGAGTTTCTAGTTGTTTGAACTGTAACAAAATCTCACGAACGTCTAGCATTTCCGGTGAAAATCCGCCTCGATTTCCGCTTTAAGATCGAGGCTCATCTCAAAATTCCATTTCGCCCAAAAAGCACGATTTTAATCTGTCATTTAGAAAGCGAATCTATAATCTGTCTTGCGCACACCAACGAGTCTTGCTTAAGATAAAGAAAATGTCAAATATATTCCTCAGATCATATTTAAAAAATCATTAATATTAGCAAATGTATTAAATATAAAACTAATGTTTCATACATTTCTTTTAATAGATTCATCCCGAGCAAGGCAGTAATGCCACTAAAGCACAAGGGGCTACTGGGACTGAAAAGGGAGTAAAAAGACTTTAGATAAAACCGGAAATCTAATCCTAAACAGGAAACAATGATAAACCTCTAACCTGGGGAGAAGTGTGAACGGGACGATAGGTAAAACTATTAAATTTGTGATGTCTATTCACAAAATGTAATAAGCAAAGAAACGTACAAATAACATGGACATCATCTATATCCTTTTTCTTCTTTTCCTTCTATGTGCCGTGTGCCTTCAGAACCTTGGTGATCATGGCTCACCACTATTTCCTGTTTTTTTGTAGCTCTTCATAAATGTTGTCTTTTTGTCTTCACTTCTAAACTTTGCTCCGCCATCCATTTACTCAAGCTCACTAAATAAGTCATACATTGTTTTTCACTACCCCTCTTTCCTACAATCTTTCCGGAGAGTATCTAATTTTCCAAACCGTCTCTCTTCATATGTCCACGAATGTCAACGGTCACTTTCTTTTTGTTTCCACTGCCATTTAGAACCTCTATTGTATTCTCAGCAGTCTCACCACGTTTCTACTTCTTCAAGTCTCTTCTTCATCTTTGAGAAGATTGTTCGGCATTCACTGCCAGATAAGCTTGGTTTACATTAGTATACGAAAGCAAATATTACTATTTAAAAAGTCAAGAGAAAAAATCGTTTAAAGACACCATTCAGCCTTATTTAGTCATCGAGGCACTCTGTGGGCGAGATCTCAAAGCACGTCAGGTATAATGACGGTTTTCCCTGGAGAAACACAGGTTTGTATCTCGCCGGAGAGCGCATATTTTTCGCTAAAATGATTTATGGAATATTCAGGTCGGTAGACAAAAATAAACCGATATACAGTTTAATAAATAAACGGAAATTTCACACATAGGACTATCGACTAAAAAATAAGGTTTTTGTTAATAAAAATCTGTCGGATTAATAAAAAAATGTTCTCGTTCTTTACAAATTGCTTTGTTTACGTTGGGATACAATGCTGAGCAAATATGTCTATTTCGAGAGTCAGAGAAAAATCTGTGTTTAAAGGCACTATTCAGCTTTGCTTGGTCATCGACGCACGCCGTGACCGAGATCACAAAGCAAGTCAGGTGTAATGATGGTTTTTACCTGGACAAACGCTGGTTTGTATGACCCCGGAGAGCGCATATTTTTCTCCAATAAGATTTATCGACTATTCAGGCCGTTAGACGAAAATAAATAAATATACTGTTTCATAAATAAACGAAGCGTCTACTTAAATAGAGTATCCACTAACGTTAAATGTGATAAACACATGCACACACACACGCACACACACACACACACATATATATATATATATATATATATATATATATATATATATATATATATATTCTACTTGAATTTGAGTTGACAATTCGTTTATTTCGTAGAGTGCATAATTTTTTCTAATAGGATTTCTCGAAAATTCAGGTTGGTAAACGAAAAGAAAATTAAGCATACTGTTTTAATAAATAAACGGGGCCTCTACTTAAATACGAGTATCTACTAAAATAACGTTTAAGAAATAAAAATTTGTCTGATTAATAAAAAGATTAATCACCTTTCTTTATATATATATATATATATATATATATATATATAGGTTCAGTTAGTGTCATAATGACAGGCACAATTTAAGTTTTATATTTAGTTTTTCTTCATAAAAAAAGGCGCCTATTTTCTTTCTAAAAGGGATGAGACTCAATAGACGAAAATAAATCAATATACTAAACAGTATCAACTAAAAAATAATATTTTAATAAAACCTTATTATAAAACGTTTCCCGGTTCACACTGCACCCTCGTCTATTGCACAGGTATAGAGACTCATCCCTTGTTCCCTGTTTAGGATGTGGTTTCCGGCTTTCTCTTTTCCAATCTTTTCAATTTTCTTTTTTGTTTATTTTTTTCAATTGGAGTAGATAGACTGAACTCTCGCCCGGTTCACACTCCACCCACGTCTATTGAACAGGTATAGTGGCTCATCCATTGTTCCCTGATTAGGATGTGGTTTCCGGCTTTCTCTTCTCTTTTCCAATCTTTTCAGTTTTCTTTTTTGTTTATTTTTTCAATTGGAGTAGAAAGACTGAACTATCGCCCGGTTCACACTCCACCCACGTCTATTGAACAGGTGTAGAGGCTCATCCCTTGTTCCCTGTTTAGGATGTGGTTTTCGGCTTTCTCTTTTCCAATCTATTCACTCTTACGTAACGCCCTGCACACCAGTGGCCTTACCGCCTTGCTCGGGGTGATATGATTAAAAAAAAGATACTTGTCTTTGAGTAGATACTTCGTTTATTTAACCGAAAAATTTGTAACCGATTTGAAATGTTTATATTACTTTAATATATAATTGTTGGGGATCACCCCTTTATTACACAATAAATGGACTCGTTTATGGTGTACATTTAATCCTACCTACAGAGAATGGCAGTGATTGTCACAGAGAGATTTCTCGCTGTGACGGCATTTCTCACTGTCAGCTCTCTACCTTCGGGCAGAGGGCGCTCTCTGCTTCCGAGCAGAGAGCAATAACCCAGTCGTGGTTCCGCCGAAGGGTAGAAGCACGACTGGGCAAAAATAGACAGACATTTTTTGGCCGGGCCATATAGCCCGGAAATCCCAGTTATAAAAACTGACCATGTGTCACATGTTGCCCTTACTGGGAGGGACAGCTAAATATAGATTGTCACAGTGAGTGTTAGAGATAGTGTGTAGCAAGAGTTGAGTCGTTAGACCGCCGTGTAGTTGGTCAGTAAGAATATAGACTCATTACCCGGACTTACTTCTCTACAAGATTGTATATATTGATTCCTACTAACAGTATTCCTAGTATTCCTGAATTTACTAACCCGTGTTCCAGATTGTATATAATTTTATTCAATATAACTTACATTTTATCTCTCCATGTCTGTTTTTGTTATTATTATATTGTGTGGTTTCTAAACAAGAATCCACAACAATAATCGATATGCAGAGAGTGCAATTATAAACGGCTTGGAATGGTAAATCGAACAACCGAGTTCCAATTCCTGTCGGGTTCGTTACATTCACTTTACACCCATATACACTTAGGAAAGGTATGAAACTACCTCTTCTCCCTAAGTTAGAAGTTGACGTTGAATTTATATTTTTTTGAAGATTATAGTTATCAGGGAAGCAAATAAACGGAAGGGAGTTCCACGGGTGGAAATTACGAGAAAAGAAACTGATGGCGTAGAAGTGTTGGTTATATTCGACTATTTCAACGGTAAAAGGGGCGGGCCTGGTTGTCAATCTAGTAGCACGCTTAAATTCATGTAGACAGGTCACCAGCAAAAAAGGTCGTCGGAGAAATTGACATGAACATATTTGTAGAAAAGACAGAGTGAAGCCCCGTCACGACGGTGAGAAAGTCCTTGAAACCGAGATGCTAAGTCAGGTCAGGTTATATTGCAGATATTGCAGAAACATTTTATTGATTTCACGGTAAAAGGGTGGGACCTAGTTGCTAATCTTGTGGCTCGAGTAAATTCATACAAAGGGGGCACCAGGGAGCTAAGTTCATCGGAGCAGAAACCGTGAAAATATTTGTAGAAGAGACATACGAAAAAGCACGATTTAGATGACAAGAATGTTTTGAAAAAAATAATAATTTACTGTTATCATTTCTGCTAATTAACTTATATCTGTTGGAGAAGGGGTAGATTTATATCATTTTCAAGAGTAAGTTAGTATAAGAAACCCGAGTGGAATGGAACCCGATATCCCGATTTGCAATTCATAGTCATTATCGAATAAACTATTCGCATATCCAGACTCACAGCATCTGGTATTCCGAAGCGGTCACCAATCTACTTACTGAGGTTGCCTAACTTTGGTTATTATATGAGAACGGGTGTTTCAACGGGATATATCTGTAAGCCTAAATATAGGCATGACAGGGGATAGTAGACACGGAATGAAGTGACTGCATCTGAGCTGCCAAGTCGTGATCGATCCCGTTACAAATTCTCCATTTTTAGTCAAGGACCCGTAGGTGGATAGCAGGGGCACACGACCAGAGATGGCAGCAGTATTCAATGAACGGATGAATGGCAGATTTATAAATGTGGAAGATGAACTCTCGGAAGAAAAACTTTTTGGCACGATACAGTGACCCAACGTTCCTAGCAGTAGATGCAGTTATTGATTGAATGTAGTCATTCCACTTCAAGTCGGTTGCAAAAGTGATGCCAACGAGGCGCAGCGTGTTACTCTTCAAAAGACAAGCATCAGCCATACTGATGGCGAATAAGAAAATTTTTTCTATAATGGTTAAGGGGGGGGGGCAGATTTATTTTGGAGGTATTACAATTTAAAATCCATTTCTTGCTCCAGTTAATAACTGATTGGAGGTCCTTTTCTAGGGAAGCCGCAAGGTTTACTTTGACAGCTCTGACGGGTTTTTACTTAAGATGAGAGTAAATAGGAGTGTCATCCGCATAAATGTCTAATTCGGAACTGATGAAGATCAGAAAGAGCGTAGGACCTAGGATATAGCCTTAGGAGACATCCCCTTTCGTGTGAAAAGATTTGAAAGCGTACCTGTTTAAAACGACCATTATGTCACAATTTGATAGGAACGATTGGATTAAATCAAATAACCGCTTTGTAATACCATAGCCCTAGAACTTGCATCGAAGGCGAGCATGCCAAAACCTGTCAAACGCCTTTGATATATCTAGAGTCACTGGTTGAGCTTCGCCGTTATAATCAAGAACCTGAAATACATATTTAGTGAAAGCCGTTAACACATCAACGATAGACCTAGTATATCAGAAAGTAGGTCGTGAGAGGTGATATGCTTAACCACTTCAGTACTGATTAGAACCTCGAATATTTTGACGAAAAGCGATAGGAGACTAATAAGGCGACATTTAGAGGGGTTAGAGGTCTCTCGGGAGTTCTTAAAAACAGGAACTACGGAGGAGGATTTCCAACAAGCTGGAAAGCAGGAAGCAGAGAGGCAATAGTTGTAGAGTTTGGAAAAAATTGGAGCCAGCTCGGAGGCACATTTCTTTAGGACGACGGCTGGGATCTTTCCATTTCCGCGTGCCTTACGAGAAAGGATATCCAAATCTAGAGATGGAGTTATGCAAATATCACTCAGTAGAGCCTCTTTTCGAGGTGGGAAATTGGGTGTAGGTACTCCAGACGAGTCAAGTGTTGAGTTTGAAGAGAATTTGCTCGCAAAGCATTCAGCCTTGTCTGCTGTAAATGTCAGGACTTCAAATTGATCAAATAGACAAGGGATTTGAGGATTTGCTGTTGTTCAGCACACTTTTGCAGAGCCGCCAATAATCTCTAGAACAGAACTTGCGAAATGCTATACGCTGTTTCATTCTACCTGCAAACAATAACTTGCTTCATTTAGGACACACTTGCACTCATCACTCAGTAGAAAATAGAGACGTCTGTTTTAATTAGGCGATCACTCCGGTACGGCTTGAAAAAGTGATCCCATAGGCCGAGCATGCAGATGAGAACCAAGGAGATGAATAAGATTTAACTTGGAATTTCCTTGCTGAAATGAAAGCATGACAGCTTTCAACTATGAGGAGAACGCAGAGGGGCATTTTTTAAAAGGAAGATTATAAATTTAATTGCAAGGGACATCACGAATGAAATCAAAGAACGAGTACAAATTCGCACGTTGAGAACAAAAAGATATTCTGTTAGTAGGAGTTTTTTTTCTTAATAGGGGGAGCGGGAAGATATGTTTAGACACCACCGCGTGATTAGTGTTGCAAGGAGTGCAGAGCTGCATAGCTCAACAGGAGTCAGGGATAGCGGTAAAGAAGACATTTATAATAGAAGTGTGTCTTTCAAGGTTAGTTGGAAACCGATGGGGAAGTCCATCACTTGAGTTATTGAGAAGTTCAAGGTTGGATGCCAGCAAGGTGAGTGACGGTGTTTAAGCTACCGGGCATTAAAGTCCCTGAGCACTAATATATTTGAAAATGGGTGTAGGGAGGTAGCATTGACAATATTATTGAATATGCAGCAATCATGAGAAGAAGAGAAACGGTAGAGAAAGAAGAGATAACTGGGTGTAGTAGAGAGTTTAACAGAAACAAATAGAGTCACATGTAAGAATGATCTGGAAATTCAACAGAGGGTTCCTTAGACAAAAGGTGATATCCGCTGACATAAACTTCCAGGCCATGCATGTGAACATTAGACTCCTTACTAAAGAGAGGAAAATAACCAGAAATACAGAAATCAGATAGAATTTCAAAGTTAAAACGTTTAAAAGATAGGACGTTCGAGATGTTTTCGAAGAGGAACGGTTCCACACTGCAGAAGTTGTTACGATTATCACGAAAGTTAGAGAAAGAAATGTTGATGGGTTTAGGTATTTTTGTTAGACTGGTTTAGTTTTATATCTTTCGTTACCTATAGTCATGATATGATCTATTGGTAAGGAAAAGACCAAAGGCAGTAGCAGTAAATGTAACGTGCGGAAAGGGAACTGGCGCAGACTGACTTTTGTCATATCTTGTCGGGCGCCCCTGCCATTCATCTCAGGGTTCTCGACAGGCTCCAAAGGAGAATCTGTAAAGTTATCGGTCCCGACCTGGAAGCTCCTCCAGCCACTTTCTCACCGGCGGGATGTAGCTTCCTTTTGTCTATTCTACAAACAGCTTACCTCACAGATGCCTCCTCCACAAGAATTTACTCGAGTAACCTGACTGGCAACAAGATCCCACCCCTTTACAGTTAAATCAACTAAATACCGCCGCCACTTCTACTCTGCAGGTTCCTTTCTCGCACTTCCCGCCTGTGGAACTCCCTTTAGTATATTTGCTTCCCTAACGGCTACAATCTCCAAGAATTTAAATGCAATGTCAATTCCCATTTCTTGTCCACCTGACTCCAGTCCCTCTCTCGTCCTTTACCCATCACAACTGTCTTCACATTGGTATTCCCATCCTTATATTGTCCTTTCTCCAAAACGCCCCGTAACTGGCCCGGCTTTCTCTTCGCTCTCCTCCTGCTGCTTAAACATTCACTCTTCTCTTATGTAGCTCCCCTGCGCACCAGTGGCGGTACCACTTTGCTCTGGGTGAAACGATTAAAAAAAAAGCAAAAACAAAAAAATATTGTATGACCTCGGAGTTATTCACCGGATGTGTTTGCAGGAACACACTTCCATGAGCGACATGACACTGCAAGAATCCCGTTTGTTTGCAACTGTTCAACAGAGCAGCCTCTCTAGGAATCGGGTTCCTAATCATCAGTCGAGAAGCTACAACCAGAAAATTGCCAACTCAGTACCCTTTATATGAAAAAGACGTTACTCGTATCCACACATAATACGAAAAATTCGTATCAGCACCGCTGTTGAGACATGAGAAGAGGAAAAGAACCGGGAACACTTTCTTAAACGGGAAACAAGGGATGAACCTCTACTCCTGTTCAATAGAAGAGAGAAGAGTATGGAACGGGTGATAGGAAAACCTATCTATTCCTTTAAAAAAAGAAATAATAAAAAAGAACAAAAAGAACAAAATTACTGAATTTTATCTTAAGTCGAGATATCCATTACAAATTCAACGAAGAATTAAAAATGGTAGAATGAAAAAAAAATCTCCAAAATTTCATCAGTTTCACTTACAATTAAGTTAATTTCTTTGAATGTGCAATCAGAATAATAAATGGAGATTCGAATCTGCTACTAACAGAATTTTTAACCAACATTCTAATATATTAAACGGAGAGGTAAAGAGGTGATACAGGTCAGTTCCTAAAACATAGGCGAATGGCCGACTAATACAGCATCAGAATAAAAAAAAAAAAAGAAATGAAGAAAAAAGCGAAAAACAAAAATCTTATTTCTTCCTTCCCTGCACCTTTAATTTTCAAAAGATTAACTGAAACGTCAATCGCCATTTTCTGTTTTCTTGAATTTTATTTCTTTATTGTTCTTTCGTCACTGCTCACTAAAGTCTTCTTATTCTCCTTTCACTCTTTTTAGCCCCCTGCGTCTTAGTGCCATTATCGCATTGCATGAGGTGAAATGAATTAAAAAAAAAAATATAGTTTTTAAAATGCAGCATTTTTATTTTTAGATACCTCGAAGGTTTTGCGTTGTGGTGCAGTGGATATCGGCTCGGAACGAGAAATTGTGGAGTAGATTTCGAATTCCAGTTAAATTCCTGGCATTCACTTACGCGCAAATACCCTTGGGAAAGGTATTAATCCGTCTATTCCCTTCAATTATGGGTTAAATAACAGGACAGATTTGGTTCTATAGTCTTGGTTGGCAACCAGTCTACCGCAAAAAGTAATGGCAATCTAGTGCGGGATAATCTTCTGCCCAGTTAGTCATGTCTCTTTCCAAACATGATCGCCCAAGCGTGTATCATGTATGACACTTAACTGACTGACTGACCTTGAATATACGAAAACAAGTACGTAATATTTAACTCTATTGTAACCGAGGACATGCTAAGCTAAGTATTAAGAAACAGGAAAAGAGTGTTGCACTTTTGTGCAATATCAGTTCCCCTCTATGGCAGTGAATGCTGGACAATTTTCTGAGAGATGATGAAGAAGCTTGCGGCAATTGAAGTGTGGTTCTACAGAAGGTTACTGACTCATGGACGGAACATTTCAATAACGAGGGAATTTTAAGAATAACGAAAAAAAAAAGCATGCCTAAATTTAGAATCAGAAAGAGTTGGAATTTCTACAAGCCATAATGAGGAAAAATGGATTAGAGAATATGACACTTAGATGACATTGGATTAAAGAAGGACAGAAGGAAACAGCAAGTAATCTATCTAACGAGCTTGTGTAAATGAATGGTAAGATAGAACATAGGAGGGAAAGGACAAACCCTACTAAGTGCTGCAGATGATAGGAAGTTGTGGAGAATCATGATCATCTACATTCTAAAATAATATAGATTAATATCTATCTATCTATCTATCTATCTATATATTTCAGATTGTTCATTATCTATCTATCTATCTATCTATCTATCTATCTGTGCCTCTTTCACTATCTATCTATCTATCTATCTATCTATCTATCTATCTATCTATCTGTCTGTCTGTGCCTCTTTTATTATCTATCTATCTATCTATCTATCTATCTGTGCCTCTTTCATTATCTATCTATCTATCTATCTATCTATCTATCTATCTATCTATGCTTCTTTCATTATCTATCTATCTATCTATCTATCTATCTATCTATCTATCTGTGCCTCTTTCATTATCTATCTATCTATCTATCTATCTATCTATCTATCTATCTATCTATCTATCTATCTATCTATCTCATTCTGTTGCCCACTGTCAGGCTATCTGCCAAAAATTGATTTCACTCCAGCAACGCCCCTCTGCAAATCCTAGTGCGTCATGCCGAAAGCGCCTACCATGAAGAATCGTAGACAGTTCCTGACCCTGAGGCACTGAAACAGGAATTATTCGTCGCCGCAGGGTCTTTTTCAATCTGCTTATACGATTAGACTGATATCCCTCTTCCTGTTTGAGTAGATGCTATTATCGCAAGAATTAATTAATCTGTAAGTCACCAAAAATTCTCACACATATATCAAATATTGTGTCGGACGAAGATCGTTAAAGTAACAAGTGTTGGTGGTGATAGTGTCCGTTACATACGCCGAATTTGTGAATCGAATGTTTTTAGATGTGCGCATGCGTACGCGAAACTCACTTCCCCTGACACACACAAGTGGTAAGAAGATATGTTTATAGCTATATAATGTCGACGGCTAGATAGCATATTTGAAGGACCTAATCAGGTGGATGGCGGAACGAGGATTGCATGTTGTAACAGGAGAAGGCGTGCTCAGAGCCACCAGGGATAGGGAAACGTAGAAAGCCATGATCGCCTACGTCCTGAAGGGACAGGGCACATAGAAGAAGAATGTCGACGGCATTTCTTTTAATGAGAAGTCTATCTACGTATAGTGGTTATAAGCACGGAAAGCGATATCCGCACGCCGAGTTAAAATTCCAACCGAGGCAGCGTTCAATTTTGCACAAATGCCATTCGGAAGTTACGAATCCACTTTTTGTCTCATAGCAAAATAGTAGGGGAGAGAGGTGTTTCGCTTTGGATGGCAGTTAGTCTAGGGAAGGGATAAATCTAAATTCGCAATGGTTGTGCAGGCAAGGAGAAGAAGAAGAAGGCTTTTTGTGGAGCGGAGTCAGTCAGTTAAGTGCCATACGTGATACACGCTTGGGCGATCATGTCTCAAAAGAGACATGACTGATTGAGCAAAAGATTATTCCGAAGTAAGTTTCCATTATTTTCTGCGGTAGACTGGTTGCCAGCCAGGGTTATAGAACTCAATATATCCTATTATTTAACCCATAGCTGGAGGGAAGAGATGGATTAATACCTTTCCCAAGGGTATTTGCGCGTCAGTGAATGTAAGGAATTCAAGTACTCCACAAAAAGCCTTCTTTTTTTTTCATGTATCGTGTTCCTTCAGGACGTAGTCAATAATGTACTTCCACTTGGTTCTGTCTCTCAATATTTTTTCTCCTGGTATCTCTTCTAAACCCCCCCTCGACCATACATTTGCTCAGACCTATCAAATATTTCTCGCGCTGCTTTCTCCTGTCTCACCTTCCATTCTGTGAGTATTAAATTCTCCAGGCCCCCTTTTCTCATTACGTGTCCCAGGAACCTCATCTGTCTCTTTCTAATGTTAAGTATGAGTTTTCTTCTGGTTTGCATGCTCTTTAACACCTCGTCTTTGCACACGCGCTTCGTCCATGGTATCCTCAGGATCCTTCTGTAAAACACATTTCTGCTCCTTCAAGTCTCTCCTTCATCCTTGATGAGATCGTTCAACATTCACTTCCGTACAGAAGAACAGATATCACATAGCGATCCAGCACTCTTTTCTTTGTTTCCAATGAGATTTTCCTGTCTCTCAGTACTCTGGTTAGCTTTTGAGATACATCATTGGCTATGTCAATGCGTCCATGTCGAACTTTCCATCCTCTGTCAGAACACTTTCCAGGTATTTAAATTTCTTTACTTGTTTTATTTTAGTTTTTCCGACTTGTAGTTGGCATATTTGGCTCTTCTTTTTTGCTGATGATCATACATTCAGTTTTTCTTTAAGTTTATGCTTAGGTCCTGCATTTTCTTTTTCGTGTCTGCTATCAGCACAGTGTCATCCGCGTATCATATATTGTGGAGATTGTGGCCGCCAATGACAAATTCTGGCAAGGCATTTATTTCTCTCAGAATTGCTTCGCTGTACAAGTTAAATAAATGCGGTGAGACAACACATCTTTGTTTTGCGCCCCTTTCTATTTTTGTATACCTGCCGAGTTCACTTCCTATCCGTACACAAGCGGTTTGTTGCCAGTATAGATTCTTGATTATCCTAACGACTTTTCTGAAAATGTCATGGCTACCGAGCATCCCTATCAAGTCTTTGTGGTGTACTTTGTCAAACGCCTTTGTGTAGACTATAAAACATAGATTGATATATCTCGGAAAGGAATATCAGTGAAAAGATAAGTGTATGAATGATACTTAACACAGAAAATAGACAGAAGGGATTTATTATACGAAGGTACAATAAACCATAACATACACAATAGCAATCAAAGAATAGAAGCGGACTAATCTATCAAGTAGAGAATGCCTTCGCCTCTGACGTAAGCATTATTTAGCTGTCCCTCCCAGTAAGGTCAACATATGACACATGGTCAGTTTATAACTGGGCTTTCCGGGCTATATGGCCCGGCCAAAAAATGTCTGTCTATTATTCCCCAGTCGTGATTCTACCCTTCGGCGGAACCACGACTGGGTTATTGCTCTCTGCTCGGAAGCAGAGAGCGCCCTCTACCCGAAGGCAGAGGGCTGACAGTGTCATAGCGTCGTCAGGCGAGTGCCTCTGATGTAAGCTGTATTTACTAGCCTTCCCACGCAAGGCCGGATGTGACACATGGTCATTTTATAGTGGGTATTCCCGGCCATATAGCCGGGCCAAAAAAATGTCTGTCTATTTTTACCGAGTCGTGGTTCTAACCTTCGGCGGAACCACGACTGGGTTATTGCTCTCTGCTCGGAAGCAGAGAGCGCCCCTCTACCCGAAGGCAGAGGGCTGACAGTGTCATAGCATCGTCAGGCGAGTGCCTCTGACGTAAGCTTCTCGGTTGCTTCTCGTCACTGTCCTTTATAGACTAGAGCATTCTATTATGGGGTATGACAGGATGTTTCACTATAACATAGATGAAGGTCCTTCTGCATTTGTATTGCTTGTTCAGATAGTATGCTGAACATGAATATCGCATTCTTCGTTTCGCTATCTTTAATGAAGCTACGCTGTTTTTGTCCTATCTCTGGGCCGATTCTGCTGCGCCCTCTGTTCATCAGGATCCGGATGACGGGTTTGGTTATGTGGCTTATTAAGCTGATTGTTTGATGGAGCTCACATTTCTTTGCATCTCGCTTCTTAGGTAGTGTTATGAAGATTGATCTGTTTAGGGCCTCCGGTATATTGCTGCAGTTGTAGATTTTGTTTATTTTTTTTGTGAGCCTGTCTACGTAAAAAGCTTTCTAAGGACATCAACATCTCTATGACAATCCCGTCGGGTGCTGCGGTTTTGTTTCTCTCCAATTTAGCCATTGCCGATTTCATTTTGGTTTTTAATATTTCTGGACCATCCGTATTTTTTTGCGCTGTTGGCTGCTCTCTCTTGTCGTGGAAGAGATCTGGCGCAGACTGACTTTGTCACATGTAAGAATGATCTGGAAATTCAACAGAGGGTTCCTTAGACAAAAGGTGATATCCGCTGACATAAACTTCCAGGCCATGCATGTGAACATTAGACTCCTTACTAAAGAGAGGAAAATAACCAGAAATACAGAAATCAGATAGAATTTCAAAGTTAAAACGTTTAACAGATAGGACGTTCGAGATCTTTTCGAAGAGGAACGGTTCCACACTTCAGAAGTTGTTACGATTATCACGAAAGTTAGAGAAAGAAATGTTGATGGGTTTAGGTATTTTTGTTAGACTGGTTTAGTTTTATATCTTTCGTTACCTATAGTCATGATATGATCTATTGGTAAGGAAAAGACCAAAGGCAGTAGCAGTAAATGTAACGTGCGGAAAGGGAACTGGCGCAGACTGACTTTTGTCATATCTGGTCGGGCGCCCCTGCCATTCATCTCAGGGTTCTCGACAGGCTCCAAAGGAGAATCTGTAAAGTTATCGGTCCCGACCTGGAAGCTCCTCCAGCCACTTTCTCACCGGCGGGATGTAGCTTCCTTTTGTCTATTCTACAAATAGCTTACCTCACAGATGCCTCCTCCATAAGAATTTACTCGAGCAACCAGACTGGTAACAAGATCCCACCCTTTTTCAGTTAAGTCTGAAGTATTTTTTCCTTCTCTAATATGAATGTACCGTCCGTTGTTTTTATACATTCTGCTGCTGAGAAGGTCTTTTGTCCTTTTAGTTCCTTTATTTTTTATGCATATCTCTATCATTTGTTGCGCTCAGTCTTTCTACGTCTTTGTCATTGAACCATCTTTATTTAGCTTGTCTACATTTGCTCCTTATTTCCTTGTGTAGTCTCTTGTATTCCGTTTCATATCTTGGGATCGTTTTCTATCTCTTTAGCATCAGGTCAAAAATTTCTTCGGTGATCCACTCGTTTTTCTTCCGATGTGTTTTTCCTTCGCGATGGTGTCGTTCGCTGACGTTACTAGAGCTACTCTCACTGCGTCCCATTTTGAGCTTCCGTTTCTAATTTGTCCTTCATATTTCGTTTTCACGCTCTCTGCATACATTTCCTGCCGTTTCGGGTCATTCTTGAGTCTATTGTACTGCAGTCTAAGGGCTGTGTTAGATTTCTTTAATCGACTTAGTTTTATCCGTAGTTTGCATGCGGCTGGTTACATGGCCCAGTGGATATAGACGTTGGTTAGTTCCAATAACTTGACCTATAGAGTTTAATATCAGGCTACAGCAATGGTGAACAAGTAACTTAGAGAGTCAAGTTAGAGGAAGATAACTCATGACTACCAAAAGAGGATTTGCACAAGGAATAAGAAAGGTATATCCCAGTAATCGAAAACAAGGGTTCGGTTCGAAATTCCTATCACTTGAAGAAGGCCGGAGCACACAATAGCTGAAACGTCGTACAAATGGCAACCAAGATTTGGACAATAGTCCCAATAATGTCAATAGTATAAATACTACCTCATCTCAGAAATATACACACTAACCGGCTAATAATCATTTATTTATTTACTAGCAGTATAGGCCCGGCGTTGCTCGGGTGTAATGAAAGCTTTAAAAAAGCAATTATTTCCAGTTAAAGCGAAACCGTAGACTGAAAGAAAAATGAATGGATGTAAGTCAAATTTTGATTTCCTGGTATCGATATCAAATTTTGTGCACTATTGTAAAAACTGCAAACTTGAAACTTCTGAATATCGTTTCTTATGTCTTTGTCTATGAGTGTATCAAATTTGATTATAATTGGACCGCTCCTTCAATAAGCCGATGTTTTCACACACACACACACACACACACACACACACACACACACACACACACACACACACACACACACACATATATATATATATCAAACATAAAATATGTTAAGGTTATCTATGAAATACAGTGTTCAATGAACAAGGAAAACGATGAACAGAGAAATGTATATGTGTAATATAACAATCTGGCCCCACCCGAGGAAGTGATGCAAGCGATGGTGTTTCCCGTCGGTGGAGGGGTCGGCGAGCGGCAGGGCGGGTGTTTGTGAAATACATCCTGTCGAGGCCGGAGCGGATGTCGTTTGACCTTATTTCCGACAGCGGCGGAAATGACTACGGAGGCAAACAGAACAGGTGTCTCTGGGAATTACGTGGGCGTTGCGTGGGCGAGGCAGGACCGGAAGGAAAGTCCCGGTTCTAGAAGACTATATAAAGACCTCGACACATGGATTCGCCAGCAGAGAACGGCCAGTGGAAGCAGAGAACGGCCAGTGGAAGCAGAGAAACACCACAGGCAAGACTACACTCCCGTCAACCCATTCTATGTGCGCTCTCACCCTTCCGTTCTCTATTCCACACGGTTCGTCGTCATTAATAAAAATATAACCTTATATTTTTATATATGCGTGTTTGTTGTTTTGTCGTCGTACGGCGATATATAACATGTATTAATGTACTTTTCTATCATCTTTACGTAACCAAAAGTTTCATATACGCGAATATTTTATATGGCAGCACAATTATCAAGTAATCAGGAGTAGCAGGACCTATAACTCGAGTAATGATCTATCACAATCTCTTTTTCATATCTATCTATCTATCTATCTATCTATCTATCTATCTATCTATCTATCTCAGTCTTTTCATATATATATCAGTTTATGCTTATCTATCTATCTATCTATCTATCTATCTATCTATCTATCTATCTCAGTCTTTTCATATCTATCTATCTATCTATCTATCTATCTATCTATCTATCTATCAATCACAATCTGAGTTTTTCGTATCTATCTATCTATCTATCTATCTATCTATCTATCTATCTATCTATCTATCTATCTATCTATCTCAGTCTTGTCTATCTATCTATCTATCTATCTATCTATCTATCTATCTATCTATCTATCTATCTATCTCAGTCTGTTCATATCTATCTATCTATCTATCTATCTATCTATCTATCTATCTAATCACAATTTTTCTAGTTTTTAATATCTATCTATCTATCTATCTATCTATCTATCTATCTATCACAATCTCAGTTTTTCACTATCTATCTATCTATCTATCTATCTATCTATCTATCTATCT
This sequence comes from Ascarosepion bandense, assembly GCA_037127315.1. Classification (NCBI taxonomy): domain Eukaryota; kingdom Metazoa; phylum Mollusca; class Cephalopoda; order Sepiida; family Sepiidae; genus Ascarosepion; species Ascarosepion bandense. The sequence goes on from JBBBDQ010000991.1 coordinate 1,890,614, forward strand.
ATCTATCTATCTCAGTCTTTTCATATCTATATCAGTTTATACTTATCTATCTATCTATCTATCTATCTATCTATCTATCTATCTATCTCAGTCTTGTCATATCTATCTATCTATCTATCTATCACAATCTGAGTTTTTCATATCTATCTATCTATCTATCTATCTATCTATCTATCTATCTATCTATCTATCTATCTAGTCTGTTCTATCTATCTATCTATCTATCTATCTATCTATCTATCTATCTATCTATCTCTTTCTGTCTACTTATCTCAATCTGTTCTTTTCTCTCAGCCTGTTCTCCCTCTCTCGCTCTCTCGCTCTCATTCTTTTTCCCTCCCTCTCTCTCTATATATTTAAATCATGTCAGAAATAAAGTAAGTAGGGCACTTCATATTCATGTTGAATCGCAGTTGACTATTCTTTTGGCCGAACATGCTCGGCATCAAATTTTTTTTTTTCTGGAACCAACCAGGAAATGTTTAAAGTACCTCCCACAAGTAGTTGCAAAGAATAAAGCCACGTCCTTTTGTCGCCAGTATAAAAAGACACCTGCTTATTGCTCTAAGTGGATATCAACGGATCTGGAGAAAGATTGGCTGAATTTTATTTAGCGCTTTGAAGATAGGAAAGCAAATTTTCTTAATATCGATTCATTTTTGACATCGTAATTTTCATTTATTTTTTTTTACTTAAATTTTTCTATTTTCTTTTTTCTTTTGCTAGTTTGTATTGTTTTTTTTTCGCAAAGGCATTAATTCATGGCCGCCTTTTTATTCTTTCATTGTTTACTTTCTTTCTTGATTTTCTTTTTGTTTTGCACCTTCAATTTTTGTTTCTTTCAATTTACAGAGATGTTTGCTACATGAAGACTGCTCGTTTTTCTTTATTGTTATCTATCTATCTATCTATCTATCTATCTATCTATCTATCTATCTATCTATCTATCTGTGCCTCTTTCAGTATCTATCTATCTATCTATCTATCTATCTGTGCCTCTTTCAGTATCATCTATCTATCTATCTATCTATCTATCTATCTATCTATCTATCTATCTGTGCCTCTTTCAGTATCTATCTATCTATCTATCTATCTATCTATCTATCTATCTATCTATGCCTCTTTCAGTATCTATCTATCTATCTATCTATCTATCTATCTATCTATCTATCTATCTGTAATATAACAATCTGGCCCCACCCGAGGAAGGCTGATGCAAGCGAGGGTGTTTCCGGTCGTTGAAAGGAACGGATGTCATTTTGACCTTATTTCCGGCAGCAGCGGAAATAACTACAGAGGCAAACAGAACAGGTGTCTCTGAGAATTACGTGGGCGTGCGTGGGCGAGGCAAAACCGGAAGAAAAAGTCCCGGTTCTGGAAGATTATATAAAGACCTCGTCACACGGATTCGCCAGAGTAGTAGTAGAGGAGCAACAGAGATCGGCCGGTGAAGAGAGACACAACATATCTATCTGTGCCTCTTTCAGTATCTATCTATCTATCTATCTATCTATCTATCTATCTATCTATCTATCTATCTATCTATGCCTCTTTCAGTATCTATCTATCTATCTATCTATCTATCTATCCGTGCCTCTTTCAGTATCTATCTATCTATCTATCTATCTATCTATCTATCTATCTATCTATCTATCTATTGCCCAACTGCTTTAGGCAATGATCAACGAGACTTGTCATATTATCGAGTAATATGTTCGGTCTTCAGTGAATGCTCCCATGCAAAATTTCTCATTAAGTAATCGAACAAGGGTTCACAGGTTCACACCCTATCTATTGGTATCATATTTAGTAATAGTATACAACAAACAATATGCTTTTATTAACAATATTTTCTGTAATTCTTTATTGATTATGTACAAAGCTATTTTTTTTACATAGAGAGTAAAAGTCAAGGGAAGTAATTAAGATAATATAAATTTATTCTGTTTTTTATAAGCGTTCATTTATTTAATTTATTCAATTGATTATTTATTCATTTGAAGCAGTGCTGGTGTAAGAGTCGCGCGTCCCCTACCCCGAATCTATGATATGGGTGCCCCGACTCTACTATATCTCAATAAGATTGTATTCATATAAATTACAAATTTTATTGTAACCTAACTATGTAATATAACATATATGCAGTATAGGTGAACAATTCAACTAGAAAATTAAAATAAATACAATTTATCTTACTACAAATTAGGGACATGTCATAATAGATCATTCTATATTAAACTAACAGTATAGCCCGGCGTTGCTCGGGTGTAATGAAAGCTTTAAAACTAATCCATGGTCCTGGAGCTCAGACTCTTTGGACGTTGGCACGAAAGACTAAAAGCAATAGTTGTTTCCAGTTAAAGGGAAACCATAGACTGAAAGAAAAATAAATGGATGTAAGTCAAATTTTCATTTCCTGGTATCGATATCAAATAAATTTTTTACGTCGTAAACTGAATTTTGAAGACTAAATAAGTCCTCTGAGTAAATGGTATCATGGCTGAGACTAAGAACTACAATTATACCTACTTAGAGCAAATCCCGTAGCAAAAACTAAAATAAAACGGCTGAAAAAATTCAAACATACAGGCAGATAAACAGACACACACACAAACATCTTGCCTCATATATATATATATATATATATTATCGATTTTCTGCACTATTGTAAGAACTGCAACTTTGAAACTTCTGAATATCGTTTCTTATGTCTTTTTCTTTGTCTTTGTCACTCCTTCTATAATCCGATTTTTTCGATTATCGATTTTCGATATTTATCGGGGGTACCTCGACATATAACCTAGCTAAGAACACTCGCAGATGCTTATAGTACAACTATGTAAATTTTCAAGAAAATCGGTTCAGCCGTTTCGGAGTCTATAGGTACCGGACACACACACACATACACACATACATACACACACACACACACACACACACACACACACACACACACACAATGTTCCATTTATAAAAAAAGTTAGATAAATCAACAATATTTTGCAGCAATTTTTAGCATCATCCTGAGATTTTTCTTGTTAAAAGTGGAATAATTTTTGAACACATTCAACATTATGGTTTAAAAATAGTGATTTTATATAGTATTTTTCGCGACTTCTCATGAGCAAATGTATTCACGACTTCATCTAGCACATTCATTTCCAATGGAATTTCTTGCTTTCTCATTGTAGACCGTAGATAATTTTTATATGTCTTAGTTTTCTGCCACTTCTTTCGGCACTTGCAACAGTCACTGGTTCAATACACGCAATGTAATGCAAAAAAGGTTTGCTTACTGATGCTGTCACATGCTCTTTCTCTTTTTGTTTTTATCATCCACTTTTATATCTAATCTAAACTTATTTATAAATGGAAATTTGTCTCTCTCTCTCTGTGTATGTATGTGTGTGTGTGTATCCTTTACCTATAGACTCCGAAACGGCTGAACCGATTTTCTTGAAAACGTACACAGTTGTACTATAAGCGTCTGCGAGTGTGTGTTGAGGTACCCCTGATAAATATCGAAAATCGATAATCAAAAAAATCGGGTTATAGAAGGAGTGGTCCGATTTTAATCAAATTTGATACACTAATAAACAAAGACATAAGAAACGATATTCAGAAGTTTCAAGGTTGCATTTCTTACAATAGTGCAGAAAATCGATAATATATATATATATATATATATATATATATATATATATATTAATCGATACCAGGAAATCAAAATTTGACTTACATCCATTCATTTTTTTCAGTCTACGGTTTCGCTTTAACTGGAAACACCTATTGCTTTTTTGTCTTTCGTGCTAACGTCCAAAGAGTCTGAGCTCCAGAACTATGGATTAGTTTTAAAGCTTTCATTACACCCGGGCAACGCCGGGCTATACTGCTAGTCTGTTCATAAGGAAGCCGAGAAGAAAGCACTAAGCATAAATTTCACGAAAACTGGATGCATGGTCATCAGCAAAAATAGGAGCCCAAAATGCCAATTACAGCTTGAGTTTTGTTTAACGGCATATCAACCTCTGTGGGTTATTTAATGCCAAAAAGTTGGGATTTTAAGGTTTTTTTTAAAATAATTGTTTATAGTGAGAAGGTTGATTTAATCAGATTATAATGAAATTTTTTTTTCTTTATTTTAGAAAACTGAAAATATCTTCTAGTTTTGTCCTCAAAAATGTTTTCTGAAAATAATCTTTTTGCCTTCATAAATATGTTATCGTAATAATTTTTTCTTCTAAAATGTATTGTTGGTAATAAATATATATATTTATAAAAAAAGTGTATTTTATGTATATATTTCTATAAAAGTGATTTTTAATACTTTTGTTGTGTTTTGACCCCAGTTTGGGGTTAACTATTTTCCCATAGCTGAGACCCTAACATGTGCTACCACAGCAATTAAGAGGTGGTTCGAAGCTCCTCACGAAATCCCAGTCAGAGGCTTTGCTATCGAATGCAATTTAGCGTCATGCCCAGGACGGGCCAATTACAGGTTAGAGATACTAAAATCAAGCAGGTACCGAACTTTAAATAACTATCTGGTAAGTGCTCTAATAGAGGACGAAAAATGCGATCTGAAGGCGTAATTGGCATCGGCCAAGGACGCATTCCAAAAGCTGAGTAGAGTATTGAGAGACACAAAAGTTCCGTTGGCAACAAATAAAAGAGCATTGGACTGTTATGCGATATCTGTCCTCCGATAGGGCAGTGGATACTGGACAATATCCTCAAAGATTCAGGAAAGACTCAAAGCAACAGAAATGTAGTTCTACAGATAGACCGAACATGTAAGAAACGACAAGGCTTTAAAGAAAATGGAAACGAAAAGGAAACTTATACTCAACGTCAGGTAGAGACAGCTGAAGTTTCTAGGATACGTTAATGAGAAAGGAGGACTTGGAGAATGTGATACTCACAGAGCGGATAGAGGGAAATAGATACAGGGGAAAACAGTGCTTGAGATACTTGGTGGACTTAAACAAATGGATGGCAGAGCAGGTTTTGGGGGAAATAACAGGACGAAGTATATTAGAAGCAACAAGGGACAGAAGGATGTAGAGAGCCATGATCGCCTGCGTTCTGAAGGGACACGACACAAAGAAGAAGAAGAAGAAGAAAAAGAAGAAGCCATTCAAAATTCAATAGGAATCTGTCTATAAATATTGTTTTATTCAAATATAACTAGGCAGAAAAATTAATGCTGGCAAGTACTAAAAAACATTTTATATGATGAAGTGATTTAAACTTTTTTAAGGCTCTATGGAAGAATTTCCCTTCAGTTTGTCAATGAAATCTGAGAGAAGACTTCTTTTTTTAAGACTATGAAATGAAAATGTGACAATTCCAATATCTAAGAATCTTTTTTTGTTCATTATTCTTTGATTTTATGACATTCTATCTTTCCACAAACCGTTTATATTTTATCGCTTCTTTCACTATCAGCTCATTCTTTTTCTAACGTCTATGTAACACACACACACACACACACACACTCACCACACACACACTCACCACACACACACTCACCACATTCACTACACACACACACACACCACACACACACACACACACACTCACCACACACACACTCACACACACAGGCAAACGCCCACTCACCACTAACAGGCACACACACACAGACTCACCGCGCACACACACACACACACACACACACACACACACACACACACACACACACACACACACACACACAGGCAAACGCCCACTCACCACTAACAGGCACACACACACAGACTCACCGCACACACACACACACACACACACACACACACACACACACACACACACACAGAGGCACACGCCCATTCAACAGACAGACAGACACACACACACACACACACACACACACACACACACACACACACACACACAACACCCACCCCCGAAAAGTCTAATTTGAAAACTGCCAAACTCTTGAAGTTCTCACATAGATGTGAAAACTTTGGTCTCTATCTTTTCCAGGTAAGTAAAGAATCCATAGAAATTGAGTTTTATTAAAAGTAAAAAAATAAAGGTCAAGGAACAAATGTGGAAATCAAAGAAGACAATTTATTTATCAGTTTTGTTGTTTACCTTGTTTTTTAGTTAATTTTTGTTTTTTGTATTATTGTATTTTAATTTTTAGGATTAATTATTTTTTATAATATATTTTTATTTGAATTTTTCTTGATTTTGATGCAACAACTGCAAAAAATTTGTATGACATTTTTTTGAAAACTTTAATTTTTCTATTAAGTATTTTAAAGGAATATTTATTGATTTTAAGGATTGGATCCTAATAAGATGGCGACTTGCTGGATTATATTTGTTAGCTATTTGGACAATCGAACCGGATGAGTAGAGTTCAAATTCGAGCTTGCGTCACCGTGTTTGCTTAGCCTTGAAGAACGCATGAATCATTTATTTCTCTTGGAGTACTGTAATTAGAATAAAGGACTCTTTAACAAGGGAGAAAATTTGTATTGTTGAAATTAAGAAAGTTATTCTATTATATTTCTGTATTTATTCATTTTTATAATAAACAATCAGTCAGTTAAGTGCCATGCGCGATACACGCTTGGGCGATCATGTCTCGAAAGAAACATGACTGACTGGGCAGAAGATTATCCCGCAGTAGGTTGCCATTGCTTTCTGCGGTAGACTGGTTGCCGACCAAAGCTATAGACCCCAATCTGTCCTATTATTTAACCCATAACTGGATTGAAGAGACGGATTAATACCTTTCCCAAGGGTATTTGCGCGTAAGTGAATGCAAAGAATTCAACTGGAATTCGAACTCGACAACCCAATTTGTTGTTCCGAGTCGATATCCACTGCACCACAACGCACATCCCTATGAATAATAACCTTCTTTAATTATAAATAAGAAAATCGAATAAACTGGTACCTTTAAGAAAATATCTGCTTTAATGAAATAAATCAATTGTTAAGGAAAATAAATAATGATTTCATATAACTGTTTTTTCAGGTAAAGAAAACATTGGCTTTCGATTTTCATTTTTTCTTATTTTTTTATTTCGGAATTAAAAAGGTTTCTTTAATCCATTTTTTATTATAGTATCACCCTAAGCATGGCAGTATTGCCACTGGTGTGCAGGGGGTTACATGAGAGGAGAGCGAAAAGAAAGAAGAACAAGACATAGGGTGTGTTGGAGAAAGGAGAAGAGAATTATTGAAATCAAGGAGACAAAAAGATGGCAATTGCTGTTACAACTAAACTGTTGGAGATTGTAGCTATTAGGGAAGCAGTTCCATAAGCAGGAAGTGTGGGAAAAGAAACTGCCAGAGTAGAAGTGACGGTTACATTTTACTGTTTTGACTATAAAAGGGTGGAACGTAGTTGCCAGTCTAGTAACTTGAGTAAATTCGTGTATGGGGGGTATCAGGTAGAGACGCTCGTCAAAACAGAAGCCGTGAAAATATTTATAGAAAAGACAGACGGAAGCCACATCGCGTCGATGAGAAAGTGACTGAAGTCAAGCTGTTACATCGAGCTTGATTACGTTGTAGAAACTGGTCTGGATTTTATCGAGAGTCCCGAGATGAATAGCAGGGGCACCCAACCAGATATGCACCAGTATTCAATGCATGAACGAATGGTAGATTTGTATATGTGCAAGATGGATTTTGGTGATAAAAGCTTTCTGGCCCGACACAGTGGCCAGACCTTTTTAACAGTAGATGTGGCAATTGGTTCGATGTAGTCGTTCCAATTAAGGTTGGTTGAGAGAATGAGACCGAAGTGGCGCAGTGTATTGCTTTCTGGGAGACTAGCGTGATCTATACTGATAGAAAGCTGGAAATATTCTCTATGGTGGTTAAAGGAGAGCAGTTTTACGATCTAGTTCTTACCCTAGTTCGAGGTTCTCTTCAAGAGCAGCAGAGAGGTTTTCTTTGTCAGCTTTGGCAGATTTCTTTCTGAGGCGGAAGTAAATGTTGGTGTCATCAGCGTAGATGCCTACTTGGAAACAGAAGATTATCCCGCAGTAGGTTGCCATTGCTTTCTACGGTAGACTGGTTGCCAGCCAAGGCTATAGAACCCAATCTGTCCTGTTATTTAACCCATAACTGGAAGGAAGAGACGGATTAATACCTTTCCCAAGGGTATTTCCACGTAAGTGAATGCAATGAATTCAACTGGAATTTGAACTCGGCTCCCCGATTTCTCGTTTAGAGCCGATATCCACTGCACCACACCAAATTACTGATGAAGATCAGGAAATACGTAGGACATAGGATAAAGCTTTGAGGGACATCCGCGTTCATATTAAATGTTCTGGAAGCATGCCCGTTCAATACGATCTTTATTATGCGATTTGATAGGAACGGTCTCTATCGACTTTCATAAAAATAAAATATCGGTTTCAATGTGTTATTTTTCTTATTTCAGATTCGGTTTTCTTTAATCACAATGAATGCTTTCTACTTTTTTATGAATAAATATTATTTCTTAGATACCATATTTATTTACTACACAAATTCCTTAATCTTAATCAAGAAAATAAATACAGTAAAACCGTTATGTCTTTTAGAAAATATGGGTTTTAATGAAATCTATACACTGTTCAAGAAAATAATGCAATAAAACTGATATTTTCTCTTAAAAATATCGGTTTTATTATTTAGGATTAACGAAAGATTCTTTAAGAAAGTGTATCGAATGTAATAAAAAAAATATCAGTTTTATTGTATTATTTTTCATATTTAGGATTACAAAATGTTTATTTAATGAATCCTAATAAAATAAATAATATATCTAAGGAATCCTAAAACAGTCTCGTTTAACCCGTTGTAAAAAAAACAACAAAAGACCACAAGATGACGTCAGAATCCGCAACAATTGTTCATCCATAAATAGTCTGTTGTTTAATTTGTAATGTATATAAAAAAAATATGAGTATAGTAGAAAAAAGGAAACGATGATAAATAGCGAGGTTCACAAAGCATTTCCCAATATTCTCAATCAAGTTTTGTCATCCAATTGCGGGATTCGGGGTAATACACAACGACCCTTATTTGTATAATATTTCATGCGCCTATCTTATTAATATTTTTACTGGTTGTATTTCGTATAAGACCTTCTGATACTGGATTCTGATTGGATAGGAAATAACATATTGATCGATGACCCCGGTTAATTTTTCTTAACACCTAGAAAAAGGGTATGCTGTTTAGAGCCGGTCACATGACTAGATTCCACTTCTTAACTACGTAACTTGACTGGCAAAAGACAGTCAGAAGGGCGCAGAGATCAGAGAGGTCGGAGAACCGACAGACAGGTCCGTCGCAGACTCAACCGGGCACAAAAGGGGAGAAGAAGGAAAGGAAAACAACAACAACAACAACAACAACAACAACAACAACAACAACAAGACATCTTCAACTGACTCATAAAAACTAACGTCGGATAAGTACAATTTGCTTTATTGCTTTATCTTCCTTTTTTACATCTCTCGCCGGCCAGAAAATGGAAAGGAACACAGACGTTATTAGTAGCTTGATTAATCTTTTACATACATGCATCTTACTACTATTTTTATTTGAACCTTTTCCCTCTTTTTTTTTTTAATCATTTCACCCCGAGCAAGGCGGAAACGCCACTGATGTGCAGGGGGTTACATAAATGTATAAAGATTAATTAGAAAAGAGTGAGGAGTACAAACTAGTTAGAAAGGAACAATAGAAAGCTGAGAAAGCAGGTGCAATGACAGATACATAAGTGGAGAGAAAGGGAAGGTTATACAAGGGAGGGGGGAGAGCTAGAGGCCAGTGGTTAGTAGATGAGTATTAACTTTGCATTTAAATTTCTGGAGGTTGTAGCCGTCAGGAAAGCAAGAATACGGGAGCGAGTTCCACAGGCGGGAAGTGCGAGAGAGGAAGCTGCAGGAGTAGAATTGTCGTCTGCATTTGGCTAACCTGACTGGGACCCAGTTGCCAGTTTGGTTGCACGGGTAAACACCTGTTGAGGAGGCATCAGTGACTTAAGCTCATCCGAGCAGAAGCCATGAAAGTATTTATAGAAGAGACAGAGGGAGGCCACATTTCGACGATGGGAAAGTGGCTGCAGTCGAGTCGCCAGATCAGTACCTATCACATTACAGACTCTCCTTTGGAGCTTGTCAAGAACACTGAGGAGAACGGCAGGGGCACCTGACCATAAATGGCAGAACTGTTATTTCTCACTCACACTCTCTTTTCCACCTTAAATTGATTGCCCCTTTTTCCTTTCCACCTACTCAGCCGCGGACACAAAAAGAAAAAGAAATAGACATTACTCTACTACTCTGTTGAATTAAAGACAGGGAGACATAGACACTATTTTGTTCAAACCACATTCGCTTAAAGCTAAAACATATTTCTTTTTATCAAACAAGATATAAACAATACACATTGTTTATTCTGCATGTATGTAATTAAATATACGATTTTCTAATTTTTTACAAACATTTCTTATTGCGTTGTCTTTTTTTGAAATTTGTGTGGTATTTTGTGGACAGGATATCCTGCATTAAATTCTCCTTTTTAATCCGTGTGTTCTGTACCCACAGGGGAAACCGAGCACGTACCCTCGGGCGGTTGGTCAAATATTATTCATCCCCGCGGTAACTAGGTACTAAACTTGTCTTAGCTGGTCAAAACTTGTCACTTATTGTCTTAGCTGGTCGTTCCCATAGCTAATCCTTAGAGTGTCGGGTGAGTATTTTCCTAAAGGTGAGGTGATTTTATAAGCGCAGCTTAGATGTGGCATAAGGTTGAAAGTGTGGGGCACCCATTGAGGATCGAAATCTCTACTCAATTATAATCATTCTAAGGAAGACAAGCTGCTAACTATGACACCATGTCGAGGTGATAACAAAAGAATAAGACCAACTTCTTTGTCTTTTGGTAACCTTTTAATGAAGTACAACTTCCAGCGCTGCTGGAAATATTTGAGCGATTCTACCAAATTTGTCGTGTTCAATAGTATTGTCAGAGATCTTCAATATTTTTTTAAAAACCAATAACGATTTATAAATAAAGAAATGCACTAACATGTACAGCGGTCAATCAGTCAGTTAAGTGCCATACGTGATTTGGGCGATCATGTCTCGAAAGAGACATGACTGACTGGGCAGAAGATTATTCCGCAGTAAGTTGCCATTGCTTTCTGCGGTAGACTGATTACCAGCCAATCTGTCCTATTATTTAATCCATAGCTGGGGGAAGAGACAGATTAATATCAAGTGTATTTGTGCGTAAGTGAATGCAAAGAATTCAACTGGAATTCGAACTCGACTCCTCGATTTGTCGTTCCGAATCGATATCCACTACACCACAACGCACATTCACAAAGAAAGTTTATTTAATTTTGGCAAATGGCGATTAGCTGTGATTATATTATATTTCCAAGTGGTACTGCATGTTATCCGCATTCCGCTGAGGCTGCCTGTTAAGTTTTTCAAATTGTCCCCAGACGCTTCCCTTTTCATTTTATGCAGAAGTTACCGTTGCTACCATGCAAAAATAATTTGTAATAACAGACAACATCTAACTGCCCGCGTTTATTATGCTTCAACCATGTTTTCTCTAATGCCTGTTGATAATGTACAATGTTCACTTTTCTTTATACAGAGAATAACCGTCAAGAGAGGCAACTAAAATAATATCTTTACATCCTTCTTATTTGGGATTTAATTCAAGTTTTCCTTTTTTTAAACTCAAATCTACACAACATTTTTAGTACGATTAGGAAAAATGTTCGGGCAATCTTATTCAGGCTAGTAGACGAAAATACGAGTATCCGCTAAAAAAATAACGTTTAAAGTGATAAAGTTCTGTCGGATTTATGAATTAAAAAGTGGATTACATCTTTAGAAATTTGCTTTGTTTATGTTTGGATACGAGACTGAGCAGATATAAAGATTTCGAGGTCTTTAACCAGAGCGCGTTGGGCAAATCTTTTTGTTTATTAAATTTATAATTTGGGTTTATACCGAAACCCAAAAATGGAATAGAAAACTAAAATCGTGGGATAATATGTATATATTATTATTATTATTATTATTATTATTATTATTATTATGTCATTTTTCATCATATTTCGATTTCTGCATTGGTCTCACTACCAACCAAGTCTGCGGGGAGACCTAAGGCAGGTAGTGGCGTGTTGTTATGACTCCATTTCATGTTTTTCTATCTTCCCTATCATCCCCAGCATTACATAGATAACGTTTTCCGTAGTGTGTGGGCTGTACTTAATAAGACAATTTTTTGTATATCTCTTAAGCTGGGGTTTCCAGGGATTTTTTCAATGTGTTGTTTTGTTCCATTTTTTATCATTCCAAGTGCACCTACTATCACTGGCACAACTCTTGTTTTCAATTTCCACATTTTTTCTATTTCAATTTCCAGGTCTTTATATTTTGACAGTTTTTCAAATTCCTTGGTTGCTATGTTACAATCCGCTGGACAAGCCATATCAATTAATAGACAAGTTTTCTCCTTCTGGTTTTTAACAATAATGTCTGGCCTGTTTGCTTCAATTTTTCTGTCTGTGTAGATGGTGTAATCCCATAGAATGGTTACATCTTCTATTTCTGTAACCGGTGCTGGATGATGTTCATACCAGTGTTTGTTTACAGCTTTTCCATAATGTTTGCACATTGCCCAATGTAAATATTGCCCAACTCTATCGTGGCGATTTTTATATTCGTTTGGGGCAAGCACAGAACAGCCTGAGATTAGGTGGTCTATTGTTTCTTGGTGTTTATCACAAAACCTGCATTTTGGATCCACATTATGTATAATATTTGCCTGAAAGTTTCTCGTGAAAAGACTTTGGTCTTGTGCTGCAAGTATAAATCCTTCAGTTTCAGACTTTAATCCAGATGCACGTAACCATCGATGAGTATTAACTTTGTCAACATTGGATTTATTGGCACGTACTGGATATTGGCCATGCAGAGGTTTGTCTTGCCAGCGCTGTTTCATCTTTTCAAGAGCTTTATCTTTGGCTTTCATTTTCATATTTTTTGCCGCAATAGTTGGTTCTTGGCTACTGTTTTGCTTTTCTACAGAATCTACTAACTGTAATTCTTGTTTGTATTTACTGCCTTCTTTTATTATTGAATATTTTTCTTTCTTTCTTCATGTTGCCTTACTAATTGTATCATCCAATCCTTTGTTGTTTCTATGTATGTTAGTAAGCCAATAGTTGTTGTCTTGTATGACAATTCCAGCTGAATAAGACCCCTTCCACCTTCTTTACGGGGTATGTATAGATTATTATTATTATTATTATTATTATTATTATTATTATTATTATTATTATTTCAGTGTCTGATTTTTATTAATCTTGTGGTGATACCGAGCAAGAGAGTGACCGGATTTTTGCCCTCAGAATTCCAGAAAGCAAATGACCAGTTTTGGTCATTTGCTTTCTGGACCTCTGAGGGCAAAAATCCGGTCACTCGCTTGTTCGGTATCCCCACAATCTTACGTTGATGGGACGTCACTAGTTTGTTTATATTGGGGACTAAGCGTCTGAATTGATATTTCGGCGGAACTGTACGAAATTACCACCATCTGTAAATATGTTGATTATCATTTTTTTTTTACTTTTTTCAGTGCAATATCATCGATTTAGACCCTAAATTTTTCGATTATCCAAACCTTTTGGAAAAATTCATTATTTAAGATTTGTAAGGGGTGCTCAGTTTCTCATACAACCTTATAGTAAATCGATTCTCCATTTTGGAAACACTCGCGTTGGGGTCTGTTTGATGTCGCTGAGACCATGTAAAGAGAAGCTTACAATTTGAAGATCGACAAACCCATGGAAAATTTTTAACTATCCCCACTTTATATTAATGAAAAATAAGTTTTTATAAACATTAAAAAAATTGAACAGAGTTTCTTTAAAATAATTATTGTTTTAAAAAAATTTGGAATGAAAAATATGACATGTAAAACATTACAAAAAAAAATTGACAGAAAATTTTTAAAACAATTTTTATTCTTAAAAAAATTTGAATAAAAACATATTTCCGGAATGGTTTTTCATTAATTTCCTACAAGTTTTGAAAAAAAAAAAAAAAAAGAAAAAGCAAAAGTAAAAGGGTAACAACTCGAAGCGAGTGTTTCCAAAATGGAGGATCGATTTACTATAACGTTGTATGAGAAACTGAACACCCCATAAAAATCTTTAAATATTGAATTTTTTCCAAATTTTTATTGAAAATTGGAAACTTTATGTACTAATCGATAGGAATACACTAAAACAAGTAAAAAAAAAGAAAGATAATCAACAAATTTAAAGGTGGTGATTATGTCGTACAGGTCTACCGATATTTCTTTTTAAGAATAAAAAATTAAATTTCTTTTTTAAATCTAAAAATTAAAATAATGAAGAAAATAAAATAAAAGATAGAAAAAATGAAAAAATAAAAATGAAAATTATTTTTTTTCAAATTTAAAAAATAGAAAAAAATAAAATGAAAATAAACAAATACGCACAGATATTCGCGCAAATATAGATACATGTCGGCATAAACACACACATGCGTATGAACAGAGATTTTTCGATTTGAATTATTATTTTAGGTATTAGCGTTGCTGAAGTTAAGGTCGTTATAAATTATAAATCAGGCGTGCTAATATTTTTATTTATTAAATGTATAATTTAGTTCGATTTATATTGAAACTAAAAGAATGAGATAGGAAACAAAAATCAGGAAAGAAAAAATATAAAAATCGAACGTCAATGGGTTTGTGTATACTAATACATATTTCTTTCTAAGAAAGAAAAAGGAAAGAAAAAAGAAAAAAAAGATTAATTAAAAAATTAAAAATAGAAAACCAGTGAAATGAAATTAAATAAAATTAAATAAATAAATACGGACAGATATGTGTGTACGAGGATGTACGTTGTGGTGCAGTGGATATCGGATCCGAACGTTATTTTTAGAGGATACTCGTATTTGAGTAGACGTTCCGTTTATTTATTAAACGGTATATTTATGTATTTTTGTCTACTGGCCTGAATAAGATTTCCCGAACATTTTTCCTAATCGTACTAAAAAATGATTTGTATACTTGAGTTTAAAAAAGGGGAAACTTGAATTAAATCCCAAATAAGAAGGGTGTAATGATATCATTTTAATTACCTCCCTTGACGGTTACTCTCTGTATAAAGAAAAGTGAACATTGTACATTATCAAATCGGTGAGCCGAGTTCGAATTCCAGCAGAATTCGTGGCATTCACTTAAGCGCATATACGCTTGGGAAAGCTATTAACCCGTCTCTTCCATCCAGTTATGGGTTAAATAACAGGACAGATTGAGTACCAGAATTCGCTTAAGTAATTTTCCCGCAGAAAGTAATGGCAGCTTACTGCGGGATAATCTTCTGCCCAGTCAGTCATGTCTCTTTTGAGACATGATTTTCCGTTTATGGCACGTTTCCTGATCTTCCGACTTTTCTGTAGCTCAGTCGGTTAGTGCATGTCGGATCTATACATTCGCTTCCATTTACTTCTTTTTAATATTCGTCCTATTCATTTTACTAAAAAGATCAACAACAAAAACAAAAACAAAAACAAAACGTTGTTGTTAAATTTACAGTTCATTTCGTTCCTATTCCCCATTCAAGAAAACAACCCATACTGCAGCTATATAATCTCTCGAACTGAAAACAAAACTGCTCGCTATTAATCATCTGAGAGACACATTTCAGCGTTCTATCCCCATGGCTGATGCTAACCTCCAGGGAAGGTAACATTCTTGGTTAACACAAAGTAGAAATACTATATTAAATCATATTCTAGGTCTGCTGCTAGGAAAGGTGGTTCATTGTTAGAAAATGTTTCATTTCAGAATCTATCTTACTTATCTGTATGTCTGCCATTCGTCCGTACTATGAATATTAAGGATAAACGGGCTACTGCATTAAGGTAAGACTGCAAGAACATTGCAAAGCCGTTACACGAGATAGAAAAATAAATGGTTCAGTTCTAAATTTCTAGCACTTGAAGAAGGCTTCAGCTTACAACGGCCGAAGCGTCGTAAACATGGCAGTAAAGATGAGCACAACAGTCTGAAAAGTGTAAATAATCTATGAATATTGCTGTTACCTATGGTCTTTTATTTCTGTTATATATTTATAGATTCTAGATAAAATCCAAAAAAGAATCAGCAATATTATTGATCCAGGCCTGGCATCTAGATTTCAGTCATTTTTCTCACCGCCTTTCTATAAATATCTTCATGGTAAGTGTTCGGGTGTGTCCTCGGCTATGGTACCTAGACTTTATGAATCCAAGCGCAATACTTGATTTGCAGCACGGTCTCATCAATTTTTACTTGAGCTGGCTAGATGTAACCGTAAGTTCGTTGCTAACAGATTCTTCTCCGGCACCTCTCGCTTGTAGAACACTCATCCTGCTACATGCTTTCCAGCCGACATTTTAAATGCAATATCACTCGCTATCCACTATCTCCCTGATTACTCTTCTGTAGTTCTCGCGCTTTATTAGTGCGTTCATTTTCTAATTCTTTCACGCACAGGATACTCATGTGTTTCAGTTGTTTGATTAAATTGCTTGGGGTGAATTTGATTTAGAAAAATCACTAAATAATGACGTAATGTAAAACGGGATCTCGCTAGAAGCTAGCAGTCATACGTGATACACGCTTAGATGATTATGTCTCGAAAGAGTCATGAGTTAGTGGGCAGAAGATTTTCCCGTAGTAGGTTGCCATTTACTGACCGGTGATAATTCCTTTCATTCTGATTTTCAAAATACAGCATATAGATTGAGTACCAGAATTCGCTTAAGTAATTCTACTTGAAATTTGTAACTTCAATTTCCTTCCGCCATTTACTTCATTGGTTCAGAATATGTCTAAGGCTAAATGGGTAAATCTAATTGTAATATTAGCGGTTTCTTTATAAGGAAACACACGGTTTATTGGCCCAGTAGCATGTGTTACTCGAGATGCGCTTTTCTAAATTCCCAGGTTATTAGATTCGGGTCAAATTGTAGTATCTATTTTCATAATCCCTAATGTTCTCCTCGGGCTTCTCGATAAGGTTCAGACGAGGGTCTGTAATGTGATAGATACCGACTTGGCAGACCGCCTGCAGTCTCTCTCCCACCGGCGCGACGTGGCTTCCCTGTGTCTCTTCTATAAATACTTTCACGGCTTCTGCTCCGATGAACTTAGATCACTAGTGCCCCCTAAATACGAATTTGAACGAGATACTAGATTAGCAACTAGATCCCACCCTTTTACAGTGAAACCGAGAAAATGAAGCCGTAACTTCTACTCCAACAGTTTATTTCCTCGCACTTCCCGACTGTGGAATTCTCTTCCAAACGATTGCTTCCCCGACGGCTACAATCTCCAGGAGTTTAAATGTAAGGTCAATAGACACCTCCTAACACACTAACCTGCTCCCATTCTATCAAACACTCTTCCCATCTGCCCAACCCTCATCCTCGCTATCCTTACTCATCTGTCACCTTCCTCCTGACATTCCCTATGTCTAACCACTCCTTCTCTTTACCTTCCCCTATGTAGCCCCATGCGCAATAGTGGCAGTGGAATGCCTTGCTTGGGGTGAGATGATTAAAAAAAAATATTCGTCGATTTTTAATAAGGCATACATTGTCCGAGTGGCTAGTGCTACTCCAGGTATATTTTTCTTCATTACCTGGCTATCGGACTGGATTCCAACTGTAAGATCTGTCCTCATCTCTAGTAGTCATGGTAATATTAGCCATTTTCGTATAAGGAAACGTTCGGCATTCATTGGCTGAGCAAACCATGATACTGTCGGTTGAAATTTATAAATTCTTTCTCTTAAGACAATTTTCCAGGAAAACAGATTTCTCACGTCGATTAAATGTAATTGTTTTTCCCAGTATTGATGGGGAGTTTCTTTGCAAACTTTTTATTTGAAGCAGTGTGGAACGTCGACTGTTCGATTACGTTATTTTCTCTGCTAGTTACATGTGCTATCCATTTTATTTTTTACTTTTGCTGATTTTGTTTCTGTTTCTGTTTCTGTTGTTTAGTACAGTTGCTTGTTTGTGATTATGTAGCGCCAGTCCGTGGTGATATTGCCAGTGTTCAGCAATAATAATAATAAAAATAGTTTAAAACTCTTTTGTATATATTAGTTATCATTCACACATATACTAACGTTAACAACTCATAATCACACACATTCATACATTTACTTATGATTCTCTCATATACATATTTTATTTAAAAAAAGAAAATTATCCATCGTTTGATAATTGTATACATTATTTCGCTACAAGTTTGAACGGAGATGTATTTCGTTTTGTCATCCGCACAAATGTTACCGATATATAAAAACACGCTTAATTCGTCTATAGTTTATATACGTTTAACCCATGCATTATTTTCGCATATATGCACTTACATTTAAAATAAGCATCTATTGCTTTTATTACACCTAGCACATACATATAAACAGACATAATATTTTTTCTGCATTTAAAATCGATCATCTATTGCTTTATTAAACGAGACCAATGAAATCAAACCTCAATCAACATATTATCTCTTTGGATTTTCTTTTTAAATTTAAAACTTTTAAATCGTTCGTCTTAACAAATCTCTGAAGAAGCTTATTAAAGCGAAACAGATTAAGAACACTTTTCCCTACCCATTCTTTACTTATTCTATTCATATATTAGTTTCCATCTATTTGCTGTTGTTCACGGTAGAGCGTGAGTAAATCCAGAACGATTTTGTTTCATTGCAGAGAAGATAAGAAGGAGATTTTTTTAAATCATATCACCCCAAGCAAGGCGATGACGCCACTGATGCGCATGGGGCTACTTAAGAGTAGAATGATTGGAAAAAAAGAAAGAAAGACGGGAACCACATCCTAAACAGGAAACAAGGGATGAGCCTCTTCACCTGTTCAAAAGACGTGGGTGGAGTGTGAACCGGGCGATAGTTAAGTCTGTCTACTCCAATTGAGAACAAAAAAAAAAAAAAAAAGAGAAAAGAAAAAAAGTGAAAGAAGATAGGAAAAAAAAAGAAAGAAAGCCGGGAACCCTGTTCAAAAGACGTGGGTGGAGTGTGAACCGGGTGATAGTTAAGTCTATCTACTCCAATTGAGAACAAAAAAAAAAAAAGAGAAAAAAAAAAGTGAAAGAAGATTGGAAAAAAAGAAGAAAGCCGGGAACCACATCCTAAACAGGAAACAAGGGATGAGCCTCTTCACCTGTTCAAAAGACGTGGGTAGGAAAGATAACAGTTGACTCTAGGTTAAGATTGTAGTAATCAAGAAATTATCATCTTGTAAGTCTGTTTCACGAAGTAACTGTTCCTGGAAAGAATTTGTGTGAAAGCAGCTTATTTTTTGCCTATGGGAAACGAATGGATATGAATGATTCATCCCAAACGGGTCTTAGTCGTGAAGACCTGAACTGAAGACATTAAAATATAATTGGAAAAATATGATTTCCCGACTAGATCGGCTTGGAACAAGAAATCGGGGAACCGAGTTCGAATTCCAGTTGAATTCCTTGCATTCACTAACGCGCAAATACCCTTGGGAAAGGTATTAATCCGTCTCTTCCCTCCAGTTATGGGTTAAATAATAGGACAGATTGGGTTCTATAGCCTTGGTCGGCAACCAGTCTACCGCAGAAAGCAATGGCAACCTACTGCGGGATAATCTTCTGCCCAGTCAGTCATCTCTCGAAAGAGACATGATCGCCCAAAGCGTGTATCGCGCATGGCACTTAACTGACTGACTGACTAGAATTTACATGATTACAATAATGAAAGAAAATAAAATATTGAATGAAAAATTGAAAGACGGCATTAAATAATAATAATAATAATAATAATAATAATAATAATAATAATATTTTGTGCCAGTGATAGTAGGTGCACTTGGAATGATAAAAAATGGAACAAAACAACACATTGAAAGAATCCCTGGAAACCCCAGCTTAAGAGATATACAAAAAATTGTATTATTAAGTACAGCCCACACACTAAGGAAAACGTTATCTATGTAATGCTGGGGATGATAGGGAGGATAGAAAAACATGAAATGGAGTCATAACAACACGCCACTACCTGCCTTAGGTCTCCCCGCAGACTTGGTTGGTAGTGAGACCAATGCAGAAATCGAAATATGATGAAAAATGACATGATAATAATAATAATAATAAAGGCATAAAGATCCACCTTGTTAAAAAAATAGAAAAAGAAATCGAACAACTTAGAAGTGAATTATCAGTACACGATGAACTGGCAAGACTAGAAAAGGCAAAATAATTGAAAGAAAATACAATATTAAGAATGAAAATGAAGTCCTATCAGCTAAATAAAGCAAACAATACAACTGAAGGCTCAAAGAATAAGACGCTATAAAA
Organism: Ascarosepion bandense; assembly: GCA_037127315.1. Lineage (NCBI taxonomy): Eukaryota > Metazoa > Mollusca > Cephalopoda > Sepiida > Sepiidae > Ascarosepion > Ascarosepion bandense. The sequence goes on from JBBBDQ010000991.1 coordinate 1,911,049, forward strand.
AAAAGATCAAGATTCTACAGACAGAAAAAAATCTTTCAAACCGATGCAAAGAAATTTTACATGGAAATATGTAAAGAAAGAATTGAAGTGACAGTTTTCCCAAAATGGAAAAGTTTATACCGTTCTGGAAAAAAAACCTGTGCTAGTCTTAAAGAATATAACAAAGAAGTAGATTGGATTGTGCAAGAGATAGAACGAATGAAAAATAAACCAGAACAGACATGGGCTGGAATCACAGAAGAGGATGTTAAATGTGCACTGAAAAAAGCACATAACTGGAAATCTCCAGGAATAGATAAAATTCCTAACTTTTGGTTATGTTATTTATTATATACAACCCACAAAAACTAGCCAAGGAACTTCAAGAAATGGTTCACGATGCAACTAAAATTCCGGCATGGATGACCAAAGGAATTACCTTTATTCTACCCAAGAATAGTGACACAAATATCACGAAAAACTACAGACCAATTACATGTCTTTCCACAACTTAAAAACTATTGGCATCTATTTTAACAAAACAGACATATTTCTTCTTGGAAAGAAATGACATACTACCGCTTAAACAAAAAGGGTGCAAATGTGGCTGGTACGGATGTAAAGACTAATTACTTATTAATAGAATGATGGAAAATTGCTTCAGAGCAAAGAAGAATCTTAGTACTTCCCGAATAGATTATCGTAAGGCATTCGATAATGCACCACATTCCTAGATCTTAAAGTTTTTAAATATATACAAGGTATCACCCGTTGTCATCAATTTCATCAAACAATGTATATATATGGAAAACAACACTTTACCTCAATCATATAAATAGAACCTATGTCCGGTTAAAGGAATATCAAATGAGAAATATTTCAAGGTGACCCTTACTATTTTGTATATCACTAATAGCATTAACCAGCAAACTTAACAAGACAGAATCTGGTTATAAAACAGCTTAAAAGAAAATAAGCCATCTGTTTTACATGGAGGATTTAAAGTTGTATGCTAGGAATGACAGTGATCTGGAAGGTTTTCTGCAAACTGTAAAATGCTTCAGTGAAGACATTGGAATGAAATTCAATTTGAATAAATGTGCTAAAGCTACAATTTTACGAGAATCACTACGACAAACATCATCTATTAGTTTAGACCTTCCTGTAACAATAAAAGATTTGGAGCAAGAAGAAATTTATAAGTACCCAGATGTAAATGCGAGTGAAAGAATTTACCATCAGAAAATGAAAGAAATAGTGCGTAAAGAGTACTATAGAAGGGTACAACTGATATTAAAAACTGAATGGAATTCTCAGAAAAGAATTATAGCCATTAATAATTTTATCATCACAGTGGTTCAGTATAGTTTCAATATTTTGAACGGGACTCTAAATGACATCAGACGAATAGATTTTAAGACAAGAAAGGTTCTTTCTAAGCATAAGATGCATCATCTAAAGACTGATGTAGACTGTCTATACATACCCCGTAACGAAGGTGGAAGAGGTTTTATTCAGCTAGAATTGTCATACAAGACAACAACTATTGGTTTATTAACATACATGAAACAACAAAGGACTGGATGATACAATTAGTCAAACAACATGAAAACAGAAAGAAAAATATTCAAAAATGAAAGAAAACAGCAAATACAAACAATATTTACATTTAGTAGATTCTGTAGAAAAGCAAAGCAGAACCCAAGAACCAGCTGTTGCAAAAAGAAAAACAAGGATAAAACTCTTGAAAAAAATGAAGCAACACTTGCGAGACAAACCAATGCATGGCCAATATCTAGAACGTGCTAATAAACCCAATGTTGATAAAATTAATGGTTACCAGCATCTAGATTAAAGTCTGAAACTGAAGGCTTTATTCTTGCAGCGCAAGACCTGAGATTTGTTAACTAGGAACTTTCAGGCAAATATCATACATAATAATGTGAATCCAAAATGCAGGTTCTGTGACAAATACCAAGAAAGAATTGGCCATCTAATCTCAGGACGTTGTGTACTTAACCAAAATAAATATAAAAATCGTCACGATTGAATCGGGCAATATTTGCACTGGGTAATGTGCAAAACATCGGAAAATAAGTAAACAAACACTGGTATGAACATCACCCAGCACCGGTTACAGAAACAGAAGATATTAACATTCTATGGGATTACACCATCTACATAGACAGGAAAATTGAAGCAAATAAGCCGGACATTATTGTCAAAAGCAGAAAAGAAAAACTTGCCTACTTATTGATATGGCTTGTCCAGTAGATTGTAACATAGAAACCAAGGGATTTGGAAAACTATCAAAATATAAGGACCTGGAAATTGAAATAGAAAAAATGCAGAAATTGAAAACAAGAATAGTACCAGTGATAATAGGTACGCTTGGAAAGATAAAAAAAAAGAACGACACAACACATTGAAAGAATCCCTGGTAATCCTATCTTAAGAGATATACAAAAAATTGTCTTGTTAAGTACAGCTCACACACTAAAGAGAACTTTGTCTATGTAACACTAGTGATGTTATAGTAAAATGAAATGTAACCATAACAACACACCATAACCTGCCTTAATCTTTCCGCAGACTTGGTAGGTAGTGTGACCATAGCAGAAATCGAATGAAAATGAGGACACAATAATAATTATAATTTTTATTATTATACTTCTCGTCTGGACTGTGTTAGACGAGGTATTCTAAAAATTGTAAGAGGTTTTCGTTTCGGACTAATTTTCATTTCTTTACCTGTTTTTTTAACCTTCATTAGTAACACTATTACATAACTAGTTTTATTACATTTTTTCTTCATTGTTATTTTATTACTCATTTTAATCCATATTATTATTGTTACTATATATTTTAACGCCCCGGATTGATATAGTTTTAATTATTATTAATGTTGTGTCGTATCATCTTGTCAGAGATTTATTTTAAGTACCTAATTACGAAGTCCCTTCCGGGATCCATGAGCAAAATGGAGATAAAGAAGTAGCTTAAATATAAGTACTTATTAAAAAATAATATGCCGTAGAGAATAAGAAGTTGATGCAAAGTGACAACAAAGTTGTAGTAAAGGAGGTGCATGGTCGAATCTCATCATAGGTGATTTGGTAGGAAGGTAACTTCTTGACTTTCGGATCCGAAATGGAGAAGATATGGTCCATCGAGAAAAAGATCTGAGCGAGAAAACGCGCTTTCCTTAAATGAGAAAATAGAACATTTCTGGAATTTTTACTATCTGCGGCCGCAAGGTCTAAAACACACTGTATCAGAGGGTGGTTTCTCCTACAAAGGGGGATGTAGGTTGGAAGCCTGCCGGAGAGTATTCATTTATTATGGTTTCTGTAAAGCGCTAGCTGATATATGTAATACACATTGTTAAAAAACGGAACGTCTATTTCACATACTACTATCCACTAAAAGTATATATATATATATATATATATATATATATATATATATATATATACTAGCAGTATAGCCCGGCGTTGCTCGGCTGTAATGAAAGCTTTAAAACTAATCCATGGTCCTGGAGCTCAGACTCTTTGGACATTGGCACGAAAGACTAAAAAGCAATAGTTGTTTCCAGTTAAAGCGAAACCGTAGACTGAAAGAAAAATGAATGGATGTAAGTCAAATTTTGATTTCCTGGTATCGATATCAAATAAGTTTTTTTTCGTCGTAAACTGAATTTTGAAGGCGAAATATATTCTCTGAGTAAATGGTATCATGGCTGAGACTAAGAACTACAATTATACCTACTTAGAATCAAACCCGAAGCAAAAACGAAAATAAAAGGGCTAAAAAAAATACAGACATACATGCAGATAAAAAGATACACACAAAAACTTCTTGCCTTATATATATATTATCGATTTTCTGCATTATTGTAAGAATTGCAACCTTGGAACTTCTGAATATCGTTTCTTATGTCTTTGTCTATGAGTGTATGAAATTTGATTAAAATCGGACCACTCCTTCTATAACCCGATTTTTTCGATTATCGATTTTCGATATTTATCGGGGGTACCTCGACACAAAACCTAACTAAGAACACTCGCAGACGCTTATAGTACAACTTTGTAAATTTTCACGAAAATCGGTTCAGCCGTTTTGGAGTCTATATATATATATATATATATATATATATATATATATATATTGCATATAAATATTCTCTTATATATATATATATATATATATATATATATATATATATAAGAGAATATTTATATGCAAATAATTGTGTGTGTTTAAGTAAAGAGAATTTTCTTCGTGTGTTTAAAACATTTTATGCAATTTTTTCAGATTAATTTCCTCGTCGTTTTATATTTTTTCACAATATTCTGAAACACCCACGTCTACCTGTGGAAGGCCAACGGGTTCACGGTCGAAATTTGTGAAAAGAAAAGCCAACCCTTCTAAAGAATTACAAAAAATCAACATAGAAGAGAAAATTCGTTTTGAGAAATTCACATAGAATAAAAAACAAACCAAGTGCTTGTTTATAAACATTGTCATTATCTTTTTTTTATCATGTACCTGGTGGCCTCTTTCAAAAAGTGACCAGCGCAAAAGAAGAAGAAAGAGGCAGAGAAGAAGAAGAGCGAGGAGAAAAACAAAAGGGATAAGAAGGAATATAGAAGTTAGGAAGGAGGTGCAAAAAGGGGAAAATGGGTGAATGACGGTGGCGAAGAAGAGAAATAAAAGAATGGAGAAAGGAACAGGAGAAAGAAATAAAAATAGATGAAAGAAAGAAAGAAAGAAAGAAAGAAGAAGAAGAAGAAGAAGAAGAAGAAGAAGAAAAAGAAGAATGATAAAATGAGGAGGAACAAGACAAATAGCATAAAAGAGCGAGAAGAAGAAAAAAGAAGACGACAGTGACATAAAAGAAGAAGAAGAAAAGAGAAGAAGATGGATTAAAAGAAGACGTAAAAGAAGAAGAAAAGAGAAGAAGAGGGACTAAAAGAAAACGTAAAAGAAGGAGAAGAAAAGAAAAGAAGAGAAGAGGGACTAAAAGAAGACGTAAAAGAAGGAGAAGAAAAGAAAAGAAGAGGGACTAAAAGAAGACGTAAAAGAAGGAGAAGAAAAGAGAAGAAGAGAGACTAAAAGAAGACGTAAAAGAAGGAGAAGAAAAGAGAAGAAGAGGGACTAAAAGAAGACGTAAAAGAAGAAGAAGAAAAGAAATGAAGAGGGACTAAAAGAAGACGTAAAAGAAGAAGGAAAGAGAAGAAGAGGGACTAAAAGAAGACGTAAAAGAAGGAGAAGAAAAAGAAGAGGGATTAGAAAAAGACCTAAAATAAGAAAAGAATAAAGAAGAATTAGAAGCATAAGAAAAATAATAATAAGGGAGACTAGAAAAAGACGTAAAATAATAAGAAAATAAAGAAAAGTTACAAGAAAAAAAGAAGAAAAGAAGAAGAGAGACTAGAAAAAGACGTAAAATAATAAGAAAATAAAAACAAGTTAAAAGAATAACAAATAAAAAAGATAGACTAGAAAAAGACTTAAAATAAAAAGATAAAGAAAAGTTAGAAGAAGAAGAAGAAGAATACAAAGAAAAAATAATGTAGTAAAAAATTAATATAAAAATGAAAGAAACGTGAAAAAAATCGAAGTAATTTTGGCAGAAATTTGCCAAGTTTTCTTGCTATCTGAGATCGATATTGAACAACCTGAGCCATTAAAATGATTGTTTTCTTTGAAGATAGAAGCAAAAGTTTTGTGTGTGTGTCTGCTGTCCCAGCGTTGCACTGATTATCGACGCCTGACCATACGGGTAGTGTAATATTTGTTTGTGCGGAAAAGGGAATCAGCGTGCCTAAGTTTATTGTCCTTTCGAAAGGCATTTCTTTCTTCATCCTCTGCGTTAAATAACCAAGCAGATAACACTGGGAGAAAAACAATCTGAGAGAAGGAAATCTCTGAATTCCGAACAGTAGAGAATGCAACAGGAAACCACTTCACTGTCTTTCCCAAGAGAGTCAGGGCAATTATTAGATAAAAAAAAAAAAGGAAAAAGAAAGAATCAGGGGATAGCCATGATCGCCTACGTCAAAGAAAGCATTAACCACCAGCCATTTTGATTGTGGTTTTACTAGCATATATTTACAGAACAGTACAACACTATTGTGCATTTTGGTGCAGTGGATATCGGTTGAATTCGTTACCTTTACTTATGCGCAAATACCCCTGGGAAAGATATTAATCTGTCGCGTCTCCCTCTAGCTATAGGTTAAATAGCAGAACCGATTGGGTTCTACAGCCTTGGTTGGCAATCAGTCTACCGCAGAAAGTTATGGCAACCTACTGGAGTAAAAATATTCTGCCAAGTCAGTCATGTTTCTTTCAAGACATGATCACCCAAGCGTGTGTAACGTATGACACTTCATTGAATTTTAATTAAATGAGTGTTATCCATTATTACTAAATGTATTTCTACGGAAGGTTTCGTCTATCAAACTATTACGACATGGATTCAATTCTTTTCTTGCATTTATCGCTTGTGAAAAGCTAAAGAAGAATCTGCAATGTTATTGGCCTTTATCTGGAATCCCTGCTTCAGTCACTTTTCCGTTGTCGTAATGTAGTTTACCTCAGCCTTTTCTACAAAGCTAGAAATTGTATACATTGTAGTTCTCAGTCTCAGCCATGATATCATTTACACAGAGGACTTGTTTAGCCTTCAAAATTCAGTTTACAACAAAAAAACAAAAAAACAAAACAAAAAAAAACTTATTTGATATCGATACCAGGAAATCAAAATTTGACTTACATGCATTCATTAAGAGACTAAGAACTACAATTATACCTACTTAGAGCCAAATCCGAAGCAAAAACTAAAATAAAAGGGTTGAAAAAAATACAGACATACAGGCAGATAAACAGACACACACATAAACATCTTGCCTTTTATATATATATTATCGATTTTCTGCACTATTGTAGGAACTGTAACCTTGAAACTTATGAATATCGTTTCTTATATCTTTGTCTATGAGTGTATCAAATAACCCCATTTTTTCGATTATCGATTTTCGATATTTATCGGGGGTACCTCAACATAAAACCTAGCTAAGAACACTCGCAGACGTTTATAGTACAACTGTGTAAATTTTCAAGAAAATCGGTTCAGCCGTTTCGGAGTCTATAGGTAACGGGGACACACACACATACACACACAAAGAGACAAAGTTCCATTTATAAATAAGTTTAGATGTGTGAAATGATTAAAATTAATCAATGTCGAGTAAGCTTACCCTATGGATACAAACTGGGAAAAAGAAAGATTTTTGCATCAAATCATGACATGCGATAAGAAATGGATCTCTTCGACAACCGTAAGTGAGTAGGCGATTAGTTAGATACAATTGAGTCCCCTAAACAATTCACAAAACATTTCCTTAAAATGTTAAGGGTCACTGTATGATCGTCTTTGAAAAGGATTATTCGATAATAATTCGTGCCTCAAAGGAAAACAATGGCAGCAATCTCATATTATGGAGAATTTGAGTGTATACACGAAAAACTGAAAAAGAAAAAAATCCTTGATTTGTCCATGCAACCAGTCAGTTAAGTGCCATACGTGATACACGCTTGGGCTATCATGTCCCTTTCGACCCATGACTGACAAGACAGAATATTTTCCCGCAGTAGGTTGCTATTTCTTTCTGCGATAGTCTGGTCGCCAACCAAGGATAGACAATCCAATCTATCCTGTTATTTAACTCGTAGCTGGAGGGAGAAGAGTTGGATTAATAGCTTTCCCAAGGGTATTTGCGCGCAAGTGAATACAGCAAATTCAACTGGGATTCGAACTCGGCTCTACCGATGTCCCATTTGGAGCCGAAAGACATCGCACTAAAACGCACATCCCCTCGTGAATAGAGATTCCCCAATTTTATTGCACGACAACGCACGGCTGCTCGCTTCTCAATCAACTGTCCAAAAGTTGCACAGCTTGAATTATGAAATTTTGCTTCATCCTCCGTATTCATGTGATATATCTCCCACTAATTATCAGTTAGTTAAGCATTTTGAGATTTTTATACGCAATAAAAACTTCTCCAATAAGGAAGTGATAATTGGACTTTTGAACTGTTTAACACATCAAAGGATAAGATTATTTTTAAAGATGTAATCAAGAGGAACGATGAAGAACAATCATTCATCATCATGGTGCTTATTTCAACAAAATAATTTAGTTATTTAACATTTTAGAAGCATTTTATTAATTTCCTATAGAGGGCATCATTTCACAGAGTGTGACAACCTAATATTTGAAGGCGCCTCATCTTAATGTAACAGTTCCGTCAAGCTTCAAGCAAGGTTAATTCCTACCGTAGTGCCTTCGAGTGCAACACATTTAGTTGAAACAGTCAATTAAGTACCAGACCTGATACACGCTCGAAAGAGACATGACTGATTGGACAGAAGATTATCCCGTAGAAAGTTGCCATTGCTTTCTTCGGTAAACTAATTGCCAGCCAAGGCTATAGAACCCAATCTGTCCTATTATTTAACCCATAACTGCAGGGAAGAGACGGATTAATACCTTTTCCAAGTGTATTTGTGCGTAAGTGAATGCAAGGAATTCAACTGGAGTTCGAACTTGGCTCCCCGATTTGTCATTCCGAGTCGATATTCACTGCACCACAACGCACATTCATTTAGTTGAGTACATACCGATAAGCAGTCATCTGACACTCAAGAGAGAGGCCTCACATGAAATATCCTATCGCGTGACATTTGGGCTAAATTTAGAAAAGCAATTGATCGATGTTTGAAAGAAACTTTTAAAGCTGATCCGTACATGAATGACGCAAGCAGGTATGTTCAATACCTGGCAAGTTATTTTTAATCTTCCGGGTTAAATTAGTTCCCCCTTGATGTCAACGCTAAATTTAGGATTAGAATCTCATATATCAAATTCCCATGATTATCCTTTTTTCTGGATGACACTGTTTTGACTAAAGTATAGTACAAGAAGCAACGACTTCTCTTATTCACACACACACACACACACACACACACACACACACACACACACACACACACACACACACACACATATTTATATTTAAATTTTCCAAACATATACTGTTAAATATTAGAGACAATGAATGTCTATTATGTTTAATCATGAGCTGTTTTAAACATCATATTTTGGCTTTAATTTCAGGTGAAAATAAAGACAAAAACTGTCCAACATTTTTAGTCAACAATACAATAATCCTTACTCATACACACAGTAAAAAGACGCTTCAGACATTGGAGGCCATCTGCATTAAATCCAAACAACCCACACTTAATAAAATCTCGTTTAAATCTGGTCATAACACATTACATTGCATTTAAATATATGGTTCTGTTGTCATTTCGCGCTCTCACGTGGTGTGACGTCAGAGAACCGCATTACACATTAACGAACTGCGTTTGCTATTTTTGGTAACTGTTATTGTTGCTTAGTAAAGTTTTATGTCAACACAAGATAAAATCGTCGCTGATGGTGGATGCTTTTATGTTAACGTCCTTGTAACCTCTCTGAAGATGGCTCATGTGAGCCGAAAGCTTAGAACCAACTTAAAAAATTATCCAAATGTTGGAGAATTTTTGTCTTTATTTTCACCTGAAATTAAATCTTACAAAAAGTTACAAGATGGTATTAACCGACATATTGATTTAAAATTTATTTGATTGGACATTGTTTTTAATGACTACTCGTATTTGAGTAGATACTCTGTTTTTCTATAATTAATCAGTCAGTAAGTTAAGTGCCATACGTGATACAGGCTTTGGGCGATCATATCTTGAAAGAGACATGTTTGACTGGGCAGTAGATTATCCCGCAGTAGGTTGCTATTGCTTTCTGCAGTAAACTGGTTGCCAGCCAAGGCTATAGAACCCAAACTGTCCTGTTATTTAACCCATAGCTGGAGGGAAGAGACGGATTAATACCTTTTCCAAGTGTATTTGTGCGTAAGTAAATGCAAGATATTCAACTGAAATTCGAACTCGGCTCCCCGATTTGTCGTTCCGAGTCGATATCCACAAACGATATTAAAAAATACATTTACATATATTCATCTCCCTGAATATTAGAGAAATCTTGTTAGTAAAATACGCATCTTCCATCAGATATGGATATTAGGAGAAATCATGAGCTTATGTATTTATAGCTTTATTCATTCTTATTTATTTAGGAAATCTTCCGTGGTTCAGTGGTAAAGACACGTCAGATCAATTGCCGGCTTCTCCTAGGTATAAAGAACTCGCAATTTCGAATCCTTCCGGGAGATGCATATTTTCATAACAAGTTTGAAATTCAGAAACTTTTATTATAGCTAGTTTCGTGTTTTTCCATTTCGTCAGATGTAATTCCTTTGGTTAATGCATGCATTTAAAAAAATATTTTTTGTGTTGTATTACTGTTTTGTGTTAATCATTTGTTTTCTTTGACTCACATTGCGTCCGCCAATATCGTTTGTGGGATACATTTTCCAGGAGTCTGTAAATATTTGATCTCTAAAATGTAGCATCTTCTAAAACATCTCAAAAGTAATATTTTTGTGGACAAAGATTTTTTTTAAGTTCATCGTATTTGCATGAAAAGTATGCTTTATCAAAATTCAGCCGTAAATTGCCGGAGGAAATATCAGTTTGTTTATATAAAAGATGGAAAATAAATAGAATTTTGGCTTCTACAAATATTTTTTTTTTAGACATCCACAAAGTAAATAATTTTAACAAATACTGAATTTTTTTTATAGGATTCGATAATTTCAAATCCGGCAATGTAAGTTGCATCTTATTTCCTGCAGCGTTTGCAATGTCGTCTGCCATTTCTAATTACGACAAATTTGTCGAGAAGACCCGAAAAAAAAATTGCGAAATCAAAATAATCAGTTTAAATATATCTTTTAAGAAATGGTACCATATTATTTAAACAAGTGAAGAAATAAGTTTGCAGAATTAATTTTGTTTTTATTAATAATCTAAACATTAATTACTTTAAATGAAAAATTTATAGAATTGTTTAAAAATAGCGAATTTTAACTTTTTTGCTGAAGAAAAAAATTATTTCCCGAAGTGAAACTAAGTTTTTTGAATTATTTTTTTATATTTACACTTAATAAAAAGAAATGATAAAACTATTATCTTTTCTGTTAATTCACCCCAAATAATGCAAGGTTAATTGTCACAAATATTAATTAACCCCTATAAATTATCAATTTTAAATCAGAATTTGTATTTTTTTATTAAATCAAAATTTATTTTAGCTTTCCTGGCAACAGCTTTAACTCTCAGAATAAAGAATTACTAAAAATCAAGGAGTTATTGACGTTTCATAAGCGTGGATTATATTAAATTTTTTTACAGTTAAAAAAAAACAAGATAAAAATATGTTTTTCGAGGTGAGCGGGGTTGGAGACTTAGAAACAGCTGATCCGAGTCTCCCACATTTGGAGTGCAATGGAAGGGCTACATTCTGGAAGAATTTAGTGTGAATTTTAGTAAATATAAATTCTTTTTATTTTGGGGTGAATTAATATTTTGGGGTGAATTAATAGAAAAAATCAAGTTATTTCAAAACGTCAATATCGTTAGTTGTTGAACTAATTTTATTACTAATGACAACATTAAGATTGCAATTTCTCTCTTCCCGTAAGTTGAGTATTCGGATATTATAATTAGATATAAAGGAATGCCTTCAAATACCGTAAAGACAAACTATTTGAGGTCCCCGTTGGAATTGAATCGAAACAGCTCAAGACTACAAAGAAAATGGTACAACTTTAAGTATACCCATCGACCTCCGCTGCTGTCATGTCTGCGGCTTCAGTTCTGAAAGCACAGACATCAGTTGGGGGATTTCACTTGCTTCGTGACCGGCTGGCTATTGCATATGCATAAAATTGACGGAGAAATTTGTCTACAACAAAGCAGTGCATTGTTTTTGCTCGAAGCACACATTTGACTGACGCCAGATTGACTCGATAAAAACAAAAACAAAAAACAAAAAAACAAAACAAAAACAAACATTTTATGGTTTAATGACGAACAAAGTCATATTACTTTTGTTTTTATAGATATGTACATGTGCGTTGTAGTGCAGTGGATATCGACTCGGAACGAGAAATCGGGGAGTCGAGTTCGAATTCCAGCCGAATTCATTGCATTTACTTACTCGCAAATACCATTGGGAAAGGTATTAATCCGTCTATTCCTTCAAGTTATGGGTTAAATAACAGGACAGATTGGCTTCTATAGCCTTGGTCGGCAACCAGTCTACCGCAGAAAGCAATGACAACCTACTGCGGGATAATCCTCTGCCCAGTCAGTCAAGTCTCTTTCGAGACATGATCGCCCAATCGTGTATTACGTATGGCACTTAACTGACTGACTGACATGTGCGTTGTGGTGCAGTGGATATCGACTCGGAACGACAAATCGGGGAGCGGAGTGTGACTTCCTTGCATTCACTTACGAACAAATAACCTTGGGAAAGATATTAATCCATCTCTTCCCTCCAGTTCTTCTTCTATGTACCCTGACTCTTCAGGACGTAGGCGATCATGGTTCTCCACGTCTCCCTATCCCATGTGGCTCTTAGTATGTTTATTCCTGTCACTCCTGGCAACTCCCGTTCCGTCATCCACCTGATCAGGCCCTGCAAATATGTTATCCGCTGCCTTCCTTTGTCTCCTTTTCCTTCTATCTGGTCAGTCAGTATCAGGTTCTCCAGGCTCTCCTTCCTCATTGCGTGTCCCAGGAACTTCAGTTGTCTCTTCCTGATGCTCAGCCCTCCAGTTATGGGTTAAATAATTGAACAGATTGGGTTCTATAGCATTAGCTGACAACCAGTCTACCGCAGAAAGCAATGACAACATACTGCGGGATAATCTTCTACTCGGTCAGTCATCTCTCTTTCGAGACATGATCGCTCGAAGCTGACTGTCTGACGAGATAAACTACCCGATACATCTGGGATCGACAAAACGCAACATTATTTACACTTTTGGAAAGTTTATTTTCCTGACATTACTGATATTACGGGCCTTGTATTAAATCACTGTGTCATGTTTTTTTTTCTAGTGGTAGTTGTAGCACAGCTCCCCGTGTCCTTTGTGACAACGGGTTTTTTTCTCTCCTTACTTTTTCAGTTATTCTCTATTTATACTTATCTACTAAATTGCATACAATACTACACACTAAAAAGTACATTTTTATTAATTTTGATGCGAAAACCTCCCAATTTTCTCTTGGGAACAATATTAGCGAAATCGTACATGTGCATTTGAAATTTATTCAATCATTAATTGGTTATGATACAAATATTCTACGCCATTGACATGCGTTATTAAAAATTAAGAAGCTAGGAAAAGGAATCTGTCTATATTTCGGAGTGTTAACCTCACCTTTATTGCTATATTCACGACGTTTCAACCGTTGTACACTCTTCGGCCTTCTTCAGGTGATATTCGTTTGAATTTCGAAACTAACCCTTTATTTAGTCCACGAGTTTAGATTGTTTCAATTCAATGTGCCATATCTTTGACGTGAAAACCTCTTAATTTTATCTTGAGAACAATATTAGGGTAATCATAGATGCGCATTTGAAATTTATTCAGTCCTTAATTTGTTATGATATAAATATTCTACGCCATTGACATGCGTTATTAAAAATTTAGAAACTAGGAAATCTGTCTATATTTCTGAGATGAGGTATTGTAAATATTTACACTATTTACATTGTTCTGACTGCTGACCTCACCTTTATTGCGATATTCTCGACGTTTCAACCGTTGTACTCACTTCGGCCGTCTTCAGGTGATATCTTTTTGAATTTCTAAACTAACCCTTTAAGTTATTCATTCTAAGAGTGTAGATTATTCCAATTCAACGTGCCATATCTTTGAATATTTAGTCCCCAAGGACACATGATTCAGTTGATAAAAACGTTGGTTGACTGGGCCTAAAAGTGATTTGACCCAATGAGTTGTAAGTTCAATCCCTGACATCAGCAGAGAGAATAAAAAGAACTAGGGAGAGTTGAGTTATCAAGGAGAATTAACTAATATTAAGATATAAAATTAAATATGGAATTAGAACAAGTACTCCTGTGGACGAAATAAAGTGTTTCGTTCAAAATTCATTTGAAGAAGGCCGGAGAGTAACAGTCTGAATAATGTAAATAGGAAAATGGTTTCTACATTTTATAATATAAGCGCTTTACTTTATGAACTGATGTACATTGTGATATCGGCTCGGAATAAGAAATCGGAGAGTCGAGTTCGAATTTCAGTCGAAAACGTTGCATTCACTTACGCACAAATACCCTTGGGAAAGGTGTTAATCCGTCTCTTCTCCCTTCAGCTATGGTCTAAATAGCAGGAGCGATTGGGTTTTTAGCCTTGGTTGGTGACCAGTCTACCGTAGGAAGTAATGGCAACCTATTGTGAGAAATGGTACTTAATGGTACACGTATGGTACTTAACTAACCGACTAGATTGGCGACCAGGTCTCATACTTTTACTGCTGAAATGGTTAGATGTAACCGTAAATTCTATACTAATAGTTTCTTCTATCGCACTTCTTGATTGTTGAACTCTTTTCGTTTCCTTCTTTTCAGCCAACTTTGATCTTTAAAAATTTAATTGCAATTTCAATCGCTATCTTCTGTCTTCTTAATTTCTATTCTTTTATTGTTCTCTCTTCTTAATAATTCTTTATTTTCTTATATTATTCCACATTCATTAACCCCCCTTGCATTTTAGTGGCTTTATTGCCTTGATTGCTTGAAATGATTAAAAGAAAATAATTGCAGAATAATATAATGAGAGTTAGGTGGAATTAGGTTGAGAGAAGCGAATGTAACCGAATGATTTGCCGTTATGAATGTTTCTGTCATATTCTCCCAAAACAAAAGAATTATTAGGTTGTCCCAAAATTTCGTAAATACTTGCAAAAAATTGAAATTTTACTCGCCAAGTTATCTAAGAAAACACTTGCCAAAAATTGAAATTTTACTCGCAAAAACAACAAAAATTATTGCTCAAAATAAAGACCATCATTTTCCAAGACTTTCTGCCATCAATCTGCAAGCTTTCGGATCTGGTCAAAGTACCATTCAACCGGCTTAGAATCAGAGTATTCTTGACACACTTCCTCGACTTCATCAAACGAGTCGAATCGGCAGCCCTTCAGAAAATATTGCATTGAGCGGAAAAGGCCGTAATCTGATGGAGCACAGTCAGGACTGTAGGCTGGATGTGGCAGAACCTCAACACCGTCCAGCTCTTCAAACTTGTCTTTGGTCTTTCTAGCGGTGTGTGGCTTGGCATTGTCCTGCTGCATCAAAGCGCACTTTCGGTTGATCAGAGCCGGGTACTTTTGCTTCAACTTTTCGTAGACCCGCTCAAGTTGCTGACAGTAAAGTTCAGCTCTGATGACATGACCATTCGGAACCAATTCAAAATACACGATTCCTTCAAAGTTCTATCAAACGCACGACATGACTTTCTTGCCGAATCGATCTTGTTTTGGAACCGACGGTGTCTATTGCCCATTCTGAACCCATCGCTTGTCTCGATTGTGCTTGACCAGATAGACCCATTTTGCAAGAGTTTACGAACTTTTGGGACAACCTAATATTATAATTCTGATTGTTCCTTTGTTTCTTAATTGACACATCCGTTACGCTGGGCCATTAAATAATGGCCTGTTACGTTTTGATCGCAAGGAAAAACGGAAAGATATATTAGGGACGCAGATTAGTTTCAATGAGAAAATGAAAGAAAGACAGAGAAGGTAAAGATTATGATCATGCTCTCATGAGTTTCACGTCTGCTTCAGCGAAACTGAAAAACCTGTGAGTTTATTTTTTTTCATTTATACTCTCTTTCTTACTTCAACAATGACCTTTATTCTTCATTGTTATTGTTATACTTTGTTAAAGTTGTTAATCTCAGATATTTAACTATGTAATAGAGGAATTTTTGCGGGTACGTTGTAGTCGTGGAACTCGCAAAGATTTTGTTCAATCATTAAATATTATGAAACATCAGAAAATTAAAAAAGGAAAATCGTGAAATGTTCACGGGCACTGCTAATAAAGCAAAAACCGAGCAAAAATGTTATCAACAATTCGACTAATAATTGCATTTTTCGGACATTCTAGAACCACTCACACTCACCAAATCCATTCAACAGATATCAAAAAGATCTAAAGCCGGCCATCCCCTCTAATTCGTGTTAATTACACCAAAAGAAATATTCCCCCGCCGCAAAAGCAAATAATGTTTTGCTAAAGATCTCTAAAATAGAAATTTTAATAGTAATATTAACCGTTTCCATATAATGAAACATTTGCCATTCATTGACCGTGTAGCGAGTACTTTGTTTTGGTTAAAGTTTATAAATTATTTCTCTTAACCCTCTAGGGCCATTCGTATCATATTTGATACAGTATTTCCCTATAAGGAAACATTTGGTATTTCCCTATAAGGAAACATTTGGTATTCATTAACTGAGCAGTCAGTACTGCTTTCATTTGAAATTTATAAAATATTTCTCTTAAAAAATTTTTCAGGAAAATATTTCTTTCGAGGCTTGTTTTCATACTGTATCAAATATGATACGAATGGCCCTAGAGGGTTAAATTTTGTTTTCTTAGAAAAACAAGTTTTTTTTTTTAATTCTAGTAGCTGTTATTGCTCTCCCCACTATTGATTGTGGGGTGGGGTTCTTCCAAATCTTTGATTTGAAATGGTGTTTAATGTTAACATTTCGATTATGACATTATTTACTCTTTAAGTTACATGGGCCATCTATTTCAGTTGTTGATGTTTGTAGACATCAAGTGATACTATTACTGTTACTTGGTACAATTATTTGTAGTGTCAATCCAAGAGGTTAAAAGAAGGATGATCTTTGCAAAGATATTCAGGCTTTCTTCTTCTTTTATGTGCCCTGTCCTTTCAGGACGTAAGCGATCATGGCTTTCCACATCTTCCTATTCCTGGTGGCTCTTAACACGCTTTCTCCTGTTGCACCATGCAATTCTCATTCCGTCATCCACCTGATCCGGTCCTTCAAATATGTTATCCGCTGCTTTGCCCTGTCTCTTTTTCCCACTATCTGGCCTGTTAGTATCAGGTTCTCCAAGCCATCCTTCCTCATTGCATATCCCAGGAACTTCAGCTGTCTCTGCCTGATGCTCAGTATTAATTTCCTTTTCGTTGCCATCATTTCTAGGACCCCATCATTTCTCACATGCTCGATCCATGATATCCGCAGCATCCTTCTGTAGAACCACATTTTAGCTGCTTCAAGTTTTTCCTTCATCTTTGAAGATATTGTCTAACATTCACTGCCATATTGAAGAACCGATATCACATAGCAATCCAGTACTCTCCTCTTTGTTTCGAGCAAAATTGTCCTCAACTTCTGGAATGCTTTCTTCGCCATGTCAATTCGCCTTCGGATCTCTGTGTCGCACAGGCTTTACTTGCTCAAAATAAATCCACCTTAACGTAAAGAAACATCAATTGAAGAATCCACAAAATCCAAACATCCTGTGGACTGGCAACCGTTTCAACTTATTTGAAAAATAGAGATGGAAGACAGTCTTCTTCTTCTTCTTCTTCTTCTTCTTCTATCTACCGTGTCCCTTCAGGACGTAGGCGATCATGGACTTCCACTTACCTCTATCCTTCGTTGCTCTTAACATTTCCCTCTTGATATATCTTTCAAATCCCGCTCCGCCATCCTCTTGATCAAGCTTATTAAGTATGTTTCGAGCTGCTTTTTCTTGTTCCTCTTTTCTGCTATTCACCCTGTGAGTATTAGATTGTCTAGGTCTTCTTTCCTCACTAGATGTTCCAGAAACACCAGCTGTCTGTTCCTGATGTTAAGTATAAGTTTCCTTTTCGTTTCCATCTTCTCCAAAACCTCGTTGTTGTCCACATGCTCGATCCATGGCATCCTCTGCATGTTTCGATAGAACCACATTTCGGTTGCTTCAAGTTTTTTCCTTCATCTTTGATGAGATTATCCAGCATTCGCTGGAATATTTAAAGACAGACATCACATTACAATCCAGTACTCTTTTCTTTGTTTCCAACGAAATTTTCTCGTCTCTTAATACACTGCTTAGTTTTTAGTATGCATCCTTGTCCGTGCAAATACACCTTCGGATCTCAGTATCGCGCTTTCTTCCACTGTTAGGACACTTCTCAGCAGTTTAAATGCCTGTACTTGCTTGATTTTAGTATCCCCGACCTATCATTGGCATTTTAGGCTCCTCTTTGCAGTAATGACCATGCATTCAGTTTTCTTGTAGTTTATGTTTAGTCTTTTCTTTTCGCTTTCTTTAGCGACCTTCTGTAGGAGGTTTCTTTTAAAATCATTTCACCCCAAGAAAGGTAGAATTGCCACTGGTGCGCAGGGGTTACAGAAGAGGTGAGCGATGAGGAAGACTAACAAGTTACAGGGGAGTCAAAGAATGAGTAAGAACAGGATAAGAAAACAGTTGTGAAGAGGGCTGCATGAGAGTGGAGTGGAACGGAAAAACATGATATGACGGTTGTCAGGGAAAGAATGTGAATCAAGAAGATAAGAGATAGCAATTGACTATACGTTTAAATTCTTGGAGATTGAGGTTTTCGGGGAAGCAAGTAGACGGAAGAGAATTCCACAGGCGGGAAGTGCGAGCAAAATGCTGATGGAGTAGAAGTTGCGGTTACATTTGATTGGTTTCACTGTAAGCGAGTAGAATCTAGTTGATAGTCTAGTTGCTCGTGTACATTCATGCAGAGGGGTCACCAGAGAGCTAAGCTCGTCAGAGCAGAAGCTATGAAAGTATTTGTAGAAGAGACAGAGGGAAGCCACATTATGTCGGTGAGAAAGTGACTGAAGTTGAGCTACCAGGTTGGGATCAATTACATTACAGAATCTTCGCTGGATTTTGTGAAGAAACCCGAGATGAATAGCAGGGGCACCAGACCAGATGTGACAGCGGTATTCAATGCACGAGCGGGTGGTGGATTTATATATGCGTAGGATAGATTTAGACGGGAAAAACTTCCTAGCCCTACAAAGAGAACCAACCTTCCGAGCAGCAGATTTAGCTATGGATTCAATGTAGCCATTCCATACGATATCAGCTGATAGATGTAGACCTAGAAGGCATAGTGTTTTGCTTTCAGAGAGACTAGCCTGATCCATTCTGATTGTCGGGGTAGAAGCGGTTGTCTGTGGTGATGAAATGATAGCAACTTCGTTTTGGAAGCATTAAAATTTACGAGTCATTTCTTACCCCAGTCGACCACAGATTGGAGGTACATTTCTGGATCAACAGCGAAATTTGTTTTTTCAGCATGGCACATTTCTTATCGAGGCAGGAGTAAATTGTTGTGTCGTCGGCATAAATGCCTTCTTGGGATCAGATTACATCAGGGAGATTGTTGTGAAGATCAGAAAAAGCGTAGGACCTAGAATAGAGCCTTGAGGGACACCTACGTTCGTATGATAGTATCTAGAAGCATGCCCATTCAATACTACCTTCATTGCGCGATTTGAAAGGAAAGACTTGATTAGGTCAAACAATCGTCCAGTTATACCATAAGACGAATCTTGGCAGGACTTTTAGTTCTCTCAGAATTGCTTCGCTGAATAGGTTGAATAGATGTGGTGGGAAAACAATCAATCACCTCAAATGCTGAATTGAACTGAATAGAAAACTCTCGCTATAATGTACTAATAGTTAATGAAATCATCCAATGGAAGATATAAAAAATATTTTTCTTTTCAAATGATCCTTCATCAGCTTAAATCACGAGGTTAGTTAAACTTAAATACAATCTATTTCTCTTGATTTGGCTGCTGATACACTTAAAGAAACCTTTATCCTGACATCATTGTCATTACAAAAGTTAGTTTCTGCTTATTAAAAATGGAATTTTTTAAAGAAGTAAATTCTACCTGCTGAATTAAATTGTTAAATTTTGTAAATATCACTTGTAATTTTTATATATAAATTCTATTTTTACATTAAAAAAATTTAAAAAGCTAAAAATATGGATGTTCTATAGGAATAACCGTAATGGTAATTGTAGTGTGATGCATTTCTCCCATAAATAGATCTGTGCTGAATTCAGGAGAACTCTACTTGTATTCAGAATTCACCAAAACTCAATCCTTTTCGGACTCTTCTTTCGCACAGAGAGAAACTCAGATAAGGCTATGCCAAAGGGTAGAGTCTTGTCTGATTTAAATAGACGAGAGTTAGACTTCACGTATGCGGGGTCTACGGGAAAACTTTGCCCGAGGGTACACGCTCGGAACACCCCACGGTAAAAATCGGCCTTGTGCCACATCTCACCTTTGTGGAGAGGTTCGGATAAATACCGTGTTCAACAAAGCTCTGTCCTTATTGGACTATCTGCTTTCGACCGGAGAGGAACACAGACGAGGCTATTCCGAAGGAAAATTCACGTATGAAGAAAATAGACAAAACCCCACCCAAATGACGTGCTCTGAATACACCAAGATAAAAATCGGCCTTGTATCACATACCGTCTTTGTGAGGAAGCTCGGGTAAATGCCAAGTACATTACAAAATTGTCTAACACTTCCACTAAAGTAATTATTACAGAAAGGCTGATATTAAAACTATTATGATTTTATTCGTTAAGGTTAATTTTAGATAAAATATAAAAAAATGTTTGAAAAAGTATGCAAATAGAAGATTTTCAAATTTAAACATATACCCTTTTACAGTTAGATCAACCAAATGCAGGCGACAATTCTATTCCATCAGATTCTTTTCTCGCGCTTCCAGCCTGTGGAACTCCCTTCCATATACTTGCTTTCCTGACGGCTAGAACCTCCAATAATTTAAATGCAAAGTCAATTCCCATCTCATCCACTTAACTTCAACCCTTCCCACATCACTCCGTGTATCTTGTTCTTTTTCTTTCTACCTTCGTAACTGTCTTCAATCCTGTGGTCACATCCTTCTCTTGTCCTTTCTCTTTCACCCACTGTAGCTGGTTCGTCTTTGTCTTCCCTCTTTTCCTGTCTAAATCTTTAACTCTCTTATGTAGCCTCTTGCACATCAGTGGCGGTACCACCTTGCTTGGGATGAAATGATTAAAAAAATACACACCAGTACAGAAACAACTCAATAAATAACCCCAAAACTATATTCTTCTTTGTGTATCGGGTTCCCATTGACGTACGCAATCTTGTCTCTCCATAATTTCCTGACGCTTGTAGCTTTTAATACATTTTTTTTTTCTGTTATTTCACCCAAACTCTATTCCACCATCCAGTTACTCAACTAAGTATATCATGCGTTGTTTTTTGTTATTTCTCTTTGTTCTGTGTGTATCAGATTTTCCAAGCCCTCTTTTCTCATTATGTATCCAAGAAATCTCAACAGTCTCTTTCTGATGTTAAGTATAAGTTTTCTTTTTATTTCCAGTATCTCTAAAACTTCGTCATTGCTCACATATTTTGTCTATAAAACATGAAATGGTAAATTTTGTTTAAAGAACTTTCTCTTTTAAATCATTTCATACTTTTTTCGGTGGTCAAACCTAAGTAATGTCTTAGGAATAACTTAAGTAATATCTTAGATTATTATTTCTCGAGGTCTAAGGAGTTTTTTTTAATATTTGAAACTTTCAGAATTTATGCTCAAATTTCACTATTTTAATTAAAAATATGTAAAAAGTTATGGCAGTATTCGTAATGACGATAAATGTAAAAGGACTATCATTAAAATTATTGATATATGGCGATTTTTGTCCTGTAAGACGTGAATTTGAAATTAAATAACTCAAGCAGGATTGATACATCGATAAATTAACTAACCTAGTAAATAACTAGTACTAATTAATCTTAATGAAACTAGTAATAAAACTTATTAATAACTCCTCTGATATTATGAACACCTTATTACTACCGAGTTATATTACACGGGAGTAAAAACTGACCAATCGCTTCTTTTTTGCCTCGCTCGTTTTTTTTTTTCAAGAGCCAAATATCCATTGACTCATTAGAGTCGTAAGAGCACGACATGTACTGCATCTGCAGTAAAAGTGGTGTTTCTTTGGGTACGACTGAGCCCAACCCGCTCTGGAGTAGTTTGAATTGAGAGTTTTCCTTCTCCTAGACCGGTTGTTACTCAAGGCTGTAGAACCCAGTCTGTCTTGCTATTTACCCATAGCAGTTTTTTTTAAAAATGTTTTTTATTACTAAGGTGTAAAACCGAGCATATGTATACTTTTGGCGTTGATATAAAATCGAACCTATGTCTAATTTTTGAAGCTGGTTAAATCCGGTTTTGGCTCGGATGTAAAACCTGACTTTAGTCTGCTTTTTCTTACTCTGATGTAAAAACAGGACCTGTGCCTACGTATGTATTAATCCATTGTGATTTTTGTTCATTGTGATATATATATATATATATATATATATATTTTTTTTTTTTTTTGATACTGCAAATCATAGGATTTGTTTCAAAAGTTACACACCTTACACACATGGAGAATAACTCTTTAAAAAATACAGGTGTTATTTTCCGTATATAATGTCTGCATATGATTTTAGGTAATTGTAGTCCAGAGCTGTTTAATGCGGTTACCGAGTTAAAGAACACAAGCCTGGCATTTTAAAGCTTAAAATCTCTGCCGAAAATCCTGAATTTTACTGGATTAAAATTTTAACCAAAATTTTTGAGAAGGTTTTGACCAGAAAAAATGACTATAATTCTCTGAAAAGTTTAGAATGCAGTTTGAAGTTTATTCAAACTTTCTTCAAAACAAAAACATATATATTCTTTACATGTAATAAATATTGGCCCTGTAAATAAATAAATTTAATTACATTGAGGCCTCTGGCTGGAACAGTTTAATATTTCATTTTTAATAATTAATATTAACAGGGTCCTTTTTGGATTTTTCTTCAAGCTGCTTCTATATATATATATATATATAAAACTGAAGATGTGTGTGTGTGTGTGTGTTAGTGTGTGTGCATGTCTGTGTGCATGTCAGTGTGTGTTTCCCCACTGATATCTATTAACATACACTTCAACATGTTTCACCCGATTTCTTTCAAAACTTACAAAAATTCGCAAAATGAATGGCCGCTTGAACAAATTTGCTATGGCTGTGTAAGTTTTGAAACAAATCGGATATAAATATATATACAAGGTGGTATCAAAAATTTTCCTGGCTAGTTCTGTATCGCACGCAATGACCTTCATGCGTCAATGTGTCAAGTGACAACGCTGTGTTCACTTTGTAAGTTGTGAAACTTTGTGTTTTTGTGATCATGTGTATGCTGTAGCCTTCGATTTCGTCGAACGACACGTGTGAACAGCTGCTTCAACAGCAGAAAAGGTAATTTTTTTTTTTGCATCGTTTCGTGACCGGCGATGAAAAGCGGATACACTACGATAATCCTAAGCATAAAAAATCGTGGTGTACGCCCGCTTATGTATCAACATCGGCGGCAAAGCTGAATATTCATGGTTCGGAAGCGTCTGCTCTGCTAGGATCTGCTGGAAGTAGGTTGTCATGTGCCGCTCAAACCGACTGAAACGATCAAGAGAGATCTCTATCGACTAAATTTGATGTGTTCGAACAGAGAAAAAAACAAAAAAACAAAAACGGCCGATATACGAGCTGAGACGCGACAAAATTATAAAAATGACAACGCTGGGCATCATGTTGCAAAAGAGGTGAAAACCTACTTGGAAACGACTAAATGAGAAGTTCTACCCCACCAACCGTATTCACCAGACATCTGATTATCATTGTTCAGATCGATGGCACATGGCCTGGCTGAGAAGCACTTCCATTCTTATGAAGATATCAAAAGATGGATCGACTCGTGGTTAGCCTCAAAAGACGTGTCGTTTTGCCGATGTGGAATGCTGCCAGAAAAATGGGGAAATGTAATGGCTAGCGATAGACAATATCTCAGTGACATGTTTTTACTAATTTTTGTAAATAAAACATTACTTTTCATGAAAAATCAGCAAGAACTTATTCAAGGTCCATATATATATATATAGTGTATCGAGGCAGCAGATAATTTTCTAAACATATAGTGTTAAATATAACAGACAATGAAGATCTATTATGTTTAATCATGAGCCGTTCTAAATATCGTATTTTGGATTTAGTTTCAGGTGAAAATAAAGACAACTTGTCCAACATTTGGATAATGTTTTATTATGTAGATTCTAAGCTTTCGGCTCACACGAGCCATCTTCAGAGAGGTTACAGGGATGTTAACATAAAGACATCCACCATCAAAGATCATTTTATCTTGGGTTGACATAAAGCATTACTATATATATATATATATATATATATATATATATATATATAATGAAATATTGCTAGATATGTATGGAGGAAGAATGTCCCATATGGGGAGGCAGAAGGTCTGAAGATATAAATTAATTGATTGATTTATTTTTTTACAGCTTATCAACCCTTGACAAATTATTTAAACATAGAAAATATTTTTTTGATTGTAAGAATTTTGTGGGGAAACAGTAATAATTTAATGAAACAAGTCCCACTAAATGAACGGTCAACCATCAAAGTACTGACTAGGATCGATGTTGCTTAACTTCGCTGATCGTAAAAGACCGGTGTTTCAATGTGATATGGCTGTAATCCATATCATCTGCCCATCCAAACGTACAGCACCTGGTATTTCCAAGCGGTAACCCATTTAGGTTCTGACCACACTCAATGTTGCTTAACTTCACTGATCGTACGAGACTAGTGTTTTAACGTGATATGGCTGTAAGCCATATCATCTGCCCATCCAAGCTTACAGTACCAGTTATTTACAAGTGGTAACCCATTTAGGTACTTACCAGATGTTGCTTAACTCCATTGATCGTATGGAAGCCGGTGTTTCAACGTGGTATGGCCGTAAATGTGGACGTAGAAATCAATACCATGGTCTGAAGATAGCTTGAGGACTGAAACAATCCTCTCATCATCTTTACAAAGAGGAAAATTATATGCCCAAGTAGGTTTTATGGTGTGTGAGATGCAATTTATCCAAAATGTCAAAACAGTTTTCTCCGAATGACACAAAAGAAATATATTAAATAACTGTTTTTGGTTTGTTTTCGACGCTTTGACCCTTACTAAAAAAGCCAACGAGATTATTAGCCCCGAGCAGCAAGATACGTTTATTTATTTATTGTCAGGCCTCCGTGTAACTTCGACAGCGATGTAACAAGATTCCAGTGGAATAGGTAAACGGTAAAGAACAAAAATACAAAAGGCCGTCAGCGATTTTCCTGTCAGATTAAGAGCCGGCAAGTCATAATCGATGTCTGTTTTGTTTATCATAATGAAGTTGTCAGCGGATTAATAACGGAAAACGTAGAAACTCATGGAACAGATGTAAGCATAAAGAATGCCGTAAACGTTCATCTAATCTCAAATTTCTCCTTTTTTATGGAGGTCATTGCTAAATGCTAGGGTTTCATATGACTTTTTTTACACGGTCGTAAAGAGGAAGGAGATATGGTAATTACTACATACTTTGTAATGACATAAAAATCTCCTATACGAGAACAGAGAAGCTCACAAGAAGAGTGGACATTTTGTTGTCTACTAGCTCCCTTATTTTCGGACCGTTTTGAAAAAGCATACTTAAGACTACTTATTGGAGGAGATAGTCTAAACTATCGCCTGGTTCCCACTCCACCCACATCTATTGAACAGGTGAAGAGGCTCATCCCTTGTTTGCTGTTTCGGATGCGGTTTCCGGTTTTCTCTTTTCTAATCTTCTCACTTTGTTTTTTTTTTTTCAATTGGAGTAGATAGACTAAACTATGGCCCGGTTCGCACTCCACCCACATCTGTTGAACAGGTGAAGAGGCTCATCCCTTGTTTCCTGTTTCGGACGCGGTTTCCGGTTTACTCTTTTTCCAAACTTCTCACTTTTTGTTTCAATTGGAGTAGATAGACTAAACTATCGCCCGGTTCACACTCCACCCACATCTATTGAACAGGTGAAGAGGTTCATCCCTTGTTTCCTGTTTCGGACGCGGTTTCCGGTTTTCTCTTTTTCCAAACTTCTCACTTTTTTTTTTCAATTGGAGTAAATAGACTAAACTATCGCCCGGTTCACACTCCACCCACGTCTATTGAACAGGTGAAGAGGCTCATCCCTTGTTTCCTGTTTAGGATGCGGTTTCCGGTTTTCTCTTTTCCAATCTCTTCACTCTTATGTAGCCCCCCGTACATCAGTGGCGTTACCGCCTTGCTCGAGGTTATATGATTAAAAAAAAAAGACTAATGACTTTGTTATCTGTCATTATCTATTGTATTTCTCGCTTTAAAATGCGCGCATTTTTCTTTCTCCCCCAAATCTTTCTTCAAACATGAACGTGCATAAGATACCATGAATGTCATGATTAGGCTGACAATTCTCACACTCATGCCATTCTCATTATGCAGTCTCATTTGAATTCGATTCCATCTATAGTGTCATTTTCAATGGGTTAATCATCTTGGGTATGACGATAAACTACATCCGGCAGCAAGGCCTTTGATTGAGTGATGGGATAATCGCTAACTGATATTCACAGAGACAAGGCTTACGGCCATATCACGTTGAATTCACCGGTTCTTGCTCGATCACCGAAGTTAAGCAACGTTGAGCCTGGTCAGTACTTAGATGGGTGAACGCTTGGGAATACCAGGTGCATAAAGCGTTTAGTGACGGATGTGCGTTGTGGTGCAGTGGATATCGGCTCGGAAAGAGAAATCGGTGAGCCGAGTTCGAATTCCAGGTGAATACCCTGCCTTCACTTGCTTAAGTGAAGGCAGGGTATTCACCTGGTACCCTTGGGAAAGGTATTAATCCGTCTCTTTCCTCCAGTTATGGGTTAAATAACAAGGTTAGGACTTGGGGACCCTGCCCTTATAAACAAATCCCAATGAATCTTGATTCTCGAAAAGATAAAAGTATTACTAGACACAAAAGCTTATATAAAAACAACCATAAATTGTTGAAAGAAAAAGGTTTTACCAGAAATAAAAAAAAAATTTAGTTGACAATAAATGATCCGCCGAGGTTGATATACCATAAAACAAAACAACCAATCATAGAGACAAATGAGTGCTGTGTTTTTAGTTTCCTGACTCCGTGTTGAACAATGGGGACAGGTCATTTAAATTAACACATGCAAATAATTACAATCAAGGGACAGGCATAGGTGACTTGGGAGGTGGGATTAAATGGGCATGCACAAGAGGATGCGGGTATGAAGATATGCACATTGATGAGCCAAGATATTATGATTATTTGTCTATCTAGCAGTATAGCCCGGCGTCGTTCGGGTGTAATGAAAGCTTTAAAACTAATCCATGGTCCTGGAGCTCAGACTCTTTGGACGTTGGCACGAAAGACTAAAAAGCAATAGTTGTTTCCAGTTAAAGCGAAACCGTAGACTGAAAGAAAAATGAATGGATGTAAGTCCAATTTTGATTTCCTGGTAGCGATATCAAATAAGTCTTTTTCGTCGTAAACTGCATTTTGAAGGCTAAATAAGTCCTCTGAGTAAATGGTATCATGGCTGAAACTAAAACCTACAATTATACCTACTTAGAGGAAAACCTGAAGCAAAAACTAAAATAAAAGAGCTGAAAAAAATACAGACATACAGGCAGATAAACAGACACACACACAAACATCTTGCCTTTTATATATATATATATATATATATATATATATATATATATATATATATGTTATCGATTTTCTGCACTATTGTAAGAACTTCAACCTTGAAACTTCTGAATATCGTTTCTTATGTCTTTGTCTATGAGTGCATCAAATTTGATTAAAATCGGACCACTTCTTCTATAACCCGATTTTTTCGATTATCGATTTTCGATATTTATCAGGGATACCTCGACACAAAACCTAGCTAAGAACACTCGCAGACGCTTATGGTACAACTGTGTAAATTTTCAAGAAATTCGGTTCGGCCGTTTCGGAGTCTATAGGTAACGAACACACACACACACACACACACACACACACACACACACACACACACGCACACACAGACAAAGTTCCATTTATAAATAAGTTTAGATTATCTTTACCAAAAGTTTGCTCTAATAAATTGAAAAATATTTTACCGATTTTGGTTTTTACCGCTAAATTAAACGGGGGATTAAACCATAAAATGTTCCTGAGAGTGTTGTAATGCATAACGCATAACGGATCGGAATTCCTGTCGTGTTTGTGACATTCACTTGTGCGTGCAAAGATATCCTTGGGAAAGGTAAGTATCTCCAAAGATATTGATTGATTTGTAGGGCTATTCATTGTTATCTTTATATATCTCTAACAATCTAAAAACAATTTCTAGCTTTACATACCCGTAAGGAGATGATAAGCCGTAAAAATAAAAAAAAATCCATTCAATGTATATATATATTCCATATATATAATTTTAACTCGTAAAAGTCCGTTTTAATTAAAATATGTATGTACTATCAGTCATTTAAGTGCCATATGTGATACACGCTTCGGCGATCATATCTCGAAAGAGACATGACTGACTGGGCAGAAGATTATCTCGCAGTAGGTTGCCATTACTTTCTGTGGTAGACTGGTTGCCAGCCAAGGCTATAGAATTCAATCTGTCCTATTATTTAACCCATAACTGGAGGGAAGTGACAGATTAATACCTTTCCCAAGGGTATTTGTGCTTAAGTGAATGCAATGAAATCAACTGAAATTCGAACTCGCCTCCCCGATTTCTCGTTTCGAGTCGATATCCACTGCACCTCAACGCACATCCACATTTGTTTCTATAAAGATCCAAAATACGGTTCATACTTTCGTAGAAAAGTATAAAGGCACTCATAAAAAAGCGCCCGATGACGTGGAGACACACATTTGTGTGTCTGTGACTGAAAATACAATTGAATATATTTTTTAATCAGTGGTATTGGAATTTGAATGGTTCTTTTGGTCTTAGGAGAAAGTCACAGAGTTGGTTCCATCTCCACAGAAGTCTTTGAAGGTTTGGAGTAACGCCAAATAAAATGATTAAAAAATGGCATAGCTTTGTATTTTCAATGTAGCTAAAGAAGAAGAAGAAGAAGAAGAAAAAAAAATTTTAAAAAAAGAAGCAGAGGGAGAGGGATGAGGAGAAAATGAATGACGATGAAGAGAAAGAAGAAGAAAAAAAGAAGATAGGGAGCAGAATGAGAATAAGAACAAGACAAAAGTAAAAAGGATAAGGGGAATGGGAAGAAGTAGGAGGAGAAGGATTTAAAAGAGGAGGAGTATGCAAAGAAGAGGAAAGAGGACGAGAAAAAGGAAGAAAACAGGAGGAGAAAAAGAAAAAATATAGACAGAAGAAGAATAACAAGAAAATCTAAAAAGGTTATGATTATGACGAAGGAGGGGATGAAAAATTAAAGAAGCGAAAAAGGAGAAGGAGAACAAGGATTGATAAGCGAAGTAGGATATGAAGAAGATGAAGAAAGAGGGCGAGGTGAAGGAAGAAGAAAATTGAGATTAGAAGGAGAATAAGAAAAAGAGAAGAGAAAAATATAAGGATATTGGGAAGATGGCGAAGAAAAAATTAAAAAGGAAGTAGAAAAGAAATATTGTGAAGATGAGAAGGAAGCGAAGAAAATGACGAGAAGAAGAAGAAGAAGAAGAGAAGAAAAATTCATAAGGATATTAGGAAGAAAGAGAAAAAGAAAGTTGAAGAGTAGGAGAAGAAGAAGGAGAAAGAGAAAGAAGAAGATGCGAAGAAGAAAGAGGACGAGAAAAAGAAAAAGAAGTTAGAGAGAAGGAAAATACGAATAAGAAAGGGGGAAAAGAATAAGGGTATTAGGAGGAATAGGAATAAAAAAGAAATGAATGAGGAACAATTAGAATAGAAGAAGCAGTGAATAAAGAAGGAATGAACGAGAAGCGGAAAAAAGAGAACGAGGGAAAAGAATAAAATGAGGAGGAGGAAGAAGAATAAGAAGCTAAAAAGCACAAGAGGAACAAGAACAAGAGAAGAGAAAAAGAATAAGGAAGAAGGAGAAGAAGAAGAAAGGAAATTGAAGAGAAATAAATAAGAAGGATTAAAAAGAGAAGGAGGAGGGGGGACGAAAAGGAAGAAGAAAGATGGCGAGGAAAAAAACTAAGAAAGAAATAGAGAGAAACAGGATAACAAGAATAAGAGAGGCGAAATAAGAATAGGGAGGTTATGAAGACGAGAGAACTCAAATTGAGGAGGAGAAAGAGTAGGAGAAGAAGAAGAAGAAGAAGGAGTGGCAAAAGAAGAGGAGGAATGTGAAGAAGAAGAAAGAGGACAAGGAGAAGGAAAAATTGCTATAGATTTGTTATAAACAATAAATTATGACCGTGTTGCTATAGAACAGCAGAATTATATATTAGTAGGTATCCTCCTACATGGATATTAGATAAATGAGAACACAACGGGCGTAAGGAAGTCAAAACGTCTCTCTTCCTCCCCTCTCTCTCTATCTCACACACACACACACACACACACACACGCACACACACACACACACTCCCTCTCCCACCCTCTCTCTCTCTCTCTATATATATATATATATATATATATATAAAATCAAACATCCGCCCGTGCATTGAATACTGTTGATAGGCTCCAAAGAAGAATCTATAATCTGATCGATCCTGACTTGTCAGCTCGACTCCTGCTACTTTCTCAACGACGAGATGGGGCTTCCCGCTGTCTCTTCTACAAATATTTTCATGGCTTCTGCTCCAATGTGCTTAGTTCACTCCTGCCCCCTCCACAAGAATTTACTCGAGTAACCAGACTGGCAACAAGGTTTTTACAAATGCAGCCGACACTTCTACTCCACCAGCTTCTTTTCACGCACTTCCTGGATGTGGAACGGTCGAAACGTCGTAAACATGGCAGTAAAGATGAGGACAACAGTTTGAAAAATGTAAATAGTGAAATAAACTACCTCATCTCAGAAGTATAGACAAATACTCATATTTTCTCTTGATTATACCAGCAGGAGCGCAATATTTGAATAAACTCGTTAGGTAACCTACACGCTGGTTCCCTCTGTCCCTCTTCTCTTCAGTATATCCTGTAATCGTTATATATTCCAAGTCGTCGTTCCTCACTACATATCATAGGAAATTCAAGTGTCTCTTTTGAATTCTATGTATTTGTTTTCATTTTGTTTTCTCATATCGCCCCAAACAAGGCATTTTACTGCCACTGTTTTGCAGGGGGTTACATAGGAGGAAAGTTATGAGAAAGAGTGACAGGTTATAGGGGGCATCAGGAAGTGGGTAAGAGAAGGATGAATGTGGCCATAAAGTAAGGGATCAGATTATATATTGATTGTAGTGTAGAATTGATCCCCACTTTATATTCACATTATAATGCTATACAATTTTTTCTAATCATATCGCCCCAAGCAAGGCATTTTACTGCCACTGTTTTGCAGGAAGGAAAGTTATGAGAAAGAGTGAGAGGTTATAAGGGTATGTCAGGAAGTGGGTAAGAGTAGGATGAAAATACTGATGAGAGTAGAGTGGACGGAGAAAGAAGCATGAAAGAGAGGATGCAGGTTAGTGAGATAGGAGATGACTATTGACTTTACATTTAAATTCTTGGAGATTGTTGATGTCGGGTAAACAAGTAAATGGAAGGGAATTCCACAGGCGGGAAGTGCGAAAAAAGAAGTTGGTGGAGTAGAATTTACGTTTACATTTTATTGGTTTCACAGTAAAAGGGTGGGACCTAGTTGCTAATCTTGTGACTCGATTAAATTCGTATATAGGGGGCACCAGTGAGCTAAGTTCATCGGAGCAGAAGCTGTGAAAATAGTTGTAGAAGAGACACAGGGATGTCACACTGTGCCGGTGAGAAAGTGACTGTATATTCCCCTTAAAACTGCCACTTGCCTACATGTTCCGCCCACAGTATTTGCTGACTCCTTCTGTGTGTCCATATCTCTGTTGCCTTAAGTCACGATTTCACCTCTGGGAAAATTATCCAGCATTCACTGCTATAGGAAAATTACATAGTTGTGGTGGTGTAGTGGATATCGGCTTGAAACGAGAAATCCGAAAGCCGAATTCCAGTCGAGTTCGTTGCATTAACTTACACGCAAATACTGCTGGGAAAAGTATTAATCCTCCGTATTTCCTTCCAGTTATGGGTTAAATAACAAGAAAGATAGGGTTGCATAGCCTTAGTTGGTAATCAGTCTACCGCAGAAAGTAATGGCAACTTACTGCGGGAAAATCTTCTGTCCAATCAGTCATGTAACTTTCGAGACATGATTTTCCAAGCTTGTATTCCGTATGGCACTTAACTGACTGACTGGCTGACTGACTGACATTACATTTTGACATGAGGTCTGTCTGAAAAATAACGAGACTGGATGTTCTGGGTGAGCAAGTGTGCGAAGGAGAGATAAGCGGATTGTGTTATGATTTAACATGATATCTTGTGTATCTGTAATTTTAGCTTTCAGCAACCATTGAATTTTTTTTCACATGCGAGAATTATTGCAGGACTAATTTTGGTAATTTCCCCACAACAATACACCTGCTCACTACGGCCTGAGCATCCGGCAATTCCTGACTGAGAAGAACATCGCCGTACTTGAACAGTCTCTCTATTCGCCATTACCTTGCTTTGTGGGACTTTTTTCTTCCCCATGCTTAAATGAATCATCAAGGGAACCTGTTTTGAAGTTGTCGAGACCATCAAGAAGGCTGTGAAAACGGAGTTGAGGACATCCAAGAAGAATCCTTCCAGCAGTGCATAAAAGCGTGACAGAGAAGGATGGAAAAGTGCATAAGACTCAAGAGGGATTACTTTGAAGGAGAAACCATGTAGTTTGTTGTTTGGAATTGAAATAGATTTTTGTGATACCAGTCATGTTACTTTTCAGATATACCTCATATAATTTTGTTGCTTTGAGAAATTACTATATAAGCTAACTCATGCTTTATTTTGATAAATACAGTTACATTTAATACTTTCACTGATATCGTGAACATTTGAAATGTTACCTAATGCCATATATATTTTTGAGAGAGTTCATTATCATCTAAATGCCCCTTGAAGATGTTGACAACCATGGCTCACCACAATTTTTTATCCTTTCAAGTTCTTTGTAAGGTTAATCTTTTCGTCAGTCCTCCCACTTTCTGTTTTGTCATCCATTTATGAAAAAAAAAAAAAAAACAAGATAAGTTACTCACTGCTTCCTCTGTTTCTGCCTTCAATATGTCGTATAAGTAACAAACTCTCCAAGCTTACTTTCTTTAAGTTTTTTAACACCTAATGCAGTCAGTTAAGTGCCATACGTGATACACGCTTGGGCGATCATGTCTCGAAAGAGACATGACTGACTGGGTAGAAGATTATCCCGCAGTAGGTTGCCATTGCTTTCTGCGGTAGACTGATTGCCGACCAATGTTATAGAACCCAATCTGTCTTGTTATTTAACCCATAACTGGAAGGAATAGATGGATTAATACCTTTCCCAAGGGTATTTGCGCGTAAGTGAATGCAATGAATTCGGTTGGAATTCGAACTCGGCTCCCCGATTTCTCGTTCCGAACCGATATCCAATGAACCACAACGCACATCCTAATTAGGTAATATAATAATATTAGTTCTCAGCATCTTCTGCCGAAGATCATTTTTGTTACCTTCAGTTTTCTCTTCAGCTGCGAGAAAATTGTCCAGAGTCCACTGTCATATCGGAGGATGGCTATTAAGTAGCGGTTCAGCACTCGTCTTTTTTCTGTTGCTTCAAGTTTCTTTTTTTTTATCTGAGAGAAAAATTGTCCAGCATTCAGGAAGATTGATATTGTTTAAAATTTCATCACTCTTATCTTTGGTTCTGTTGTCAACATATCTCCTCATCATCTGCGAGGCAATTGTTCGGTATTCGCTGTATTATGGAAGGATTGACATTAAATAACGTTTCAGCCCAATTTCCGTTGCTTCTAAAGATATTCTCCTGTTTCTTAAGATTTAACTTTTGGAAAGTATCTTTTGTTATTACAATGCATTTTTGGATTTCTGTCGCATTTTCATCCTATAGTTAAACACTTCCCGGTATGTAAATGTCTGTACTATTTGATATCGATATCTATTCGTAGTTCGCATATTGTTTTTATTTTCTTGAAAAACTATATATTCAGTGCGTAAAGAAATGTCAGCTAAGTGTCATACGTGAAACACGCTTGTGCAATTATGTCTGGAGATGAGACACGACCGACTAGGCAGAATATTTTTCTTGCAGTAGGTTGCCATTACTTTCTGTGGTAGACTGGTTGCAAAGCAAGGCTACAGAACCCAGCCTGTTCTGTTTATTCTAATCCAAAGCATCCTAGGCAATGTAGATAATTAAAAAAGTGGAAAAAGAAGCAAGCTTATATTTGCCGCGTGTCGAGTAGTCCGCTAAGTCCAGTGGTGTGAACTCTCACTATTTCATAAGGTTTTTGTCGCGCTCTCTGCATTGTGGTGAAGTAGATATTGGCTCGGAACAAGAAATCAAGGAGCCGAGTTCAAATTCCAGTTGAATTCCTTGCATTCACTTACGCGCAAGTACCCTTGGAAAAGGTATTAATCCGTCTCTTCCCTCCAGTTATGCGTTAAATAATAGAACAGATTGGGTTCTATAGCCTTGGCTGGTAACCAGTCTACCGCAAAAAGTAATGGCAGCCTACTGCGGGATAATCTTCTGCCCAGTCAGTCATATCTCCTTCGAGATATGATCGCCCGACCGTGTATCACGTACGGTACTTAACTGACTGACTCTATAGCACTCGTTGTTTGCCTCGTATTTCAGTAAGTCGCTACTTGTGTGGTGTGCACTTTTGTCTTCTGCATTTTAGTTACAATCTTAAAAAAAATAAGATGTATAAAAAATATAATGAAAAAACTAGTCTTAATTTTTAATTTTTATTTTTTTTACCTAAAAATGGTCTAATCTTCTGTTATAGTTCTACAGTCATTCGAACTATAATTTTTTTTAAATACATCCACTTCTGTAGAATGTAAAAAAATAAATTATGGATTAAAACCTTTCAGTCTGTAACTTAAGAGCAATACACGATACACGTTTGGGTAGTCATTTCTTTACGATACATGATTGGTTAGGTAGAGTTTTTATAAGGCAGACTAGTCTATAGAACCCAGTCTGTCGATTCAACCTAGCTGTGGGTGAGAAGGGATATGTTCAAACTTTTTGCAAAGTTATTTGTGTGAAAGTAAATGTAACAAACTCGATCAGAATTCGAAAGTTTACTATTTCATGACTGAAAAATGGTTATTTTGACGATGAAATTAACTTTTACGCACATTAACTTTTTCTCACATGTTGATTCTACTCCAAAAGTTGTATTTTTTCGTTTATACCAGCAGTGGACTCATTATTTACATTGAAGTTTCATGGTGTGATACAAATTTAGGACCTCGTGGTTATGGATCTTCGCAACTTCTTTTTCTTTAACTCTGTATGTAATTCTGACATGACGAATACTTCAATTATATCGAACTATTGTTGTCATTGTTATATATGTTATTACAGACAACATTTTCTGACATGACTAACACTTCACTTATATCGAACTATTGTTGTCATTGTTATATATGTTATTACAGACAACATTTTCTGACATGACTAATACTTCAATTATATCGAACAATTGTTGTCATTGTTATATATGTTATTACAGACAACATTTTCTGACATGACTAATACTTCACTTATATCGAACTATTGTTGTCATTGTTATATATGTTATTACAGACAACATTTTCTGACATGACTAATACTTCAATTATATCGAACTATTGTTGTCATTGTTATATATGTTATTACAGAGAACATTTTCTGACATGACTAATACTTCACTTATATCGAACTATTGTTGTCATTGTTATATATGTTATTACAGACAACATTTTCTGACATGACTAATACTTCAATTATATCGAACAATTGTTGTCATTGTTATATATGTTATTACAGACAACATTTTCTGACATGACTAATACTTCACTTATATCGAACTATTGTTGTCATTGTTATATATGTTATTACAGACAACATTTTCTGACATGACTAATACTTCAATTATATCGAACTATTGTTGTCATTGTTATATATGTTATTACAGAGAACATTTTCTGACATGACTAATACTTCACTTATATCGAACTATTGTTGTCATTGTTATATATGTTATTACAGACAACATTTTCTGACATGACTAATACTTCAATTATATCGAACTATTGTTGCCATTGTTATATATGTTATTACAGACAACATTTTCTGACATGACTAACACTTCACTTATATCGAACTATTGTTGTCATTGTTATATATGTTATTACAGAGAACATTTCTGCAGAGTCTGATCAGGTGGATGACGGAACGGGGGTTGCCAGGAGCAACAGGAGCAAACATACTAAGAGCCACAAGGGATAGGGAGACGTGGAGATCCATGATCGCCTACGTCCTGAAGGGACAAGGCACATAGAAGAAGAAGAAGAAGAAGAGGCTAAAAGGTAGATATAGATTCGGTTTTGTATAAGGAAAAGAAAGTCATAAGTCTGGCTTACACTAGGGTCAAAATCTTAGACATAAGTTCAATTAATCTAGTGTCAAAATCCTATTTTCACTTGTTAGATTGCTAGACAGAGCAGGTTTACATTAGTGTGTAAAAGGTATTCATCCCTTGCTTAGAAAAGTGGATTCATGCCTTTCACAGTTTCACACATGCAAAATGAAACAAAAATTCTCTTAACTAGAGTTTGAACTTGTACTACCATTAACTCGTTAATTGGATAGTAAAAAAAACAACAAAAAACGCATGTATACGAAGGAGTGCTGAAAAGTTCTTGCCCCAACCCACTTTCCAAAATTTGACCAAACGTAGAAGAGCTATAATATATTTTGGAATAGTATTTTAACCAAACTGAGAACTTTTCAGCACCTCTCGCGTATATACAAAGGCACTTTCTCTTTTTATCCTTACGAATTCAAAAGCATACATACATACATATATATATATTTTTTTTTTCAGCCAAAACATACAACGACCTTTGATATCTAACAACACGATTGATCAAATGTCTGAAATCAATATGAAATGATTTATTTAATCTCCTGTTGTACGGATTGTACTCGGTTGCGAACTATAATCTTTTTAATTAGGTCTCAACCGACAACAACTAACCATGAACTCCTTACAAATGGGAATAATAGAAAAAAGTGAAAGAAAATTCAATATTCTCATATATACGCTCTTTGACAGGCAACAGCTTTGTCTGGAAAAAATGCTCCAGTCTTGTCGGATGTTGTTCGTCTGAGCTGTACAACTTGTGGCCGGTTGGAAAGTAATGTCTACGTGAGTCGGGAAAGGATCAGTTAACCTCGTTCTACTCTCGTCATACTTATTTATTCAAGAATAATAAATTTGGGTAGCAGCAAAACAATAGTGAAAAGGACTCTTACAAAAAAAGTGTCAGAAGTAGCATTTTTGAATATTTTCACAGAAGGATAAAGACTTGTCAATATTTCTGAGATGAGGTTGTATTGACACTATTTACATTATTCGGACTATTGTCCTCACCTTTTTTGCCATTTGTACGACGTTTCGGTCGTTGTACGCTTCGACTTTGTTCTTTAGGTGGTAGAAATTTCGAACCGAATCCTTTATTAAAATCACTGGGGTATATCATTCTCATTCCTTGCGCGAAGCCACGTTTGATAGTCATGATTTATCTCCCTCTAACCAGACTCTCTTAGTTATTTATTCGTCACAGCTGTAGCCTAGTACTGAACTCACAACTCTTTGGGCCAAGTTACTGGAACTAACCAACGTCTATATTCACTGGGCCATGTCTCGTTAAGGAGCGTACAACGGCCGAAACATCGTACAAATGGCGATAAAGATGAGAACAATAGTCTGAATTATGTAAATAGTGTAGGATAAAAATTGTTTTTTTTCGTCGTGGCATTTTATTAATGTAGGTTTAAGAAATATTGACGACGCGGGGGAAAACATACACTTATATATATTTGGGAGTAGACCAATAAGATAAGAACGGAGAGATAAGTAGCTTTTTCGACTGAGAAAGTGGTGGACAGGGACAAAAACATATTCGGCCGGGAATAAGCTTGAATCTGTGCTTTTAAAAAGCAACGTTAACACACATACACAGACTCATACACACACACACACATGTATGCGCGTGCCTGCCCACACACAATTTGTTTTGCATTACAATATATTAAATACAATTAATATATTAATTACAGTTAATTAAATAGATATCAAAATTTTTACAAATTAAGAGTTTAGAAAAAATTGGAAAAAATGCAGGCTGTACCGAAATAAATATAGTATAATCACACTCAAAGATCAGATCAAAAATCTAAAATGTTTTCTTTTCTTTTTTTTGTTTTAAAAAAATTGCTGGGATACAGAGAAAGTTAAGACAATAATCTTGTACCAAAAATGGATACATCGCACCGGAAAAGAGCAGTCTAGACAGTGGCCCAATTGACAGACACTTTCACGTTATGATTGAAATAAGAAAACCTTTATTCTCCAAAGATACAACCTATATTTTCGAATTTAAAAGGTGAACTTCATTCTGATTAGTTAAATTAAACATACGTATATTTTTCTCTTCCGCCATCCATATCAACTCTTTAAATAACAAATGTATTGTTTTGTATATACAAATGTAAATAATTTTCACAACAATAAGTCAACATTGCCTGATGAGGAGGTAAGAAGCAAGAAACAGAAATTTCCGTGTCGCAATGTAAATTAAATTAATTTTAAATAAAAAACAAGTTCAATTAAATTATATTATGCTCTACGATATATGTTGTATTAAGAACTTTTTAAAAAATTTTCATCCTGTTGGTTCTCTTCATCTGGATATATATATATATATATATATATATACAGAGAGAGAGAGAGAGAGAGAGAGAGAGAGAGAGAGAGAGAGAGAAGAAGCGTGGACATAAGAATGAACATTGCATTGTGACTGCCAGTTTCTCGGTCAAAGTCATTTTCAAACCTTGACCTAAGATCTATTGGAGCGAAAATTGAGTATATCAATAAACATTCTATCTGATGAATAAGGATTAAACCTGCGTGTATCGATAAAAGATCTCCTTTACTCATCTCACATTTATTATAAATATAACAAATCTTAAACAATATATATATATATACATTACCGGCCATAATTATTAGGCCACCCCAGTGTTTTAAAGAATGATGTATTTCATACAATGTTTTAGTATTTATTGCCAAGTGAATAATTGTAAATGAAAATAGAATGGTTCCTTTGTTAATACTGCACAAAACATGTGCATCAAATGAACTTATAAATATTTAATAATTGCCTATATTGCAGTTTCATTAATTAAAGAATGAAAAAATTTAGGGTGATTCGGATGAGTTTATCTTTGCTTCCTTGCCTTGTAAAATTTTGCAAAGTAATAATAACAAAACAACCATTCTATTTTCATTTGGCAATAAATACTAAAAATACTATGGAATATATCATTTCTTTAAAACAAAACTGGGGTGGCTTAATAGTTATGGCATTAGTATATATATATATATATATATATATATATATATATATATATGTGTGTAATGAATTATTTTTGAACATTATTTTTACCGATACTCGTATTTAAGTAGATATTCTGTTTTTAATTAAAAACAGAATATCTACTTAAATACGAGTATCGGTAAAAATAATGTTCAAAAATAATTCATTACACACACACACACATATATATATATATATATATATATATATATATATATATGCGCGCGTGCGTGTGTGTTTTGGCGTGTGTGTCTGGAGAAAATATATCCCTGCATATATCTGTAGATTCTGAGAGTTTTATTTGTTTTCGGATACACGTGAGTATTTCTTACAAGGGATGATATTTTGATCATGAATTTACATAACATGATTGCCTTTCCGATAAAAACATCACAAAATGGACAGGTTTAATTAGCATTTTTCCATCAGCGCTGATACAGATTCAGTTTATGAGACGAAAGAAAATTTGTTCTCAATAAATGCAAACTCTTCCTTGTTAGAAATTACAAATCGTCTTGTAATTTCCCCTTTGTATTTAGATAACTATGAAAATAAATAAGAAACGCTGATCATTACTCATCGTATCTCTGCATATTCCCATTCATAATGAATTAGCATTTGTCTTCCAGGAGACAAACTTTAAATATACGTGAAAGAATCAATACGTCTATAGCATGAGACATAAGTATGTGAATTTTGATTTAAAACCTTTAATGTATAATGTTCTATCTATCTGATGAATATTAATCACTGAGTTAAGTACATTGAAAAGAATGGATAAATGTATTGTAAATATGTATGTGCCGTATAAAAGAAATAGTTTTATGAGATGTTGCGGTCATATTGATCTACGTAATTACTTTTAAGCCGGAAACACAGGATGAAATTGAAAAATTCATTCAATCAAAAATAATTTGTTTTTGGAACAATGATGCAAGCGGATGAAGTTACAATAAATAAGTTGAAAATAAAATAAACGAGCTGGAGTTATGGTGGGTAGGTTGTATTAAAATAGTCAAAATTTAAATCGTCGGCCAGGCCCGCCTGTTCCGTACAAGAATAGTAACTTCCATAATTGTTAACGCACTCAATACAGTGATAATTGCATCACACACGATGAACAAAACAAAACACGCTCAAACATGCGGGCATTTTATCGAAAATATGTATTTACGTCTCTCGTTTTAATTTTCAAGAAAATCTAATCAATGGCTACCTTTTAGTTTCTCGTGCAAACCGGACTACTTCGTTTATGTCCTCTTTAGAACATACGAATTACCATAGCTCCTCGTCCTCGCAACTACCTGCGTCTCGTTGCTTTGAGTATATTTACCCTACTCCCCCACTGGAGCGAAATGTGATACAAGGTCTATTTTAACGTGGGGAGCCCGAACGCGTACGGACGGGCGAAGGAACAAAACTCCCCAGTCCCCGTAACCGCCGGTGACGAGCACCTGGTCCACCCATATGGTGCAATATATCGCCCCAAGTAAGGCAGCTTATTGCCACTGGTGCGCAGGGGGTTACATAGGAGGAATGTTATGAGAAAAGGTGACAGGTTATAGGGAGTGTCAGGAAGTGGATAAGAGAAGGATGAGAATACTGATGCGAGTGGAGTGGACGGAGAAAGAAGCATGAGAGAGCGGATGCAAATCAGTGAGATATTAGATGACTGTTGACTTTACATTTAAATTCTTGGAGTCAGTCAGGTAAGTGCCATACGTGAAACACGCTTGGTTGATCATGTCTCGAAAGAGACATGACTGACTGGACAGAAGGTTATCCCGCAATAGGTTGCCATTGCTTTCTGCGGTAGACTGGTTGCCAGCCAAGGCTATAGAACCCAATCTGTCCTGTTATTTAACCCATAACTGGAAGGAAGAAACGGATTAATACCTTTCCCAAGGGTATTTGCGCGTAAGTGAATGTAATGAATTCAACTGGAATTCGAACTCGGCTCCCCGATTTCTCGTTCCGAGCCGATATCCACTGCAGCACAACGCACCTTTGCCAAGAGATCGTAGCTGCCGGGAAAGCAAGTAAACAGAAGGGAATTTAATGTTCATTTTATTCTGCGTTGTATTGTTGATTCATTTTGTACTGTCAAAGTCTCGGATTAACTCGTTTCTTTGTTATGTGTATTGTCATTATTAACTTTGATTAATTAATTTTTAGTGATAGAATTAATATCATCCGTAGAAATGACTGGCAAAAAATATTTAGAAACAGACAAATAAAAAAAAGCATCTAATATTCATATTTTTAAAAAATAATCATATCGCCCCAATCAAGACATTTTACTGCCACTTTTGTGCAGGGGGTTACATAGAAGGAAAGTTATGAGAAAAAGGAACAGGTTATAGGGGGTATCAGGAAGTGGGTAAGAGAAGGATGAGAATACTGACGAGAGTGGAGTGGACGGAGAAAGGAGCATGAGAGAGAAGTTGCAGGTTAGTACGATAGAATATGACTATTGACTTTACATTTAAATTCTTGAAGATTGTAGCTATCGTGGCAACAAGTAAACGGAAGGGAATTTTACAGGCGGGAAGTGTGAGAAAAGAAGCTGATGGAGTAGAATTTGCGTTTACATTTATATTACACATAAAATGTGAGTATATGAAGAGTGTATCAAAAATACTTTTACAAAATTTGGGGGAGGATTCCTGACATCAAAACAAGGCAAAATACCCATTTAAACAAAAATGCCATCATTGTAGCTAAACGCAGCAACTCATAACAAATATTAAAAATATCTCCTGCTTGCTTCTATACATGAATGCACCCGTCGGATCATTGACTGGCAAAACCTTTCAAACACTCCCATTCGAAATCGAATGGTTTCCAAGGCCCCATGACACGTTGATGAAGTGTCTCTGCACTATTAACGTCTACTGCATAAACCATTTTTTTAGGTGACACGACAGCTAAAACATCTAAAGGATTGAGGTCAGGGGAAAGTGTGGGCCACAGAAGCTCCAAGAATTTAAATGCAATGTCAGTGCCAACCTCTGATCCACTTGATTCCAGTTCTTCCTACATCACCCCGTGTATCTTATTCTTTTCCTTTCTCTCTATCTTCGCAACTGTCTTCACACCTGTGTTCCCCTCCTTCTCTTGCCCTTTCTCTGACACCCTGTAACTGGTTCGTCTTTCTCTTCACTCTCCTTCTGTTTAAACTTTTACTCTTATGTAGCCCCCTGCGCATCAGTGGCGGTACCGCCTTGCTTGGGGTGAAAAAAACCGGTCCCCTACTTATCTATCTTTCATGGCAGATGTCAGCCAGTGCTTCACGAACAGTGTGACTAAATTGCGCTGTGGTCTCACCATGCATGAACCACTGGCGTCTTAATATTAGCAGGTGTACATCCTCTTGCAGGCTTGAAAGTGTGTTCGAAATTAGTAGTCATATCTAGTAAGATGTGCTGGTAGAACTTATGAACTTACCAGACAGTCAAGTACAATTCTTGCTCATACATTAATCGTGAACTGATGCTGATATATAGCCTGTTTTGTACTATGAAGATGCTAATCCGTTCACAAATGTTAGTTGTGTAAATATATTATTCTATCTCTTCCAAATATTGCCTCATCCTTAAACAAATTTGAAGAGATAAAAAACAACGGATTGGCAATAAACAGTTTGTGCAGTAAACCATCGGTAAAAGTTATTAAATATTGTATCAGGATGAGCGTTGTGGTGCAGTGGATATCGCCTCGGAACGAGAAATCGAGGAGACGAGTTCGAATTTCAGTTGAATACATTGCATTCACTTACGCGCAAATACCCTTGGGAGAGGCATTAATCCGTCTCTTCCCTCCAGTTATGGGTTAAATAACAGGACGAAAAAATTACAAAGAAAACATTTTTGAAGGAAAAATATTACAAAGAAAACATTTTTGAAGGAAAATATTACCAAGAAAACATTTTTGAAAGAAAAATATTACCACGAAAACATTTTTGAAGGAAAAATATTACCAACAAAACGTTTTTGGAGGAAAATGTTACCAGCAAAAATATGTTTTTGAAGGAAAAATGTTATTAACAAAAATACGTTTTTGAAGGAAAAATGTTACCAACAAAAGTACGTTTTTGAAGAAAAATGTTACCAACAA
The DNA here is from genome assembly GCA_037127315.1 of Ascarosepion bandense. Classification (NCBI taxonomy): domain Eukaryota; kingdom Metazoa; phylum Mollusca; class Cephalopoda; order Sepiida; family Sepiidae; genus Ascarosepion; species Ascarosepion bandense. The sequence goes on from JBBBDQ010000991.1 coordinate 1,954,856, forward strand.
AAATACGTTTTTGAAGGAAAAATGTTACCAACAAAAATACGTTTTTGAAGGAAAAATGTTACCAGCAAAAATATGTTTTTGAAGGAAAAATGTTACCAACAAAAATATGTTTTTGAAGGAAAAATGTTACCAACAAAAGTACGTTTTTGAAGAAAAATGTTATCAACAAAAATATGTTTTTGAAGGAAAAATGTTACCAACAAAAATACGTTTTTGAAGGAAAAATGTTACCAGCAAAAATATGTTTTTGAAGGAAAAAATGTTACCAACAAAAGTACGTTTCTGAAGAAAAATGTTATAAAAAATACGTTTTTGAAGGAAAAATGTTACCAAAAAAATACGTTTTTGAAGGAAAAATGTTACCAGCAAAAATATGTTTTTGAAGGAAAAATGTTACCAACAAAAATACGTTTTTGAAGGAAAAATGTTACCAACAAAAATACGTTTTTGAAGGAACCTAATGCTTCAGCATTAAATGCCGTAAAACAAACCCAACGCAACCAAACCAAACCAGATATTGTCTCAAGGCAGTAGAATTGATCGGCCAAAGCAGTGCGGTGGCAACAAAAAGTATGAGATCATTAGTCTGAGTAACTCTTAGAGTTATTGCGAATCTTCTTAACATGAGAAAACTAGTCTTCCACGCACATTGTACAGCTGAAGAAAGCTGTAAAATGGGTAAACTACAATGTCATGGAGGCAACAAGTCAACAAAAGTGAATAAGATTAATGGACGAGGAAACTCTTTGATTGGTAACACGTTTTTTAAAGTATTATAAAGAATTAAGAAAACAAAAAATTTTGTTAACTTTACTTTGATTCTGATCATGCTGGCTGATTCCAAGTAAGATTAGTCAAAAAGACGCAAGTATATAATGTGTTCCTGGGTTAAATCCCAAAGGAAAACAAATGAGATCTTTTTTGCCGCATCTAACAGAATTGGTTTGTCGCGATGCATGCACAGTTGTAACCTATCAACCCCCTTATCTTGAAGGGTTTTTATTTAAAAAAAAAAAACAAACATTGTATTGGTTATCCAGTTTTCAAGAACAAAACAAAGTTACTTTGACAATCACCGACAAACTGTTTGGCGAGATTTGGCTAGAAAAAATCTCGTTTTCTAAAAACTTTATGCACAAAGAAAGGAGAGCTCAAGAAAAATCTATGAAATCTATGTCTAAAAGCACTCCTGTTAAAAACTACGAAAACAAAGCAAAAGAAAGAAAAAATAAATAAAAAGAAAGAAAGAAATAAGAGAAAAGAAAGAAAAAAGAAAAATATTTAAAATAATGACAACGACAATATCCGGAACTGAAAGACGTCGAAAAAAAATGCAAGTCATTACTTCCGTTAATGGCGGAAAAGGTCGGCAATTTGTCCATACTTATTTGTCGAGATGTTTGCAAACATACAGAGAGCGTTTGTGTGACAAGAAAAAAGAAAGTAAATATTCTAGTTCAAGTGAGCATTGGATAAATACATCCGGTTGGAAATCGGGCCGTTTTTTGGTGGAGGAAATTTTCTTATTTTCTATTTTTTTTTTTCAATTCGTCGCCTAAATCAGCAGATAATTTCGTATTTCTGTTCACGTCGAACTGAAGACGAGCTGGACAAATTAAATGGACGCCAATGAGACTAGATTAGAATACTTTTTCGGTAGCAATTGGTTAACAGCAGATTTCGTAACGCTATGCAAGTCTGTAAGTTTTTCTCACGTTTCGAAGTTTTGTTTTTGTTTTCTTCATAGTTTTTCTTTTTCTGTCACCTACTTTTATTTGGTGTTATCGTTTGCTTTCTTTGATTCATGCTTTCTTTCTTTCTTTTAACTATTTTCTTTCACTTTTATTGGCTTTACTTATTATCTTCTCTTTTTGTTTTTCTTTTGTTTACTTTTTTATGTTTGTATTTTTTATTCTTTCCTTTGTTTAGTCCATTTTGTTTGTTTCGTTATTTTTCTCGTTCTGATCTATCTATCTATCTATCTATCTATCTATCTTAACAGCCACATCACGTTGAAATACTGGTTCCCCTACGATCATCGAAGTTAAGCAACGTCGAAACTGGTCAATATCTAGATGGAGGACCTCTTAGGAATATTAGATGGTGTAAGCTTGGATGTGTGGGTAGAGTAATGGATAGTGGATCGGTATTGTTAATCATAGAGCCAAGTTCCAATTCCAGTTGAGTTCGTTATATTCATTCACGTGTAAATAACTTTGAGATTATTAAGACTTGTATCACTAAGTCATTAAAAATTTCTACCAAATGATTCTTAAAATCTAAAAATATTTTTTGGCTACACAAGCAAAGGGTTGATTAACCGTAGAATACGAATCAAAATGTCTATCTTCTTTTTTTCATCATAGTTTTCCAACCTTGTTTTTTCATTTTTTACACTTTCTGTATTTTCGCATCTTTTCCGCCCTTTTTCATTTTCTTTTATTAATCATAATTCTTTCTTTCTCAACCAAATTTGATTAATAGTTTTCCTTCCTTCCTTCCTTCCTTCCTTCCTTCCTTCCTTCCTTCCTTCCTTCCTTCCTTTTTACTTATATTGTACTTTTGCGTGTGTTTTTCTTTTAATTTACAGAGGCAAAATCTTATATCTGAAATTTCGGATAAGAGACTATGCTGTTCCTGTGGGTTATCTTTTCTTTCTTTCGGTTTTCTTTACAGTTTCTTTCTTTTTTCTTTCTGTTTACTGTACAGATTCTTTCTTTCTCTCTTTCTTTCTTTCTGTTTACTGTACAGATTCTTTCTTTCTTTCTTTCTTCTATATTTCGTGGTTTTTTACTTTCTTTTTACTATAAAGTTCGTTTCTTTATCGTTTTAACTGTACAGTTTCTTTTTTTCTATCTTTTATGCTTTTTTACTTTCATTTTAATGTAAAGTTTGTTTCTTTTTACCTTTTTACTGTACAGTTTATTTCTTTTATTTTTTTCTTTCTAACGTTTTTTCATTCTTTCGTGGCTTACGTTGAATACACCGGTTCTCGCTCGATCACCGAAGTTAAGCAACGTTGAGCTTGGTCAGTACTTAGATAGGTGACCGCTTGGGAATACCAGGTGCTGTAAGCGTTTAGTGACGGATGTGCGTTGTGATGCAGTGGATATCGGCTCGGAAAGAGAAATCGGTGAGCCGAGTTCGAATTCCAGTTGTAATACCCTGCATTCACTTAAGAAGTGGTACCCTTGCGAATGGGGTTAAATAACAGGTAGGACTTGGAAACTCTACCCTTAAAAACAAATCCCGATGAATCTTGATACTCCGAAAAGAAAAAAGTATTAATAGATACAAAACTTATAAAAAACAACAATAAATTGTTGAAAAGCAAAAGGTATTACCAGCAATAAAGAAAAAGAAAAATTTAGTTGGCAATAAATGACCCGCCGAGTTTGATTTGCCATAAAAACAAAACAACCAATCATTCTTTCGTGCTTTCTTTTTACTGTAAAGTTTGTTTCTTTTTTCGTTTTTACTGTACAGCTTTTAGTGTACAGTTTCTTTACAGTTTCTTTACTGTACAGTTTTTACTGTACAATTTCTTTCTTTTACTTTTGCTTTTTCGTTTTCACGGTACAATTCCTTTTTTTTTCTATCTTTATTGTCCACTTCTAACTTTCTTTCTGTCGTTTTTGTTCTACATTTTTCTTTCTTTCCTTTTTTCTTTGCCATTCTTCTTACAACGATCAGAATAAACAGCAATTTCATGTTAGATGGCATCTTTCCCAATCACAGCCTCTAAAATGAACTGACATTGATTGAAAAAATATTAAGCCGCCTATCCGGGTTTTACATTCCGAGAGCCAATAACCTTTGAAATAAAAAGAAAAGGTACAAAAATTTCAAGCTACTCAGCAGAAGAAATTCTCAGAATTCTCTACCATTCAAGATAGCAGCCTTATTTGCTTCTGAAGATATAGAAGAATAGAATTACACACAAGATCACCAATGGTGATGTATATAAATACATATTATATAAATAGATACACACACACATACACACACACATACACATACACACACACACACACACATATATATATATATATATATTTATATATAATTTAGTGTATCGAGGCAGCAGATAATATACTGTTAAATATAAGAGACAATGAGTATCTATTATATTTAATCATGAGCCGTTCTAAACATCGTATTTTGGCTTTAATTTCAGGTGAAAATAAAGACAAAAATTCTCCAACATTTGGATAATTTTTTATTAAGTTGGTGTGACGTCATAGAACTGCATTACAAATTTACGAACTGCGTTTGCTATTTTTGGTAACTGTTATCGTTGCCTAGCAAAATTTTATGTCAACACAAGATAAAATTAAAGCCAAAATACGATGTTTAGAACGGCTCATGATTGAACATAATAGACATTCATTGTCTCTTATATTTAACAGTATATGTTTAGAAAATATATATATCATTATAAACACATATATTATTTGTATTGCATATACACAAATCTGTATGAATATAGTTAGAGACATATATAAATGCATTCATATATATATATATATATATATATATATATATATATATATATATTCCATTTGAAAACGAGTTATTATGCGACCTAGGTTTCTACCATGAGTGGTATCTTCAGGCGATTTTCAATAACTGATTTTACCGTTTACCGTTTTTATTTAAAATTCTGCCTGTCCCTCCCTTTGATAGCACGGACATTATGCTATGCTAATGCTTAATAGTCTATACTGTTTTGATCGCGTGGAAAACTGAAAAGGTATGTCAGACGCTATTTCATTTCAGCGAGAAAGTGAGTGAAAGACAGAAATAAATAAAGAAAGAATGGAAGATAGAATCGTTAATGTGTCCTGTCAATACCTCATAAATGATGGTCTATTCCGTTTTGATTGCGTGGAAAGAGGAAAAATACATATCAGAGACACTACTTGGTTTCAGTGAGAAAATGAATAAAATCTAGAAGGAGGGGATGACAGATGCGTTTAACGTCCTGTTCCAGTACCTTGTAAATAATGGACTATTTTGATCATGCAGAAAGACGGAAAACGCATACCATAGACGCAACTTGGTTTCTGTGATAAAATGAATGAAAAAAACATATGAAAAACGGGAAAATATAAGTGTTTAAGGTCTCCTGCCACGACCTCATATATAATGAAATATTCGCGTAGAATAAAGTAAAAGACATATAAGAGAAGCTGCTTAGTTTCATTGAGAAAATGAAGTAAAGAAAAAACGGTAAGACGATATAAGTATTTAAATTCTCCTGCCAATACCTAAAAAATAAGTGACTATTCCATTTTGGTACTGTGGAAAGACGGAAAAGACATATCAGACACGCTACTTGGTTTCAGTGAGAAAAAGAATACAAGAAATAAAGAAAGCAGGGGAGAACACTACCATACGAATGCGGGTATCCTTTAAGGCTCTATTCTAGGTCCTACGCTCTTCTTGATCTTCATTAACGATCTCCCCGAGGTAATAAAATCCTAAGTAGTCATATACGCTGACGACACTACGGTTTACTCTCGCCTCGACCAAAAATCTGCCGAGGCTGACAAAGCGAATCCCATCGCTGAGCTTGAAAAGGACCTCCAATCGGTGGTGGACTAGGGTAAGAAATGGCTCGTGAATTTTAATGCCTCTAAAACGAAGCTACTATCAATTAACCATTAGAGGCAATTGCTCCTACCCCCCACCTATTAGCATGGATCAGGATAGTCTCCCTGAGTGCAAAACACTGCACCTACGTAAGTCTCACAACAGAACTCAAGTGGAACGACTATATCGAATCCGTAGCTAAATCCGTGGTTAAGAAGGTCGGTTCTCTGTGCAGGACCAGGAAGGTTTTTCTCGTTTGAAACCATCCTGCACATATATAAATCTATCATCCGACCTTGCATTGAATATTGCTGCCATATCTGGTCGGGTGCCCCTGCTATCCACCTAGGGGTCCTTGACAAAATCCGACAGAGAATCTGTAATGTGATTGATCCCGACCTGCCAGCCGAGATACAGTCAGTTTCTTACCGGCGCAATGTGGATTCTCTGTGTCTCTTCTACAAGTACTTTCACGGCTTTTACTCCGATGAACTTAGCTCTCTGGTTCTCCCTGTGCATGAATTTGCTCGAGCCACAAGATTAGTAACTAGGTCCCACCCTTTTACTGTGAAACCAATAAAATGTAAACACAAATTCTACTTAATCAGCTTCTTTTCTCGCACTTATCGCCTGTAGAATTCCTTTCCGTTTATTTGCTTCCCCGACAGCTACAATCTCCAGGAGTTTCAGTGTAAAGTCAATAGTCATCTCCTATCTTACTAACTTGCATCCTCTCTCTCTCAGGCTCCTTTCTCCGTTCATTCCACTCAGTATCTTAACCCTTCTCTTAACGCTTCTCTTACCCACTTTCTGATACACCCTGTAACCTGTCACTCTTTCTCATAACATTCCTTCTATGTAGCCCCCTGCGCACCAGTGGCAATAGACTGCCTTGCTTGAGGCGATATGATTATAAAATAAAAGATAGAAGCGTTTAACGTCTGTTTCAGTGAAATGGAAAATTTGTCAATTTCAAATCTTTCCATTTGTACCTCTTATCTTTTTAAATAATGACCTTCCTTCATACATGATTTCTATTTCACTATGTATGTTGTTAAAGTAGTTAGACTCAAATATTTAAGGATGCGATAGATAAATTTCTATGGATATTTTATTGTCGCAGAACATTCAATGTGGTTATTAAATCCTTAACTTAAGAATTAAGATTCATCAGAAAATTCAATTCGGAATACTGTGAAACCATATTTCTAGTTTGAAATAATTTATAATGAAACTTGATTTGATTTGGTTAATTGACTTTAGCGGCATATTAACCTCTGGAGGTTATTTAATGCCGAAATCTAAGTATTTCGAACATGATTTTATGGCTTCAACTACATATACCTTGTAGAAAAATTTATAATTATGTTCAATAGATATACAAGTTGTAGGTTATCCATTTTAGGTGGTATATAGTTTGATATACAACTATTTCTTTTGTTTGGTTGTTTTTGTTTAACGGCATATTAATGGAAGTCTAAGTATGAAAATTCAAACTTTATAATCAATTCAAGAGAATGACATTATTTCATTATTAAATTTTAATTACTTAGCAGCATTTTTTAAGCCAAATAATCTTACAAACTCAAAACTTGAAAAAAAAAGAACAAATTGCTTTAAAATGACAATGTATAACGTATCTTCAATTTATCTATAAAAATGGATGCCATTATTTTATTATTATTATTATTACTATTATTATTATTTTATTATTACTATTATTTTAATTATTATTTTATTATTATTATTATTATTACTATTATTCTATTATTACTATTATTTTATTATTACTATTATTTTAATTATTATTTTATTATTATTATTATTACTATTATTTTATTATTACTATTATTTTATTATTACTATTATTTTAATTATTATTTTATTATTATTATTATTATTACTATTATTTTATTATTACTATTATTTTATTATTACTATTATTTTATTATTACTATTATTTTAATTATTATTTTATTATTATTATTATTACTATTATTTTATTATTACTATTATTTTATTATAACTATTATTTTATTATTACTATTATTTTAATTATTATTTTATTATTACTATTATTTTATTATTACTATTATTTTATTATTACTATTATTTTAATTATTATTTTATTATTATTATTATTATTACTATTATTTTATTATTACTATTATTTTATTATAACTATTATTTTATTATTACTATTATTTTAATTATTATTTTATTATTACTATTATTTTATTATTACTATTATTTTATTATTACTATTATTTTAATTATTATTTTATTATTATTATTATTATTATTACTATTATTTTATTATTACTATTATTTTATTATTACTATTATTTTAATTATTATTTTATTATTATTATTATTATTACTATTATTTTATTATTACTATTATTTTATTATTACTATTATTTTATTATTATTATTATTACTATTATTTTAATGTATTGATGGTAATTTAATTACAAAAATGTATTATTGTTAATATTTTAAAAAAATTGTATTGCTGGTATTTTTACTATAAAAATATATTTTTAATTTCATAGTGTTTGATTTTGTTTGGGGGTTGGTTCACTATTTTCCCATAGCTAGTACCCTAAGAGGTGCTACTGCCCCGGGTCAGGGTAGATTTCGGAACAATAGTAATTAAGAGGTGGTTCCACACCCCGGAAAACCTCCAATCTTCGGGTCAGAGACCTTTCTGCCGGATGTAGTTTATCGTCTTAACCAGGGATCTTACAAGAACAGTAGTGTTAGTGAAACTGAGACCTGGAAGAAAGGAGTATACACCAGAAATCAAAGGAAATAAAATATAATGATAATAAAAGCTGAAAACGAAGGTTTTATTCTTGCTACACAAGACCAATTATTGTTAATTATAAATTACCAAGCACATATGCTGAAACATTTCTGTTAAACCGAAACGCATATTCTTTTAAAAATATCCAGAAACAATTTGCCATCTTGTATCAGGTTGCAAAGTGTTAGCAACCACTGAATATAAAACTCGTTATGGTAGAGTGGATCAATGTCTGCACAGGAAAATATGCAACGTTTACAGGAAGGAGACTACAAGAAACTGGAATGAACACCACGCAGACCTGGTTATAGACATAGGACCTATAACAAATTTATGGGATTTTCAATAGACACAGACAGAACAATCGAAGCCAATCACCCAGACTAAAAATACTACGCACATGCACGATGGACAAAAGTTTGGGACCACCCTTCTTGATTTCGAAGAATCCACTAAACATGGAAACTTACGTGTCCCAAGACTGATTTCTAACTGATCGGACAGAGACGTTATATTCCTTATATATTCATATATTCAATAATGATGACGACGACAATAATAATAATAATAATAATAATAATAATAATAATAGAAGGAGAAAACTTGTCTATTAATTGATATTGTAACATAGCAATCAAGGAATTTGAAAAACTGTCAAAATATAAAGACCTGGAAATTGAAATAGAAAAAATGTGGAAATTGAAAACAAGAGTTGTGCCAGTGAAATTAGTTGCACTTGGAATGATAAAAAATGGAACAAAACAACACATTGAAAGAATCCCTGGAAACCCCAGCTTAAGAGATATACAAAAAATTGTCTTATTAAGTACAGCCCACACACTAAGGAAAACTTTATCTATGTAATGCTAGGGTTGATAGGGAAGATAGAAAAACATGAAATGGAGTCATAACAACACGCCACTACCTGCCTTAGGTCTCCCCGCAGACTTGGTTGGTAGTGAGACCAAAGCAGAAATCGAAATATGATGAAAAATGACATAATAATAATGAGAAGAAGATAAGCCTCTTCATGATTAATATGCTGCTCGTACCAAACAAGCTGATGTAGACAAACCCTGTACACATCAGTGGTTACTTTGGGCAAAGTTAAAAGCTGAAAGAAAATGTTTTATGCTTGCTAATTAGAAATTAGGATGTGTGTTGTGGTGCAGAGGATATCGGCTCGGAAAGAGAAATCGGAGAGCCGAGTTCGAATTCCAGTTGAATTCCTTGCATTCACTTACGCGCAAATGACTTTGGAAAAGGTATTAATCCGTTTCTTCCCTCCAGTTATGGGTTAGATAACAGGACAGAATTGGTTCTGTAGCCTTGGCTGCCAACCAGTCTACCGCAGAAAGTAATGGCAACCTACTGCGGGATACTCTTCTGCCCACTCAGTCATGTATATTTCGAGATATGATCGCCCAAAGCGTGTATCACGTATAGCACTTAACTGACTGACTTAATTAGAAATTACCAAGCATAAATACTGGAAAATAGTGCTACCCCGAAATGCAGATTTTGAGATGAACATCCAGATAAAATTGACCATCTTCTATCAGGTTGCACAGTGTTATTAGCACCAGTATTGATATAAAACACGTTATAATAGATTTGCACTGAAAAATATGCAACATGTATGGGAAGGTAACTGCAGGAAATAGTTATGAACAACATTTAGATCCGGTTAAAGAAATAAGACCTGTAACAATTGTATAGGACCTTGTAATACACACAGGCAGAACAATCATTATCATTAAAGACCGCAGAAAGATAACGTTTATTTTTATTGACTTGGCAGTCCCTACAGATTGTGATGTATCTTCGAAGATTCTAAAACACTCTACTTCGCGAACATACTAAGTATACGTACTAATTTTTGCAGCGTTGAATCCTTCCTTCAAGTAAACTCACCTGACATCTTAGTCCACTGTGAAACTAACTTTAACCCTTCTATCTCTTCTTCTGAGTTCTACGTCCCTGCTTACCTTCCCCTCTTTAGGAAGGACTCCAATGTTCATATGCATGGGCTTGGTGTTTATGTCAGTGAACATTTCCCTCTAGCTAGGGTGATCTTTCTTAAATTCCTAGATCATTCTTACATGTGTTTCCGCCTCTCCCTACTAAGCTCGGTTAGCTATCTTTTCTTTCTCTGCCGCTCCCCCTCATATCCTGACTGTTCCGTACTTGACAGCATCTCCATTAATATTGATAAGGCCATTTCTTTTCATCCGTTCGCTCATATATTTGTGTTTGGAGACTTTAAAGCCCATGACGCCAAGTGGCTGGAAAACTCTGTCACAGATCTTGCTGGTGTCCACATCATGAATTTTTCAATCACTCAGTCCATTACGCAAGTGACGTATTTCACCACGCGTTTGTCTAATAACCCTAATGGATCTGATTCACTGCTAGATCTCTGTTTCACATCCATCCCTGACTCTTGCAAGCAGCTTGTCAAGCAGCTCTGCCCTCTTGGAAACTCTGATGATGCTGTGGTTTTCGATAAAATCTCCTTCCGCTTCCACTTCTCTTTAGAACCTCAGACCAGCAGAATATATTATTGCTACCAAAAAGCAGACTGGGACTTGTTTGGCGATTTCCTGTGTGACGTCCCTTGGAACAAAGTTTTTTTTGAAGACTGTGTGTCTGAGATCTCCTCTTGGGTTAAGGCTGGCATCGATGCTTCCATGTCAGCCAGGAAGTTGCGACTTAAATCCCATTCGTCCCACTGGTTCTCCCCTGCTTGCTCGGCTGCTATTGCCCACCGGAATCACTTCTTCCGGCTTTATAGGAGCCACGCGTTGGACAATAACAGGCACCTTTTTGCTTCTGCTCGCTATGATTGCAAGAAGATACTTAATGAAGCTAAGCTGCTGATGCTGATAGAATGAAGTAGCGCATAGCATACCGTAAGTTCGGCTCCAAAGACTACTGACGGCTCTGTAAAAGTGTACTAAATAACAGTAAGTGTTTAATCTCCTCTCTAATTAATGAATTTGAGGTCCTCACTTCTTCAGCGGACAAGGCTGAGAGCTTTGCTCGTAGATCGTTCACCAACTTAACACTGGATTCGTCTGGAATATCTGTACCCGACTTCCCACCTAGAACTGAGGCCCGACTGAATGACGTCCACATTACGTCCCTCGCTGGTCTCTAAAATAATTTCAAAGCTTGACTCCCGTAATGCTGGAGGTGACGAGATCCCAATCATTGTCTTGAAGAAATGTGCCTCTGAACTCTCTTCTGTCCTTTTCAAACTCTATAACTACTGCCTTTCTGCTTCTGACTTTCCTGCATGCTGGAAGTCCTCTGTGGTTCCTATATTAAAGAATACTGGAGGACACACTGCACCCTGAAATTATCGCCCCATCAGCCTCCTACCGATTTTTGGCTGAGTGTTCGAAGCCATTATCAACGCCGAGGTGGTTCAACATCTTACAGGTCACAGTCTATTTTGTGACAAACAGTATGGCTTCCGCTTCAACAGGTCTCCTGTTGATATGCTAACGACCATCACTGAAAATATATACCAGGCTCTCGATAAGAACGACGAAGCTCGAACTGTTTCCCTGGATATCTCCAAAGCGTTTGGCAGAGTCTGGCATGCTGGCCCTCTACGCAAGCTACGAAGCTATGATATAACTGGGCAATTGTTTGCTCTAATCCAGTCATTCCTTTCAAATCGCATAATGAAGGTAGTATTGCCTCCCGATACTATCATACGAACGCGAGTATACCTCAAGGCTCAATTTTAGGTCCTACGATTTTTCTGATCTTCATTAACAATTTCCCTAATGTAATCAGATGCCAAGTAGGCATCTACGCTGACGACACCACTGTTTGCTCTTGCCTTGATAAAAATCTGCTGAGGCTGACAAAGCGAACCTCGCTGCCGAGCTTAAAAAGAACCTCCAATCTGTGGTGGACTGGGGTAAAAAATGGCTCGTGAAAAAAAAATTATTAGCATCATTACTAACTACCTGATGAGACATTGTTTGTTCTCTGTTGAAATAAAATGTACAATTTTGTAGTAGATTGTAGTTTGTACATGTTCTAAAGTATAATATATATATATATATATATATATATAAATTAAATTAAAAAAGGATTAATTCAATGATGTTGAATGACCATTTCGATATGAAGATCCCCACGGAGGATAACACACCACCTCAGCAACAGAAAAATCCTTTCAGAAACTGGAGAAAAATCAGTCTACTTTTCCTTTTTAAATAGATTTGCAAAGAAATTAAAAAAGAAAAGAAAAAAGAAAAAGAAAAAAAGAAAAAGATAAAACAAAATAAAATCAAATAAACAAGAAAAGAAAAAATTGACATCGTCTGGGATTCGCAAAAAAAGGAAAGAGAATTGTAACTAAAAATTAACAGACGGCCGTGTTGAATTGATGTAAGGTTAAGCGACACGGAAAAAAGGTGGGAGATAAGAGAGATAAAGGAAGGAAGGGAGGGAAAAAGAAAAGAAAAGAAAAAAAATATATATTACATACGCTGGACATATTCATATTTTGAAAGTAGACTGATTTTTCTCCAGTTTCTGAAAGGATTTTTCTGTTGCTGAGGTAATGTGTTATCCCCCGTGGGGATCTTCATATCGAAATGGTCATTCAACATCATTGAATTAATCCTTTTTTAATTTATATTTGCTCTGTAATATTTTATTACATGGAGCTCTCTTCCTGTATCATTTTTTAATATTAAAATAAAATTTTTAATATTAATTAGGATCGGGTTTTTGGAATTTACCTTCCTGCTTTTTTCCCTTGGATTAAAGTATCTGAATTAAAATATATATATATATATATTCTTTTTTATATGAATTTCACACCAAGCAAGGCAGTACTGATACTGGTGCGCAGGGGGTTACATAAGAAGTGAGTGATGAGAAAGAGGAACAAGTTACGGGGCGTGTCAGAGAATGGATAAGAGAAGAATGAGAACACTTATGTGAAGAGAGTTGTATGATAGTAGAGTGGAAAGGGAGACGAGCATGATACAAGGGTTGTCAGGGAAATGATGCGATTCAAGGGAATAAGAGATGGCAATTGACATTGCATTTAAATTCTTGAAGATTCTAGCTGCCAGGGAAGCAAGTATACGGAAGCGAATTCCACAGCGAGGAAAGTGCGAGAAAAGAAGCTGATAAAATAAAAGTTGCGATTACATTTGATTGGTTTCACTGTATAATGGTAGGACCTAGTTACTAGTCTAGTAGCTCGAGTAAATTCATGAAGAGGGGGCACCAGGGAGCTAAGCTCATCAGAGCAGAAGCCGTGAAACTATTTGTAGAAGAGACAAAGGGAAGCCACATTACGTCGGTGAGAAAGTAGCCAGAGCTGAGCCACCATATCGAGATCAGTTACATTGTAGATTCTCCGTTGGATGTTGTCAAGAACCCCAAGATGAATAGCAGGGGCACCCGACCAGATGTGACAGCAGTACGGTCGGATGTTAGATTTATATATGTGCAAGATAGATTCAGACGAGAAAAACTTCCTGGCCCTATGCAGTGAACAGACCTTCCTAGCAGCAGATTTAGCTATGAATTCAATGTAGTACTTGAGGTCGGTTGATAGAGTTAGGCCTAGGAGGCGCAGTGATTTGCTTTCAGGGAGACTAGCCCGATCCATTCTGATGGGGGATAAGAGCGATTCTCTATGGTGGGTAAGGAATAGCAGATACAAAATAAATACACAACGGTCATTATTATACTAGAAAGGATTAATGTTACTATTATTATGATGTAATTTCTCATCATAATTCGATTTCTGCTATGGTAGCACTACCTACCAGGTTTGTGGAAAGACCTAAGGCAACTCGTGGTGTGTTGTTATGGATCCATTTTATGTTTTTTTTCTATCTCCCATAACATCTCTAGAGTTACATAGACAGAGTGTGTGGACTGAACCGAACAAGACAATTTTTATTATTATTATTATTTAAAACGTTATTATAGTGGCGTTTCTTATCTAAACTTATTTATAAATGTAACTTTGTCTGTGTGTGTGTGTGTGTCCGTTACCTATAGACTCTAAAACGGCTGAACCGATTTTCTTGAAAATTTACACAGTTGTCTGCGAGTGTTCTTAGCTAGGTTTTGTGTCGAGGTACCCCTGATAAATATCGAACATCGATAATCGAAAAAATCGTGTTATAGAAGGAGTGGTTCGATTTGAATCAAATTTGATACACACATAGACTACGAGATAAGAAACGATATTCAGAAATTTCAAGGTTGCAGTTCTTACAATAGTGCAGAAAATTTGATATCGATACCAGGAAATCAAAATTTCACTTACAGACATTCATTTTTCTTTCAGTCTACGGTTTTGCGTTAACTGGAAACAACTATTGATTTTTAGTCTTTCGTGCCAAAGTCCAAAGAGTTCGAGCTCCAGGTACATAGATTAGTTTTAAAGCTTACATTATACCCGAGCAACGCCGGGATATACTGCTAGTATATATATATAAAAGGCAAAATGTTTGTGTGTGTGTCTGTTTATCTGCCAGTATGTCTGTATTTTTTCAACCCTTGTATTTTAATTTTTGCTTTGGGTTTGGCTCAAAGTATGTATAATTGTAGTTCTTAGTCTCATCCATGATACCATTTACTCAGAGGACTTATTTAGCCTTCAAAATGCACTTTACGACAAAAAAAACTTATTTGATATCGATACCAGGAAATCAAAATTTGACTTACATCCATTCATTTTCCTTTCAGTCTACGGTTTTGCTTTAACTGGAAACAACTATTGATTTTTAGTCTTTCGTGCCAACGTCCAAAGCGTCTGAGCTCCAGGACCATTTTAAAGCTTTCATTACACCCGAGCAACGCCGGGTTATACTGCTAGTCATAAATAATTTATGACAGATATACTTGAATTGCATTTTCTTTTAAGAGGTGTCTCTAATAAGTACTTGCTTTTTTTGGCTGATTTCTTTCTTACAACTTATCAACGTTTTGAGGTTATTTAAAGCCGAAACATATTTTCTGGATTGTAAGAATTTTTGGGGAGATAATAATTTTCGGATAAAATTATTACTATTTAGGAAGATGCGGATTCGTAATTTTCGTAAAAGTATTTACACATAAGTGAATATAACTAACCCGACTAGAATTCGAACTTCGACTCCAATTTATCATTGATTTGGCCATTACATCAACCGTACATTTAAGCTGAAAGCATCTGAGATTTCCCAGCGGTCACCCATGGTTCAAATAGGTTTACCGTTGTTTAATTTCGCTGATTGGATGGGAGCCAGAGTTTTAACGTGATACGGGCGTAAGCCTATAAGTGGTTGCTTTGAATAATCGCAAACCCAATTAATTGAAATCTACGTTAGGAGAGGGAATTTATTCCTGAATTAACCAGAAACAAACTGGAAGTGAACGTGACGGTAAGGAACGCTTAAAATGAAAAGATAATCTACATACCATGTTCAACCAAAGATTAGAGGCAAGATTCTGGTTTTTTTCATCCTGTAAAGAAAAATAAAATTTCAGCATTATTATGAAGAAAGATTAGATATCTCTCTCTCTCTCTCACTTTCTTTCTCTCTCTCTCACACTCTCTGTCTCTCTCTTTCTTTCCCTTCCTCTCTCTCTCACTCTTTCTCTTTCTCTCTCTATCTTTCTTTCTCTCTCTCTTTATCTTCTACACACATCCAGACATACGCGTATATATACACATAACGTATCGGAACAAAAGTTTCTCACGTCAATTTCAAAGACGGTGTTTAGTTTGATTTTGATTCTGAGTTTTGTTTAACGGTATATCACCCTCTGTTGATTATTTAATGCCAAAAAGGTGGGGTTTTACGGTATTTTTTAAAATGCTCAGTTATCGTGAGAAAGTTGATTTTGTCAGATTTTGATGAAATAGGTTGATTTCTTTTTTTTTTTTTTTAATTCAAAATGTCTTCTGGTTTTGCATTTTTGAAAAGCAATTTGTAGAGTGCCTAATAACCAAGCCCCTTACGGATTTTAATCTCTTTTGTAGAAACATTGGAATCCTGTAGATAAGTCGTATCAACTACTTGGAAGGTTCCATTTTTTAATGTTTTATCACTATGTCTTAATAAAAATAATAATAATAATAATAATAATAATAAGAAGAAGACATAGTGATAAAAGATTACAAAATGGAACCTTCCAACTAATTGATACGACTTATCCACAGGATTCCAATGTTTCTACAAAAGAGATTAAAAATTCGGGAGGGACTTGATAATCAGGCACTTAAAATTAATAAATGGCAAGATTATACCATAGATGATAATAATAATAATAATAATAATAATAATAATAATAATAAAATAGAAAAAATGTGGAAATTGAAAACAAGAGTTGTGCCAGTGATAGTAGGTGCACTTGGAATGATAAAAAATGGAACAAAACAACACATTGAAAGAATCCCTGGAAACCCCAGCTTAAGAGACATACAAAAAATTGTCTTATTAAGTACAGCCCACACACTAAGGAAAACTTTATCTATGTAATGCTGAGGATGATAGGGAAGATAGAAAAACATGAAATGGAGCCATAACAACACGCCACTACCTGCCTTAGGTCTCCCCGCAGACTTGGTTGGTAGTGAGACCAAAGCAGAAATCGAAATATGATGAAAAATGACATAATAATAATAATAATAAAATAGAAATATGGTACCTAGATTTATCAATTTAAGTGCTGTACCAGAGTAAGAGTGCTGGATTGCTATGTGATGTCAGTTCTTCAATACGGCAGTGAATGCTAGACAATATCATCGAAAATGAGGACAAAACTGGAAGCAGCGGAAATGTGGTTCTACAGAAGGATGCTGCGGATATCGTGGAGTGAGCATGCAAGCAACGATGAGGTGTTGGAAAGAATGGCAACAAAAAGAAAATTAATACTGAGCATCAGGAAGAGACAACTGTAGTTCCTGGGACACGCAATGAGGAAGGAGAGCTTGGAGAACGTGATACTGACTGGCCAGATAGAAGGAAAGAGAGACAGAGGAAGGCAGCGGATAACATATTTGCAGGGTCTGATCAGGTGGATGACGGAACGGGGGTTGCCAGGAGCAACAGGAGCAAACATACTAAGAGCCACAAGGGATAGGGAGACGTGGAGAACCAAGATCGCCTACGTCCTGAAAGGACAAGGCACATAGAAGAAGAAGGTGGTTGGCGGAACATGGGCGGCCGGCAGCGTTAGAAAAAGAAGAAAAAAATCCTAATGCCCACAGCATAATGATCGGCTATGATCGGCTATGTTCCGAAGAGAGGCGGCACATAGGGACAGGGCACATAGAAGAAGAAGAAGAAGAAGAAGAAGAAGAAGAAGAAGAAGAAGAAGAAGAATGCTGGAACGGGGTTTGGGAGAGATACCAAGAGGAAAAAATATTTTAAGAGCGACAAGAGACGGGGGCAAGTTGACGTCCATGATCACCTACGTCCTGAAGAAACAAGGCACAAGAAGAAGAAGAAGAAGAAGAAGAAGAAGAAGAAGAAGAAGAAGAAGAAGAAGAAGAAGAATGCTGGAACGGGGTTTGGGAGAGATACCAAGAGGAAAAAATATTTTAAGAGCGACAAGAGACGGGGGCAAGTGGACGTCCATGATCACCTACGTCCTGAAGTAACAAGGCACAAGAAGAAGAAGAAGAAGAAGAAGAAGAAGAAGAAGACTAGAGTGGCAAAAAGATTTCACCATTTTACAATTAAATTGGCGAAAATGTAGCTGCAAGTTCTATGCTAGCAGTTTTTTTATCTTGCACTTTTCGCGTGTGAAACGCTCTTCCCGCTCCATACATTCCAGCCAACTATATCTCCACAAATTGAAATGTAATGACAATCGTTATCTACTGACTTTTTGAGTCTTCTTCTTCTAGTGTTCTCGCTCCTTAGTACCGTTTTCCTTTTTTCTTATTCTTTCACACTTAGTAACCTCTTGCGTCTTAGTGACTTTACTGCTTTGCATGGAATAAAATTATTAGCAGAAAAAATCATAATAATGCAAACAATATTTCTTTTTCTCGACTGGAACTTATTCATTAAAATAATTGATGCATTCTCACATTCTACATTGATTTTATTTCGTTCTGTTCCAGCTTCAGACAGTTTCTTTTTTAAAAAAACTCTCTTGGATTTGTCTGTTTCCATAGACGACATTATCAACCCAATTCCCCTCGAAGTGTCAGCATTTTAGTAGAAAACCGGATACAGAATAATACACATTTTCGATTGACACATTTCCGACGTGATTTGTTTTCCCTAATTGTCAGTGTTAATTAAACCAAATTTATTGTTCTTGACGTGCTTCCGTGGACACATCAGTATCAAGTTTACTTTTGATTCTCGGGATTACAATTTGGAATCAAGATGGAAATCAGGTTTTAACTGTCTCCGCTTAAACTAGCAGATTATATTGCCTTAATGAAATCATATAAAAATTCTTAAATATCTTTGACGAAGTCTGAAGAGTCTCATCACTTTCTCGAGAAGCACTGCCATTGGTACTGTCGAGCTCTGAGAGTATTAAACCAGTCGTGGCTCCGCCGAAGGGTAGAGTCACGACTGGGGAACATTAGATATTTTTGGCTTGGCTATATGACCCAGAGAACCCACATAAAAACGCCTTGTGTCACATTTAAGCCCTAGTGGGGGGTGGTGACTGAATATTGCAGTTACTCGCAGTAACTGCTTTATGCACTGTCAAACTCGCTGCATTTGGGTGGAGAGTATTAACCCAGGCGTGGCTTCGCCGTAGGGTAGAGTCACGACTGGGGAACATTAGACAGAAAGTTTTGGCCAGGCTATATTGTCCGAAGGACCAACATTAAAAAGGCCTTGTGCCACATTTTGCCTTAAGTGGGAAAGCGACTGAATACTACTGTCAAACCCTCTACTTTCAGGCGGAGAGTATTAATCCAGTCGAGGCTCCGCCGAAGGATTGGGTCTCGACTGGGTACAATTAGACAGGAATTTTTGGCCGAGCTATGATATGGCCCGGGGAACCCACATTAGAAAGGCCTTGTGCCACACTTTGACTTAGTGGGAAGGCGACTGAATACTGCAGTTACTCGCAGTAACTGCCTTACGCACTGTCGAACTCCGCCGAAATGCAGAGTCTCGACTGGGGAAAATTAGACAGAAATGTTTGGCCGGGCTATATGAACCTATATTAAAAAGGCCTTGTGCCACACTTTGCTTTAGTGGGAAGGCGACTGAATATTGCAGTTACGAGCAGTTAACTGTCTTGCGTATTGTCGAACTCTCTGCCTTTGAGCGGAGAGTATTAACCCAATCGAGGCTCTGCCGAAGTCTCGTCTGGTGACAATTAGACAGGAATTTTTGGCCGGGCTATATGGCCCGGATTACCCACATTAAAAAGGCCTTGTGCCTCATTTTGCCTTAAGTGGTAAGGCGAATAAATACTGGAGATACGGGTAGTTAACAGAGCAGTCAAGTACAGCAGCTAACGGAAACAGTTAACGACAGCTACTAGTCAGGCAGCGTAATAATGCTTTCGGACTTACTTATTTCTATATTTAGTCAGTTGTGCCATACGTGATACACGCTTGGACGATCATGTCTCGAAAGAGACATAACTGACTGGGAAGAACATTATCCCGCAGTAGTTTGCCATTGCTTTCTGGTTGCCGACCAAGGCTATAGAACCCAATCTGTCCTGCTATTTAACCCATAACTGGAGGGAAGAGATGGATTAATACCTTTCCTAAGGGTATTTGCGCGTAAGTGAATACAATGGATTCAACGGGAATTCGAACTCGGCTCCCCGGTTTCTCGTTCCGGACCGATATCCACTGTACCACAACGCACATCCATTTCTATATTACTTATTATTAAAACGTCCTTTGAATATCTTGTTTCTTGTTATACTAATACTCTGCTTTGAACCGACCTTCTTGTTCCATGTCTTACTTCCGGTCACTACACTTTGCAGCGAAGTTTCACCTCAACTCCACAACAAAAACATTCTTACAATCTAAAAATATCTTCTGACTTTAAATATTGTTCAAAGGGTTGATCAAACGTTGAAAACGAATAAATCATAACCAATTCAGTAATTTTTCCAAATTGTTCTTGTGGGTATTTAACACGGATTCAAATGCACCGACTATTATTGGTACAATCCGACTGCTCTTGTTCTCAAGAGAACTCCTGGTAGTTTTCTATTTATTTTTAATTTTCTTTTGCCTTCTTTCTGTTACTTTGCACAGTTAGAAGAGTTTACAGTAATAATTACATTTTATTTATCTGAATTCCCACCTAAGGTAGGATGTGTCACAAGGAATTTTTTTTTTTTTTTTACTGCGGGGAGCCTATACGCTAACATATGGGCCAAGAAAAAATTGTTCTATCCCCGAGACCAGTGTTACACTGGTGTCAGTATTACACCGACTCCACCTCTCTTATGCAATCTGGAAACAACTGCTTCAGTGTTAGAATTCCCGGGACTAGGCATTTTCTCTCATCTGAAACGAGAACAGATACCACGCTTTGATCCTAGCCTGAGGGCCGAAAAGCTGTAATAGTGAGATAGTATAAAACCAGCAATATAATAATAATACAATAACGTGGCAAGAGATATGGTTGGTGACGTTACAGTATCTTGGTATTAATTAATGCTCAGACCAGTATGAATTAAGGGATGACATCTGGCGTGTCATTATGAATATTATTTAGGATATTCATGGTAATATGAACTCAATTACCAGATTTTAAGCAGGACATGATAGTAGATGGCAAAGAGATAGAACATTACATTTCGGAATGTGCAGGGAAATTTTATAACTAGTGTGTTTTGTATATCTTCTAAAATGCATTTTAGCCGAAGTAAGGCAATGAAGCCTTTACGATACAAGGAGTTACTGAATTTTAGAGAATATAATAAAAAACATAAGTAAGGAGAGAAAATGATAAAAGAACAAGAATTAAGAAGTCAGAAGATATCAACTGACATTGCATTTATATTATAGAAGTTCAAAGTTGGCTGGAAAGTAAGGAGCCGGAAGGGAGTTCCAGAAGCGAGAACTGTGTGTGAAGCATAGAACTTACGGTTCTATTTCAACTGTAAAATGATGAGACCTTGTCGCAAATCTAGTCAGTCAGTTAAGTGCCGTATATGATACACGCTTAGACGATCATGTCTCTTTCGATTCACAACTGACAAGGCAGAAGATTTTCCTGTAATCGGTTGCCCTTTCTTTCTGTAGTACATCGGTCGCCACCCAAGGCTATATGATAGTCTGTCCTGATGTTCCACCCAAAGGTGGTAGATGTAGAAAGGGGAAGAAGAGATGGATTCATATTTTTCCCAGTAAGTATGCGAATGTAACGAACCCTAATGAAATTACACGTCAACGCACATCTAACCTAGTACGAGGCTTCTTCTTCTTCTTCTATGTGCCCTGTCCCTTCAGGACGTAGGCGATCATGGTTCTCCACGTCTCCCTATCCCTTGTGGCTCTTAGTATGTTTGCTCCTGTTACTCCTGGCAACCCCCGTTCCGTCATCCATCTGATCAGGCCCTGCAAATATATTATCCGCTGCCTTCCTCTGTCTCTCTTTCCTTCTGTCTGGCCAGTCAGTATCACGTTCTCCAAGCTCTACTTCCTCATTGCATGTCCCAGGAACTTCAGTTATCTCTTCCTGATGCTCAGTATTAATTTTCTTTTTGTTGCCATTCTTTCCAACACCTCATCGTTGCTTGCATGCTCGGTCCACGATATCCGCAGCATCCTTCTGTAGAACCACATTTCCGCTGCTTCCAGTTTTGTCCTCATTTTCGATGATATTGTCCAGCATTCACTGCCGTATTGAAGAACTGATATCACATAGCAATCCAGCACTCTTTTCTTTGTTTCTAGTGAAATTTTCCTGTATGTTAGTACTTTATTCAGCTTCTGCAACGCGTCCTTTGCCATGCCAATTCGCCTTCGGATCTCTGTGTCGCACTTTCCATCTAGGTTGTGGCCTGTAGGGTCTTCTGTTTCAACAACGGACACAGCACTTCAATTGGCTTTCTGACGTCGTTAAATAAGATCCAGAAGTGAAGACAACATTTGGAAAAGTTCGATGAGTCCCGGTTTTAGTGCAAACCTCACGCAACCATGAACCCCAGTTTCCACTGAGGCAGCGTTCAGGGTCAGTGCTGATGAATCAGCCACATTTCTGCACAAACTCAATCTTGCCGGATTTTCTGTCTTCGGGTAAAGAGGAACCCAGATTATAGTATACCAAAGGGCAGAGTCCCATCTGAAGAAAAACAGACAAGAGCCCGACATTGTCTTCTGCAAAGCTTGAGTGAAACTTTTGCCCGAGCTTACTGGCTCGGATTTTCCATATTAGATAATCGGCCTTGTACCATATCGGGATTAGTGGGGAGGTTTTTGGTAAATATCCAGACTTTGTCCAGCGCCGTATTGACTTTGACAAATCTCAAGAAGATTACCATTTTAGGATATTTCTTAATTAGAGATATAGGAATGAACAGAATAAAGTATCTAATATAATGTACCCATAATCAAAAGAAATACGTTCTTTAAGCTTCCAAAATTAGAACAAATAACAGAAGTAATTATTTCTAAAACATTCTTATCTTATTGTGTATTTGTTTTTCATCTTTGAGTTCATCAAGGTCATTGGTCTGCTAGAAATGGCAAAGAAGACATGCTGGTTTGGATTTAAAGTATTATCTGTCTGCAGATTACAGATCAAAGAAAAAAATCGTGTAGAATAAAATAAAAACGCCCCACCGTGACTTAATAGACATTATGTATATTTAGTATGCCAATTCTCTCTATATATTTATTTAGCATACCAATTCTAATGTAACGTGTTCGATATTTTCTTATGGTACAGGGTCAGACAAAGACAGGATGCGTAAAAATCTATAAAGCATATACATTCTTTCTTTCTCTCTCTCTCGTATATATATATATATATATATATATATATATATATATATATATATATATACGAGTGAATAAGAATCAAAGAAGAAATTTTTTTACAACGTCCAAAACATTAATTTAAAACATTGCTTCATATATAATATATAGAGCTGTGAATATTTATTATAAATTGTATTTTATAACATGTACAAAATTTGATATATCCACTAGAAATCGTACATTTATTTCGACATTGAAACTACAATATCTCATCAGGTGGTGTGGACAGGAATCGAAAGCCTCTTTTCTTTTATTTGGTCAGTTGTGTGTGTGATGTTGGTGGGGGTTAGTGATAAGGGAATAAGTCTTGTGGATTGTCCGTTAGAATTTTGAAGAAAGTGGTGTGGGTAGTGAATATAGTTGATTAATGAGTGTGTGGGAGTTTTGTAGACAGATTTAACATTAGCAGTTAAAATGTAAGTTTTTATTATCTTGCGACTAGACTATATCCTTTGGATTTCTTAGAAGAGCAGTGTAAGGAGATGTAATGTTTGTGGAGGGGGATGGAATTGGTCTTAATGCTTATTTTGTACAGAATATGTTTGTATTTAAGCAGAGTTTTTATAATTAATCTAATTTTTTTATATTTAACCTTAATTTTTGATTTAGGAAATCGATTTTTTATTTTTAATTCTTAATTTTAATAAGATCATTTTTGTGATAAGATTTAATGTAAGCGGTAAAATTTAATGTTAAAAATTTTATGTAGGAGGAAAGATTAAATATTTGTATGTAAGGTAATGGGTGAATAGGTAATAGATATGTTTGTATTTAAGGTAATAGGTAAATTTTAATGTATGTATTTAAGAGCAGTTTTTATAATTAATTTTGCATATTTAACCTTAATTTAGAATGTAGGGAATCAATCTTTTCTATAGAATTTGAATTTTTAAAAAATTAGATCACAGTTTGTGGTGCATGTAGGAGTGTTGTTAGTACAATCAAGGTGTATCATTTCTAGGGGTTCCTAGCCTTGGCTTTTGTAGTATATATATATATATATATATATATATATATATAAAATAAAACAAATTTCGATGTTCAAATTCGCTGAATGGTCATTTCTACGAGAAATCTTTTGCGTCATCAGCAACGAATTTATTACAAAAATTATTATTATTGTTTTTGTGATAGATTCGTTGCTGATGATGCAAGACATTTTTCGTAGAAATTTCTCGTAGAAATGGGCATTCAGCAAATTTGAACATCGGAATTTGTTTTATTTTATAACTGGCTCAGTAATTTGAATATAAATTGCATTGAGCCCACCACCTTGATGAGTTTTAATATTAATTAGGATCTGGTTTTGGGGATTTATCTATCTGCTTATCCTTTTGGATTAAAGTTATATATATATATATATATATATATATATATATATATATATATATATATCCAGAAAATTTTGGGAGGTGAAGGAGAAAGGTTTAAGTCCGCAAATAGTTTTGAAAATTATAGGTTCTGAACGTACTTTTAATAGTCTTTGAGATAGGTGTAATTTATGTTTTTTTTTTTTAAATTACAATAAGTAAATACAATAATCAAAGCCAATTATTGGAGCACAGAAATGAATTAGTGTTTAAATGTCGGCATAAAAACAAATTCAAATTTTCATAATATATGTTTAATTCAATTAGTTACTATATTTCTATATATCCACTTTCCTTGTAACACCGAAAGTACATCCAATTCTGATTCATCCCCCTCTATAACCTGTATACACTTATTGTTTATTATTTATAAACTCTCCCCTCTCTATGATCTTCCTTACCCCCTTTCCATTTATCCATTACTTCTTTAGGTTTTAATGTTATTCTAAAATCCACCTTTTTTTCTTCCTCTTTTGAATTTGTAGTAACTTTTAATTCTTCATATAATCCAAAATAAATATCATAAGTTATTATTCGGGTTTTATTTTGATAAACTTGTTTTCTTTTAGACAAATTCCGTTCGCCTTCCTTCCTCAACCCTTGTCTCGTCCTTTCGTCTGACCGAAATTTTCCGACACGAGCTTATTTCACACCAGGCTTTTTATTCTGTAAAAGAAACCAATAAAACTCCTACAAGAAAATGGAAAATTAAAAAAGAAACTAAAATATATAAGTCTTTCAATGACCCCTTTCCTTGTGTCTATATGAAAATTATACACTTTTAAATTTCTTAAAAATAAGGATCTATTAAATGAAAGAAAACGGTTGAATTCTCTTTATTTTAATATCTCGTGACTTTGCACTACACATAAAGGAATTCTAAAAACTAAAATATTCTGTTAATCTTTTGAAATGATTTGTGAGCGTCTTTGTGGTTGTCAACACTGTTTGTTTATAAATACGTAATTTAGAATAAAGCTCATTTCGTCCTTTTGCCTTGATAAAGTCCATCACAGGACGAAACGTGTAGGCGATTTAAAATACAGTTTTCCTCTTGTGTTTATTTTATTTAACCATCCTGTCTTTAATCTCAGATCGTAACTGAATATATTTTTACATATATATATTTTTTTTTTTCGGCGTTTGCACAATTCTGATTTCATGTTATGAAATTCAAACTTATGTATTGTTTTGTCTTCATTAATTCTTTCGGAAGAACCAATATGGAGACAAGATTAAAAAAAAAAAAACATTACTTTTAAATGCTGCCTTTTTCTGCGGGATATAGCAAAGCGGAAAATATTACAGTCGCCGTCCGTGATTAATGAAAAATCTCTTTTTGTTTTGTTTTACCAGTTCTTTAACCAAAATCTTGAATTAATTATTATCAAGACTTTTGTCTTTTCATATTCTTTGAATTATTTTTTCTTTAGGAAAAAAAAATGACGTCATTTGCTCGAGGGAAGTATGTAGCATAAGTCAGTCAGTTAAGTACTATACGTGATACACGCTTGGGCGATCATGTCTCTAAAGAGACATGACTGACTGGGCAGAATATTATCCCGCAGTAGGTTGCTATTGCTTTCTGCGGTAGACTGGTTGCGACCAAGGCTATAGAACCCAATCTGTCCTGTTATTTAACCCATAACTGAAAGGAATAGACGTATTAATACCTTTCCCAAGGGTATTTGCGCGTAAGTGAATGCAATGAATTCAGCTGGAATTCGAACTCGGCTCCCCGATTTCTCGTTCCGAGCTGATATCCACTGCACCACAACGCACATCCTGTAGCACAAGACACTGCTCTAATGATGATAATTTTGTTAGCATAGACTGATAGAAACTTTATGGAATTAACATCGTGCTGTTAAATTCGGATTGATTCGATTTGGTTTATGGCCCTGAGAATACATCTTTAGCCGTCTTGATATTGAAGGAATTCTCATGGGAGACCATTTCAGACCGTAGGCCCGGCTGCAACACATTAGGATAAGATGTTGCTCTGTATCATAAAACGACAAGATTTAATTAGGAAGTCGAATATGTATGACTTGAGTAAGTATTTAACAGCCTAAAGTCTATAAAAATAGCCACCTTCGACATTGTGGCGACTAACTTAAGATGTGACCTGCTTCATGATTGATATTGTTACATATTTCTTTCCTTTGTCAAAGATCGGTGTTTGAATCCCAGTAAAAGTCTAGAATATTGGATATTGATTTTTAAGAATGAATGAGAATCCCTCTCAAATTTGAATATTGGCGCAGTTCAATCTTTTCTTCTTTTTTTGACCTCAGTCACAATGACAAATTCTACAACTCATCACATTTTGTTGTGAACTTCATGGTATTTTAATTGACTTTATAGCATGTGCTTTGCGTGGCCTATATATGGTTTTGAATTCAGTGTTGGCTTACGAGTATTTCCCTACGATCACCAAAGCTAAGCAATGTCAAGCTTGGTCAGTACCTAGATAAATGACCGCTTGGGAATACCAGGTGCTGTAAGCTTCGATGTGTGGATAATGGCCCGGAATTGCAAATCAGAGAGCCGAGTTTCAATCCAAGTCGGGTTGGTTATATTGACATGCGCAAATACCCTTGGGAAGGTATGAATCCACCTCTTGTTGCCACAACTATGGCTTAATTAGTGAGACTTGTATCACTAAACTATTTATTTCCCTGCTCCTAAATTCTCACATTCTAAAATTTTTTCCGGCTTTTAATGACCTGTAAAAAATTGACAAGCAGTAGAAAACACATCAGTCAATTAATTCAGAGTTGTTCTTATCCTAGACTAGGTGTCAATCATGGCATGAGAGCCCAGTCTGTAGAGAGAAGAGATAGATTCATTTTCTTAAGTTAACTGTATTAAAGTGAATGTAATGAACCTGACCGGAATTCGAACTTGACTCTTCGATTTCTTTTTCTGAGCATCTGACTATTACACGAACCACACTTTTTACGATCTTAAAAACATTTAAATTTTATGAAAAATTGTACATCCGTTTTTCCCACTTTTTCGTGTCAAATCCATCGTTTTAAGAAATAATCCTTTCATCGTTCTGATAATTTTCTTCGTGTTTGCTATTTTTTCAGCCGGCTTACTTTTCGGCTTTCTTAAGCCGTATCGGATAACACGCACAGTTTTAATCAAGTTTAGCGGCTAAAAAAACGAAACAAAGCAAAAAAAAAAAAAAACAAAAAAAACAAACAAAAAAAACAAAAACAAACAAAAAAACAAAAACAAATAAAAAACAACAAAACAAAAAATTAAATATAAAGAGTAGATTTAGGATGATACTCGAATCATGGATGCATCTTATCACGGAGACAGGATTTTTTGAGAGTGAAGATAGACACAGATTTTCAGAAATCAAATCTGGTAATACCAATAAAAATTTGTTCAGGAAGTTGAAATTTTTTCTTAATTCATTTTTTACTTTGAATGTCCGAGAGGTATAAACATTTAGCAACATAACATGGTTATTAATATATCAAAAAAATAAATGTAAATATTACCAGTCGGAACTGACTATACTTTTGTTTTATATAATTTTGTGGGTAAAGTTTAACATATGTACCGCAAAAAAAAAAAACAAAAAACAAAAAAAAAACAAAGCCCAAAACAAAACAAAAAAATAACAAACAAAAGAAATAAACTAAAACAAAACAAAACAGTGTATTAAAACGATGTTTCTTTTCTTGACCCCACTGTTACTGTACATTCATTAGGCAATTTTTATTTTTTTTAAAAGATATTTTTAGAATTTATTTTAGAATTGTATTAATATTAATTCGGATCGTTTCTATAAGATCTAATTGGTAGCTGATTTAAAAAATGACTCACAATTTGCTATTAACTGGCGCAAGATATGGCTTGTTAATTTTAACGCCTCCAAAACGTAACTTCTATTTATTAAACGTCTGTGAGAAACATTTCTGCTTTTCATTTCCATGACTAATTCTAACCCCAGGAAAGTGAATGGTCGCGCCTTTTTGGGCCAATGTTTTCCGCTAACATGAATTGGAAAGATCTTATCAAATCAACTGCTAGGTCTGTTGTTAGGAAAGATGGTTTCTATGAGAAAAATTGTCTACGACAATCTATGTATATATTGTGTATTTGGGCAACAAATACACAATATATTTTTTATGCAGGTTTCATTTAAAATGACAGACAAGGTATTATTATTAAGTTTTTATACGATTTTTCATAATTGTTTTTTGTTCATATGATTTTTTTCTTTTCATAAGTCAAATCATATAACACTTGTCCAAAGGTTTTGTACTTTTGAGTGCTATCGGCTATACTTTTAGCCATTATCAAGAATTAATTTCGTTTTACTTTTTGTGTAAAGTTTATGCATAGATTATCATGTGCCTGTTAAGTTCCGAACTCAGTAAGCATATTGTTATTGTGTTCATAATTGATGTTAAGTGAAGGATTTCTCTTTTTTATTAATGATACCTCCATTATTTTAATCTTTTTTTTTTACATTTTAATATATATATATATATTACGGAAAGTTTCGGAGATTAACGAAATGGAATTAACAACCAATATATTTAATTTATTTGTTTGAAAAATTATTTTTAATCAATACTCATATTTGAGTAGATCTTCTGTTTTAAATTAAACAATATATATATATATATATATATATATATATATATATATATATATATATATATATATATATGTATTTCCACCAGCCTGATTATTGGTGAAAGATTTTGTTATGGAATCAAAAACATGTTCGTAAAAAGATTTTCGTAAGAAAATTTATATATATAGATAAACTACAACATATATATATAAACATGTAAATATAAAATTATTCTTGTATATAAAAATAAACATTATTTAATTATTTGGTTGTTATGTCGGCATAAATATATGTGTGTTGTAGTTTATATATATGTATATAAACTACAACACACACACACACACACATATATATATACTAAACACAGCACACACACACACACACATATATATATATATATATATATATATATATATATATATCTTGTCACGCGTAGGGTAGGGAATCAGTCAGTTAAGTGCCATACGTGATACACGCTTAGGCGATCATGTCTCGAAAGAGGCAGACTGATTATTCCGCAGTAGGTTGCCATTGCTTTCTGCGGTAGACTGGTTGCCGACCAAGGCTATAGAACACAATCTGTCCTGCTATTTAACCCATAACTGGAAGGAAGAGACGGATTAATACCTTTCCCAAGGGTATTTGCGCGTAAGTGAATACAATGGATTCAACTGGAATTCGAACTCGGCTCCGAGCCGATATCTACTGTACCACAACGCAGCTGTGAAAAAACAGCTAACAATTTTTTCAAATAGTTTGCCTCCAATGCACGGTTAACACATTTAGTTTACTTCATTCACAATATTGGATGAATAAATATTAATATATATTTTAAATCAGCAGAAGGTTTTCTTTGGAATTCTCACATTTATTTTAAAACAGGTGTTTTGTTATTTCAGGCAAAACTGAAATTATATTTGAAATAATTTTATAAACGCATCACCGACTTAACGCATAAATCCTCCAAGTTAGTTTTAATGTATTAAAACGGTAACGGTAACGCAGAACAAGGTGGGTAACCTTATAAAGCTCTTAAACAGGTTACCGTCATTTTTGACTTCAGGGGTACACAATAGATACATTTTTTGTTATTAGTTTTCTAGAAATAAATCTATCAATATAGATGTTCGCTAATGAAAGAAATGCCCGGAAAATATACTTTTCAACATTTATAATTAAAATTACTTATTTTTTTACTAATTAATTATTTGTTTATTTATTTTGTCTTGTTCTCTTGTTCACAGGCATTTTTATATATTTATGAATACATAAATTGTTTTCATGTTTATTTTTTATAATACAGTAAATAATAAATATTGGTTCATATTTTTTATAAACATGTAACTATAAAATTATTCTTGCTTATAAAAAGTAAACAGTATTTTATCATTTCGTTGTCAATTCTTTGGAAATATATGCATAAATGATAAATATTGAATCTGGTTCACATATTTATAATAAGATTACCTACAATACATATTTATAATAGAATAACTACAATACATATTTATAATAGAATAACTACAATACATATTTATAATAGAATAACTACAATACATATTTAAAATAAAAGTAACTACAATGCCTATTTATAAAAACATTACCTACAATATATAATTATAATAAAATTACCTACAGTATCTATTTGTAACAAAATTACCTACAATACCTATTTATAATAAAATTACCTACAATACATATTTATAATAAAATTACTTGCACTACATACTTATAATAAAATTACCCACAATACCTATTTATAATAGAATAGCTACAATACATATTAATAATAAAATTACGTACAATACCTTTTTATAATAACATGATCAACAATATACTTTATTTCTAGTTGAAGGCATATAATAGCGTTCGAAATATATTTAGATAAAGCCATAAAACTATGTTAAAAATACCTACATTTCAGCATTAAATAACTCATAGAGATGTTGATATGCTACGAACCAAAATAAACCAAACAAATGACTAACATTAAAGAACTCATTCGTGACATTAATATCCTATAGTTTCTTAAAGAAACCAAAATGGATTAACAAAACTACAACACATATCGCGCCTCTAGTTATTCAATCCACGCAATATATGCTCAAAAATTGAGGATCATCTACCATGTATTCATTTGTGAAATCAGAATAAAATATATTTTATTACTTCAAAGCTCCCAAGAAAATTAAATTTCGGCATTAAATGACCCATAAGGAGTTTATATGCCGTTAAATAAACAAATCAAATAGATGAAAATCTTATTCGATATGCCGTCTTCTTTTATGACGTTAGTGGTCATGGCTCTCCCCAAATTTTTATTCTTTCTAGCTCTTAATAAGTTTTGGATTTTTGTTCAGTCAGTTAAGTGCCATACGTGATACACGCTTGGGCGATCATGTCTCGTAAGAGACATGACTAACTGAACAGAAGATTATCCTGCAGTAGGTTGCCATTACTTTCTGCAGTAAACTGGTTGCCAGCCAAGGCTATAGAACCCAATCTGTCCTGTTATTTAACCCATAACCGGAGGGAAGAGATAGATTAATACCTTTCTCAAGGGTATTTTTGCGTAAGTGAATGCAAGAAATTCAACTGGAATTCGAACTCGGCTCCCCGATTTCTTGTTTCAAGTCGATATCCACTGCACCACAATGCACAACGGATTTTTGTTATCTATCCTACATTTTGTTATGCCATCCAAGCTCGATAGGTGGGTTATGCGTTGTTTTCCTGTGAATATTTTGCCTACAACCTGCCATGTGGATATCAGATTTCACAAGCCCTCTTTCCTCATTATGTGCCCAAGAAATATCAACTGTATCTTCATGATGTTGAGTATAAGTGTCCTTTTCTTGCTATTTTGTTAATCTTCGTCGTTGCTCACATATTCAGTCTATGGTATTCTCAGCGTTCTTGTATAGGACTGTATTTCTGATACCTCATAGCATCTCCGCTTTATCTATGCGAAAGTTTTTTTTTACCCTCCTGTTTTTTATATTTTGGCTCAACCCACTTCTTCATCTGTAAATATTCACTTCCATATAGAAGGACCGATATTACGTAGCAGTTCAGCCTTCTTTTTTGTTTCTTTTGCCTCAAGTCTCTTCCTCATTTGTAAAAACGATTGTCTAGCATTCATTGCCATCTAGGAGGGCTGATATTACGTAATATTGTAATATATTTAGTCAGTTAAGAGCCATACGTGATACAAGTTTGGGTGATCATGTCTCGAAAGAGACATGGTTGACTTGGCAGTAGATTAATTTCTGCTGTAGACTGGTTGCCAACCAAGGCTACAGAACCTAATCTGTGCTGTTATTTAACCCATGACTGGAGGGAAGAAACTGATTAATATATTTCCCAAGGGTATTTGCGCGTAATGAAAATACCCTCGGAAAATTTAGTATATTACACTGGTTAAAACAAAAGAATAGCTATTCAAGCACGTGTATCCACTGATTACAATATTTGTGTAAACTGTATAGTATAAATCAGTCAGTCAGTTAATCGTGATACGCGATTGGGTGATCATGTCTCTTTCAAAACATCACTGACATTTTCTCGCAGTACGTTACCATTACTTTCTGCGGTAGACTGCTTGCTAAGCAAGGTTATAGAACCCAATCTGTCCTGCTATGCAACCCATAGCTGGAGAGAGAAGAGATGGATTAATACCTTTCCCAATGATATTTGTGCTTAAGTGAATGAAACATATCCGAATTTGAATGAAAATACTTTCTATCGTTGGCAAGTAGGTACAAGGAAACGAAGTATCAGAAACACACTAGGAATTCAGTTCAATTTTGGCCAAGACGTAGCAACTTCGGTGTTTATCTGGCATGCGAAATGATTGTAATTAAAAAGTATTGGACATGTAATTGCAAACAAGGAACAAATTTGTTTGGCACAACTTAGCAATAATTTTTACTTCGATGGTTTTGAAACTCTAGTGATTCGATTATATCGAACCCCATCCGTTAAAATCTATCTATCTATCTATCTATCTATCTATCTATCTATCTATCTATCTATCTATCTCAGTTTGCACATATGTATGTATGTATGTATGTATGTATGTATGTATGTATGTATGTATCTAAAACCGTTCATTATCTATCTATCTATCTATCTATCTATCTATCTATCTATCTATCTATCTATCTCAGTTTGCACATATGTATGTATGTATGTATGTATGTATGTATGTATCTAAAACCGTTCATTATCTATCTATCTATCTATCTATCTATCTATCTATCTCAGTCTGTTGATATCTTTCTCAATCTGTTCATATCTATTTATTTATCTATGTTCATATCTATCTTATTTTGTTAAAATGTATCTACTTAAACACACACACGCTACACACATACATATCTATATATAGATATTATTATTATTATTATTATTATTATTATTATTATAGCGTACCGCAACTTAATTAGATATTGGATTATATAGAGATATTAGATTTTATAGAGATAATGGTCTCATGATCGTCCATAATTCCACTAACTCTAAAGTAGATAGAATTTGTAAATACATACATAGCATTATGAAGAACTTTAATCTAAAAGTAATTGTACAAACCAACATAAAAAATTGACTTTCTAGATGTTACCCTAGATTTAGTTAATAACGTTTACTCACCCTATGTAAAAAATTATGCTAACTCTATTTACATACATCTTAAATCTAATCACCCACCATCTATTATTAAACACATACCAAATCAGTTAAACACAGAATAAACAACAATTTCTCGAGACATTTCTATAAACATAGACATTGTGGTAATACCGAGCAAGTGAGGGACCGGATGTTTGCCCTCAGAAGTCCAGATAGCAAATGACCAAAACTAGTCTTTGCACATCTGGGCTCCACGCAGAAGTTCCGGTGGTAAAACAAAAATAAATAAATATCAAATTCCTTTTACGGACCCTTTTCGCGAGCCGACGTGAATTTTGTTTATTGTCCAATGGGAAACCCAGATTTAAATCCGGGTGTGAATTCCCAAATGACTTGTTCGGAGCCCCGAAAACGAAATAAAAGGACGACACCAGAAAGCAATCGGGAGATGAGAAAATACGAGCATAATTAACACGTTCCTTGACCATGTCAAGCGTCGTATCATGTTACCTCTTTTTTTCTCTCTCATATTCTTCTTCACTGTTCACTGAGCCACTTACCCGAAGGACGGAGTGGAGACTTCGTAGACACTCCTAACAAACGAACGCACACACATACATACGCATAAACTCTTTTCAGCAATTACTGCTATGAACTTTTTTACCTACCTTTGTACCAACCAAAAGACATTACTTTTATTTGTAAAAAAATAATTAATGTATATATATATATATATTGTTTCTATACACAATTTGATTTTCTTGTTTTATACCCCTCTTATAGTGGGCTATCTACTGACAAGGCCAAATTCAGTTAATCTGTTTCAACACACAAATACACTTCACTATAACGGATAACCCACTATAACATTATTACATTTCAGTCCTAAAACAGCAACTATAAATGCAATGATAGTAAATATAATAAGCAAATTAATCATGCTACCAAACATAATCGAAATAAAGAAAAAATAATTTGGTACACTCTACCATTTAACGAAATGGTTAGTACCAAGTTAGGCAATAAATTCCTTAACCTAGTTCAAAAATTCTCCCCAACTAATAACCCCCTTTGCAAAATTTGTAATAAAAACGCAGTGAAATTTAGTGTTATAGCGTGACCTTTTTTGTGGAATTTTTTAGGTAGAGGTTTCTCTTTGTGGTATCTCATCCTCGTCGCCAGTGTTATGACCGAAGGTCCATCGAAAGATCACATGGACTCGGATATAAGGTTGAATAGTATATTCTCGTAAAACGTAGTACAAAGGTAAACTTGGACTGGAGAGTACTTTCTCTCGCAGGAGTCATGACTCACTAATTCACTAACTCTGTGGCTACTACTCAGTCACTTTTCACTCAGAGTTGGTATCCATATCATAAAGGTGTGGACGAGTCCATTTGTAGGTAGGTCCCCACAATACTGAGTTATAGCTGCACTGATAATCTTCATATAATAATAAAAAGCACAATAATTAAATCGTAAAACAACATAATGATAATAATCATAACCAACTTATAAATAACGATAATAAAACAAATTCTTGCAATTGTCATAACCCTAACGTATGTCCTGCGCAAAATAAATGCCCTACAAATTCTATAGTATACCAAGCTACCATCTCCACTACTGAAAATCCAAATTATACCAAACAGTATATTGGCTGTACTAAGAATAGTTTGAACACAGGATTTTATTGGTATAACCTATCTTTCAATAATAAAATATATAGTAATTCTACTTCTCTCTCTAAATACTATTGAAAGATGCAAATATAACCCCTACAGTTAAAGGGAAAATATTAACAAAAGCCAGAACATGTAAATAATTAAATGGTGTACGTTTCTTCTGCCTACAAGAAAAAAATCCATATAATTAAATTTCCAAAAACTAATTTATTAAACTAATGTAATGAAATCACTAATAGAATTTTTCATACTCTTGAATATATCTAAAATTATCTCAATATATTTATTATTTAGTATTATTTTAAAAATTTACCCCTTTTTATTTATATACCTTAAAATTTAACTTTTTACTGACATCTTGCCATCTTTTATCTCATATTTCACTTATATTCTTTCTCATCTATTTGATTTTTTTTATATCAGCAAAAACTATTGAGGAATTTTTAAACATATTTTTCTTATCCTTTATTTTTTATTTTATTTTTTTCCAACTCTTCACTTTTTATATTCTGTTGTGAATTCTGAGTGAGGAACCGCATAAAATAATGAACAACAAAACCGATATGGTGATAGAAGTAGATAATATTGAACGTAATATACAAACATAAACGCAGGTTCGTAAATCCAGGAATAGTATTAGTAAGAAATAAATATATACAAGTCTTGAAGTGAAGTCGTTGGAAATAGTATATCCGTGTATATTATTCTAGCTGATCTTACCCTACTAGACTTCTTTTTGTTTCTGCATGCAGCTGCCTTGTGTCCTATCTTTCCACACGCTAGGCAATTTTTATATTTGAACCGACAATCTCTTATCCAATGCAATCCACCACATCTGTAACATGAAAATGAAGGGCTTGTTTTTTATTTGATTTCTGTCACTAGTTGCTTTATATCTTGTAATTTTGTCATTAAATTTAGTTGTCTTATACCTTGTAGTTTTGTCATTAATTTTTTTTATACCTTGTAATTTTGTCATTAAAATCTTGTTTTACTTTTGGAGAGGGTGAAAAACATAAATTTTTGTTTAATTTACGAATATACACGACTCTTGATTCTTCAATATCTTTACTGTCTTTTTTAATACTTAGGCATTTTTGGCAATGATAGTTTTTGCAGTGTTAAACCTGGTTCATTTTGGAGTTTGGTAAGCATTATTTTTCGCATTTCACTGTCTTTAGCAGCGACTAATCCTTAGACAAATATGAGGCATTTAAAGTTGTCTGGAGGTATCTCAGCTAATTTAAAGTCGTCGCAATGTTTGTTGACGATGGCTGCGAATGTTAAATAGTCCTCGTTTTCGTCTTTTATGAAATTAAGGCATTTTCACCTTTTCTGAAACAAAGAAATGTTTGGGCTAAATAGCTCAGTGAAGCATGTCACTGCCTCATCGAATGTTAAGTTGTTTGTCTTCTTTGGTAGAATATAATCTATAAATTTAGTATATTCCTCCGCACCTAATTTTTGGAGCAAAAGCCCTAACTGTTTTCTTTTCTGTCCTGTTCTGACAATCGATATTATAAATGTCTTCATGTCACCTGTAGTATTCTCCAAATTTTTTGTCTTCATCAATAGAGTACTTAAAAGTTTCTATCGTCTTCCACACGGCTTCTTGCGAAAACGTCGCCTCATTTTCCGTGTTCCTTTCTTGTGCGTTGGTTGTTAATTTTAGTAATAGTTCTTGCAGTTTTAATTGTCTTTCTTCGTTCAACCTTCGGATTTCCCTTTGTGTTTCTTTATTTGCTTTTTGAATTTCCATTTGTCTTTTAAATTTAATTTGTGTTTCTTAGAATTTATATTGTCTTTCTTCACTTCTTTTTATGATTTCTAGTATTCCTTTCTGAAAGTCATCCATGGTTTGTTGCTTTGATTCCGTGAGGGGTTTCCCATTTTAAGTATTGTTTTCTGGCAATAAATCTCGTAAAAAAAATTAGTGGAAGATTTTTCCTGTTGAAGGGGAAAAATATTGATATTCAATTTCCTTTTTACAGTTTTTTTCATTCTATCTCTTTACGCCCCAAAGTTGTAATGTCAGCGGATTATCTGCTATAGTGTCGCCAAATTGTTTGTAGTCGACCTGTGTGGCACTATGGTTTTTACGTTGTTCTGTATGAGTTCTGTTGTTGCGTGGTATACGTGAGTTCGAGTCTTCGTCGCCAATCTATTGTGGCGACTCGGGGTACCTGTGTGTTCGAATCTTCATCGCCAATTTGTTGTGTATTCTGAGTGAACAACAAAATCGATATGGAGATAGATAAGTAGGTTATATTGAACGTGATAAAGAAACTTGAACGCAGGTTAGTAAATCCAGGAATAGTATTAGTAAGAAATAAATATATACAAGTCTTGAAGCGAAGTCGTTGGGAATAGTATATCCGAGTATATTATTCTAGCTGAGTGGAGCTCAGAGCTAGTCTGACTTCTGACGAGGTAGTCTCTGGGTAACTTTGGTAACTTACGTATCAGTTCTGTTACTCTCCAATAACTCGCACGGATCTCTACGATTACTCTCCACTGCCAACTGCAACTGCAACTACTATTCTCTCTATGGCAGGAGCAAATGTACACACTGTCGAGTCCATTATCATATACAAAAAGGGGAAATCCCACAACATATTCTATGCTACTGTTTTGTTCCTTTCCGGTTTAAGCTTTTGACATGTCTTGTCTTCTTTGGTAACACATTGATACATTTTTCTTTCATTCTACACACACAATTCTTTTAAAATGTAATAACCTCACAACCCACTTTATTCATCTCAATTGATGACCTTTGTTTTTAGTTTAATTTTATCTTTATATATATATATATATATATATATATATATATATATATATATATATATACGCTTTTTATATACGCTCTCACACCCTGATTGAGCACTCTGGAAGAATGGTAGACTTGGAAAAACAGTAGCTACCCTGGCATGTACGCATCGCTCATTCAGTAATGAATTCGAGCACTCTGGCTATTGAGCGTGTATAATGATAATATACATGCTAAAAATCTGCCTTCTTCTACCGAGCGCCCATATCTCAGAGGTAGAATCACCTACTGACGCCACTTCGGCCGGGTTTCAATCCTGGGTTAAAAGCAATCGGAGTCTAACCGTCAGGTGAGCTGTGATACAGCGAAACAGATCTGTCTGCGGATGACTATATATATATATATATATATATATATATATATATATAAAGTATGCCTAGCGAGCCAGACAGACCTACTTAGGTTTCACCTAAACGGATCGTCAGGGAGCCAGCTTTCCCTGACGATCCGTTTAGGTCAAACCTAGGTAGGTCTGTCTGGCTCACTAGGTATACTTTACTTATCCCGCTCTACCTAAGTATTGAGCGCTTTTTTGTTAGTTGATTACTTGTGTCGGGGTTTTTCTTTGGGCGACGTGCTGACTCGGTCCGAACTCTTTTGACTGAGGTTTATGTACTTAGCTCTTTCGTTTTTAAGACCATTTTTCCCTTCTCCGTAGATCCATGGAAGGTTTTCCGACACAAGTATAGTTATTATCTCTTATATATATATATATATATATATATAAAGATAATATATGTATATATAAGATAATATATAATATATAAGATAATATATATAAGAGATAATATATATATATATATATATATATATATATATATATATTAAAAAAGGATTAATTCAAAGATGTTGAATGGCCATTTCGATATGACGATCCCCACGGGGAGCGACACATCACCTCAGCAACAGAAAAAAACCTTTCAGAAACTGGAGAAAAATTAGTCTACTTTTCCTTTTTAAATAGATTGCAAAGAAATTAAAAAATAAATAATAATAAAATAAAATAAAATAAAATAAAATAAAAATAAAAATAAAGGGAAAGAAAAAGAAAAGGAAAAAGAAAAAGAAAAGGATAGAATAAAATCAAATAAATAAGAAAAGAAAAAAAATTGACATCGTCTGGGTTTGCAAAAAAAAGGGGAGAATGTAACTAAAAATTAACAGACCCCGTGTTGAATCATTTAAAGCAACACGGAAAAAAGTTGGTAAGAGAGATAAAAGAAGGAAGGGAGGGAAAAAGAAAGAAACTAAAGAAAAAAATTTTTTTTAAATATTACAGACGCTGGACAAATTCAAAAATCTAATTTCCCCAAAACGTTGAAGTATTAAAAAAAGCCTTTACTTAAAAAGGCATAAATTATTGATAAAAGGGAATAAAAAGATATAGGATTTGAAATAAAATTATTTTTTTAAAAAAATTAGGTCATTTGAAATTAAACTAAATAAAGACAATACTAGGTAAAAAAAAAAAAAAAAAAAAATTACAATTATTATATATACATATCAATAGAAGTACACACATATATATATATATATATATATATATATATATATATATATACACACACACCATTTAACGAATAAGAATACATATATACATACACATACACACACATACATTCAATTTATTACACACTAATATACATATACATGCGCATACACACATCAACGTTTTGGGGAAATTAGATTTTTGAATTTGTCCAGCGTCTGTAATATTTAAAAAAAATTTTTTTCTTTAGTTTCTTTCTTTTTCCCTCCCTTCCTTCTTTTATCTCTCTTACCAACTTTTTTCCGTGTTGCTTTAAATGATTCAACACGGGGTCTGTTAATTTTTAGTTACATTCTCCCCTTTTTTTTTGCAAACCCAGACGATGTCAATTTTTTTTTTCTTTTCTTATTTATTTGATTTTATTCTATCCTTTTCTTTTTCTTTTTCCTTTTCTTTTTCTTTCCCTTTATTTTTATTTTTATTTTATTTTATTTTATTTTATTTTATTATTATTTATTTTTTAATTTCTTTGCAATCTATTTAAAAAGGAAAAGTAGACTAATTTTTCTCCAGTTTCTGAAAGGTTTTTTTCTGTTGCTGAGGTGATGTGTCGCTCCCCGTGGGGATCGTCATATCGAAATGGCCATTCAACATCTTTGAATTAATCCTTTTTTAATATATATATTTGCTCTGTAATATTTTATTACATGGAGCTCTCTTCCTGTATCATTTTTTAATATTAAAATAAATTTTTAATATTAATTAGGATCGGTTTTTTGGAATTTACCTTCCTGCTTTTTTCCTTTGGATTGAAGTATCTGAATTAAAATATATATATATATATATATATATATATATATAACCAAGTAAATTAACCACATTTCACTGCCTGATGATGGTGTATTAAACACGGAAACTTTATAGCTATTAAG
Organism: Ascarosepion bandense; assembly: GCA_037127315.1. Taxonomy (NCBI): domain Eukaryota; kingdom Metazoa; phylum Mollusca; class Cephalopoda; order Sepiida; family Sepiidae; genus Ascarosepion; species Ascarosepion bandense. Next base: position 1,995,784 of record JBBBDQ010000991.1, read on the forward strand.
TTGCAGTATGCTATAATAATAATAATAATAATAATAATAATAATAATAATAATAATAATAATACGCGATTGGGATTACAACGAGAATGACGTGTTTTTCTAAGGCTATTGAAAAACGTAACTTGTTTTTTCTAATGAAATTTTGTTCTACTATTTTAAAAGTAACCATGAATTTTTTTTCGTATATTATTTAAATTATCTGTTTCTTCTTTAAGTGATCCTAATAGTTTCATCAACTAGTTTTCTTATTATTCATATTTTCCTTAATTGTCGATATTTCGAATTTTTTTTATTAAACTATGATAATCTTTCTTAAAATCAAAAAATGAAACAAGACAACATAAAAAAAAAATACGACGCAAAACACTAAAAACAGTTTGATACAATTTCTACGATATTCTTTCTTAGAAAGAATGCGTATTTATTTATTTTTATTTATTCATTCATTTTATTTATTTATTTTTCTATAACCTTATTTTTGACGACTTTAATGAAAGAATAACAGAATATACGACTTTAATGAAAGAATAACAGAATATACAGTGGGCGAATAAATTATTATTTTTAAATTTCACGGCAGTAATAAACTCAAAAGTATGTCAACTTTTTCTTTTCCATTAAATTTTAATTTAAAAAAAATTTTATCTTAACATTTATTTTTGTTATAAGGAGTAGTGATGGTAGCAACAATTTTTTTATTTTAACAAAATACTCTCTAAGTGTAGTGATGTTTTGTTCCATTAAGCGGATGTTTACGTCCAAGTTGTTTTCTTTTAACCAGCGTCTTTCTCTTTGAATTTTTTCATTATGAAATTCTGCTTTACTATTCTAATATAAACATGAACTTTTCTTCATATATTATTTAATTTATCTGTTTCTTCTTTAAATGATCCTAATAAATAGAATAATCAGTTTTCTTATTATTCATATTACTCTTAGTTGTCGATATTTCGAAATAATTTTTTTAACTATTATAATTTTCTTAAAAACAAAAAACAGAACAAAACAACAGGAAAAATACGATGAGAAACAGTTTGATTTTAATTTCTACGATATTCTTTTTTTTAGAAAGAATACGTATTTATTTATATATTTATTTTTATTTATTTGTTCATTTAATTTAATTTATTTTATTTTGATAACCCTTGTTTTCGACGACTTTAATGAAAAAACAACTGAATATGCAATGGACGAACAAATTATTATTTTTATTTTAAATCTCACAGTACTCATAAACTTAAACGTATGTCAACTTTTTCTTTACCATTAATTTTTTTTCTTAACATTTATTTTTGTTACAAGGACTAGTAATAGTAGCAACAATTTTTTTTTTTCTTAATTATTTTTGTTACAAGGACTAGTGGTAGTAGCAACAATTTTTTTAACAAAATACTCAAGTGTAGTGATGTTTTGTTTCGTTGAGCGGCTGCTACGCGCAAGTTGTTTTTTTTAAACCAGCGTCTTTCTCTTTGAATTCCAATCGCGTCTCTGTCAGCTTTCGCTTGGCAACCCATTTAGGAGAAGGAAAACTCCGAACAACAACCCGCAACTCAAGATGTTAGTCGTGCCAAGGAGTGAATGGCTACTGTGTTATGAGGTCACAAACGATCCCCTACAAGCTTCGGGACCCTGTTTGGAAAAGACCTTTACCCAACTTGCCGGGCAACTTTCGGTGGACTTTTGGACCCGTGCATCACTCGTGGAAAAAATATGAGAAACACAAATAGAAATAAAAAGTCCAGTATGGCTCTTCCAGTGGATAAACAGGGAGCCCGTCCTTCAGGAGGGAACCTACCTGAGGTCGAAAAATCTGCCATAGGAACAAACTCCTACACAAAGAATGAATCTTCAGGTTCCCACAACCAGGATAATCCTAATGATGTCCCTGAAAATTCTCCAGCTACATCTACAACCGTATATTTAAAGAAAGGAACGATAAAATGGTCTTGTGAGGAGTACAAAGTCGTTATGACTGCATTTCATGAAGCGTTACTCAAACCTCAAAAAACATCACTCGCCAAACATATGACATTTGGCGTGAAAAAGTTGGACAAACAAATAGAAAGTACATTGACGAAAATAAATTAGCCAATGTACGAAGGTACATCATTCATAATAACCGATTGACAGAGGCTGAAATGAATGAGATAAAATGAATTGCACCCAAAATAGACGAATCAACAAAATATGAAAAGGAACCGGAATCATAAATAAAAAGTAGTAACATCAAACAAGCCCCAGGTCATAATGTAGAAACCGTGATACACACAAATCACTGTGAAGATAATGCTGTAAGTTTAGAAGTGCTGGGAAGATGTGATCTGAGTCAGTTACAAGACGACAATAAAACGAGTTCAGAACACATTGAACAGAATTATTTTACGGAAAACAATATTAGTATACAAGAAGCCAAGGAAGAAATCAAGAACCATATAAGTCAAATACAAAATATTGCAATGGAGGAACGAGAACAGCTCCCAAAATTACAACCAACAAAGCAAAACCTAGAAAATATTAAGCTCTACAGTGCAGCACTCAAATTAATTTTGGATGAAGAAGTCATTCATATAAATCTCAATATCAGCAATAGCAGCAACAAAAAAATTGAACATCAAATTAAAAACAAAGCAGTCTCGCAGACATGAAAATCCACCTTGGAAAAACAGAAAAAGAAATCAAACAACTTAGAAGTGAACTATCAGTACTCGATGAACTGACAAGAGGAATAAATGTAAGAACTAGAAAAGGCAGAAGAGTCAAAAGAAAATACAACATTAGAAATGAAAATGAAGTCCTATCAACTAAGGAATAAATAAAGCAAGCAATACAACCAACTGAAGGCTCAAAGAATAAGACACTATGAGAAAAGATCAAGATTTTACAGACAAAACAAGATTTTTCAAACCGATGCAAAGAAGTTTTACAGGGAAATAGTTAAAAAAAGAATTGAAGTGACAGTCCCCGCCACCAAAATGGAAGAAGTTTTACAGTTCTGAGAAAAATATGGGCTTGCCCTAAAGAACATAGCAAAGAAGTAGAATAGATTGCACAAGAGATAGAACGAATAAAAAATAAGCCAGAACAGACATGGGCTGGAATCACAGAAGAGGATGTTAAATGTGCACTGAAAAAAGCACACAATTGGAAATTTCCAGGTATAGATAAAATTCCTAACTTTTGGCTATATTATTTAAATACAGCACATAAAAAACTAGCCAAAGAACTTCAAGAAATGGTTGACGATCCCACTAAAATTCCTGCATGGATGACCAAAGGAATTACATTTCTTCTACCCACAAACAACCCGAAAAACTACAGACCAATTACATGCCTTCCGACAACATACAAACTATTAACATCTATTTTAACAAAACAGACATATCTTTTCTCGGAAAGAAATGACATATTACCGCTTGAACAAAAAGTGTGCAAAGGTGTCTGTTAATTATTAACATAATGATCCTGGAAAACTGCTACAATGCAAAGAAAAAAGTAAAAAAAAAGTAAAAAGAAGTACTGCCTGGATAGATTATCGTAAGGCATTCGATAGTGTACCACATTCCTGGATTTTAAAGTTTTTAAATATATACAAGATATCACCCGTCATCATAAATTTCATCAAACAATGCATGTTGATGTGGAAAACAACCCTTTACTTCAATCATATAAATGGAACCCATAAGTCTGGTGAAATAAACATCAAAAGAGATATATTTCAAGGGGACTCTTTGTCTTCCTTACTATTCTGCATATCGCTAATAGCACTAACCAGCTAACCAGCTAACCAGCCAACTTAACAAGACAGAATGTGGTTATAAAATAGCCCAAAAGAAAATAAGCCATCTATTTTACATGAATGAATTAAAGTTGTATGCTAAGAATAATAACGAGCTGGAAGGTCTTCTGCAAACTGTAAAATGCTTCAGCGAAGATATTGGAATGAAATTCAATTTAAATAAATGTACTAAAGCTACAGTTTTACGTGGTTTGCTACAAAAAACATCAACAATTAGCTTAGACCCTACTGTAAAGCCAGAAGAAGCTCATAAATACCTAGGTGTAAATGAGAGTGAAAAAATTCACCATAAAAATGAATGAAATATGCGTAAAAGAACTATAGAAGGCTACGACTGATATTAAAAACTGAATTGAATTCTCAGAACAGAATTTTGTCCATTAATATACTTGCAATCCCAGTTGTCCAATATAGTTTCAACATCTTTAACTGGATTCCAAACAACTTCAGGCGAATGGATTCTAAAACAAGAAAGCTTCTTTCTAAGCATAAGATGCATCATCCAAAGGCTAATGTAGACCGTCTATACATACCCCGTAAAGGTGGAAGAGGTCTTATTCAGCTAGAATTGTCATACAATACAACAATTATTGGCTTACTAACATACATAGAAACGACAAAGGACTGGATTATACAATTAGTCAAGCAACATGAAGAAAGAAAGAAAAAATATGCAATAATAAAAGAAGGCAGTAAATACAAACATGATTTACATTTAGTAGATTCTGAAAAAAGCAAAACAGAAGCCAGGAACCAACTATTGCGGCAAAAATATGAAAATGAAAGCCAAAGATAAAGCTCTTGAACAGATGAAACAACGCTGGCAAGACAAACCTCTGCATGGTCAATATCCAGAGCGTGCCAATAAATCCAATGTTGATAAAGTTAATACTCATCGATGGTTACGTGCATCCTGATTAAAGTCTGAGACTGAAGGCTTTATTCTTGGAGCGCAAGACCAAAGTCTTTTCACTAGGAACTTTCAGGCAAATATTATACATAATAATGTGGTTCCAAAATGCAGGTTCCCTGATAAACACCAAGAAACAATAGACCATCTAATCTCAGGATGTTCTGTACTTGCTCCAAATGAATATAAAAATCGTCACGATAGAGTAGGGCAATATTTACATTGGACAATGTGCAAACACTATGGAAAATCTGTAAACAAATACTGGTATGAACATCACCCTGCACCGGTTACAGAAATAGAAGATGTCACCATTCTATGGGATTACATCATCTACACAGACAGAAAAATTGAAGCAAATAGGCCGGACATTATTTTTAAAAACCAGAAAGAAAAACTTGCCTATTAATTGATATGGTTTGTCCAGCGGATTGTAACGTAGCAACCAGGGAATTCGAAAAACTGTCAAAATATAAAGACCTGGAAATTGAAATAGAAAAAATGTGGAAATTGAAAACAAGAATCGTGCCAGTGATAGTAGGTGCACTTGGAATGATAAAAAAAAATGAACAAAGCAACATATTGAAAGAATCCCTGGAAATCCCAGCTTAAGAGATATATAAAAAAAATTGTCTTGTTAAGTACAGCTCACACACTAAGGAGAACTTTGTCTATGTAATACTAGGGATGAGAGGGGAGATAGAAAAACATGAAATGAAGCCATATCGACACACCACGACCTGCCTTAGGTGTTCCCACAGACTTAATAGATAGTGAGACTATAGCAGAAATCGAAATATGATGAAAATTGGCAACATAATAATAATAACAACTGTATAGCTATGACCTACATTTGTATTGAGCACTTTTTAAAAGTAAATAATTAACTGTGAAAAGTACTTCCATTAGTAGTAACTCTTTGAAAACCCGCCATTATTTGCACATTATTTGCACATTATTGTCTATGTTTACAGAAAAATTACATATTATTATACCCCCAAAATTAAACCTGCTGAATAAACGTAGCGAAAAAACTTCCATCTTCGTCATCGTCTAAAATATACCCAAAATTATAGATAATTTTTCCTAACATAATATAACTAGATAATCTATAATCTACTCTATATTTATTGATTCTTTCATCTGATAATTACTTTGTTTCAGTCAACAGATAGATCACTCACTAAGTCAGCTATATATATATTTGACGTGCATTGTTTTATTTTTAAACATTCCTGTCTTTATCATTTTTTCATTACTTTAAGTGAAAAATAACTTAAACAAAATCCTGTAACCGTTTCACAATGACATGCGATAACTTTTCAGACTTGCTAAATGCTACATATGTATACATACAATTTATTTCATCACTTGCATAGAAAACGTCTGGGTCTCAAGTCATTTCAAGTCTCTACCTCCCCTTACCCTTACAATCAAATTCCTTCTATCCATCATGACTTGGATTTCTATTGGTTCATTGAGACAAACCTTCTGAAAATCCCAGTCTTATTTGTCTGGGTATGGTAAAAATTGTGTTGTTCTTTACGTTTCTATATAGAATGATTCATAACAGAGAAATATTTCACTGCCGGACGAGGTGCTAATAAGATAGTACCGAAACACAACGGCTCTTGTGTTGCAGTAAACTATGTTTTTATTATAAACTTATAATAATAATAATAATAATAATAATAATAATAATATATATATATATATATATATACGTCATTTCAAGTGGTAGCAGTATTATATTTATAAAGGAAAACTCAAAACGTCATTTCATGTGGTTATTTATAAAGGAAAACTCAACACGTCATTTCAATGACGTGCTGAGTTTTCCTATATATATATATATATATATATATATATATATATATATATATATATAAATTAAATTAAAAAAGGATTAATTCAATGATGTTGAATGACCATTTCGATATGAAGATCCCCACGGGGGATAACACATCACCTCAGCAACAGAAAAATCTTTTCAGAAACTGGAGAGAAATCAGTCTACTTTTCCTTTTTAAATAGATTTGCAAAGAAATTAAAAAAGAAAATAAAAAGAAAAAGAAAAAAAGAAAAAGATAAAATAAAATCAAATAAACAAGAAAAAAAAAATTGACATCGTCTGGGTTCGCAAAAAAAGGAAAGAGAATTGTAACTTAAAAATTAACAGACGGCCGTGTTGAATTGATGTAAGGTTAAGCAACACGGAAAAAAGGTGGGAGATAAGAGAGATAAAGGAAGGAAGGGAGGGAAAAAGAAAAGAAAAGAAAGAAAAATTTATATATAACAGATGCTGGACATATTCAAAAACCTAACTTCCCAAAAACGTTGAAGTATTAGAAAAAGGCCTTTACTTAAAAAGGCATAATTATTTTTAAAGGGAATAAAAAAAGATATAGGATTAAAAATAAATTTAAAAAAAAAAAATTAGGTCATTTGATTTAAACTAAATAAAGACATCACTAGGTAAAAAAAAAATATTTAATTTAAAATTATACATACATAGAAGTACACACATACATACATACACATACACACAATTCTTCGATTATGAATACATATATACATACATACACATACACACATATATATGTGTACACACATATACAAAAATTCACACACACAATATATATATGTGTACACACACACATGCACACATATACATACGCACACACACACACATATATACATTATACATATGTACCCACACACATACATATAAAAAATATTAAAAAATTAATGAATATTATAAAAAAGAGCATTTAAATAGCTAAAAAAATTTTTCCCACATAAATAAATATATACACACATACATAAATACATATATACAAATAAGCACATACACACACAAACATACACATATACATAAAAATTATAAAAAGAAAAATTAAAAATTAAAAAATTAAAAATTAAAAAACTTAAAATTTAAAAATTAAAATTAAAATTTTAAAATCCGCCCTATGACGGCACTTATTAATGAATTCCTTCCTAAGATTCAAAAGTAAGTCCTGATGAGGATACTTCAAAATCAGAATCTTCTCCAATAAACATAGACGGCACCTATCACGAAAATTTGTAGGGGTACAAGCTGAGCATATTAATTTCCAGCTGATTATAGGGTCCTGCCCTTCCTCCTTCATTTTCCAGAATCTACTTGATAGTGCCGTCTGAAATCTTTGGTTGGGGTTCGAAAACAAGTACTTGTGGTTGTAAAGTCTCTGTTTGAAAGGGCCCGCGGGCATGCCAATATAAGCCCGGTAATTGTCTTTGTTGTTAGATGGAGAAATACGGGCTTCATAAATTACCTGGGTGGATTTACATTTGCCCTGCACCGGGCAGATATCCACAGAATTACAATTACATTTATCAACAATTTCGGATTTAACGTTGGTATTATTTAGGTTCATTAAAATATGCCTATTATGGGAATTAATTATATCATCTATATTTGAGGTGCAAAAGTAACTGATTTTTAGGGTGAATTTATTAAAAATTTTATTTAAGGGATTATTATTATTATTAAAATATTTATCGATTAATCTGAGAAAATACTTACCAATATTTATATTAGTTAGCTTACAATAAGGAGGGTTAAACCAAATTATCTTCATTTTTCTACATTTTCGAGTGTTTTTAGTTTTTGATGATTCTGGGTTTATAGCAGGCTTATCATACGTTAACTTGTTAATAAAACCGATTTTCTGAAGGGCCTTATCGTAAATTTCTTTACTTGCGTTGAAAATTTTTATATTGGATGAAAATTGGTTAACCCTATTATTTACTATCTTGGGTATTTGTCTTATAATATTCTTGGGGTGGTTGGATAAACTATTTATATAGGTGGGAGAACTATTTTCTTTGAGAAAGGGTTGGTAGGAACCATCATTTAAGTCAAGGGTGATATCTAGATAGTTTACAATTTTGAGATTGGAAGTAACCTCAACCTTAAAACCTAGAAAATTTAGGGCTCTGATAATTTTCTTGTTGAATATAAAATTTATAATTCAAAATCGAATATGTAACGTAAAATTATTTAAGAAAAAAACTAAAATGCCATCCAAACTTGTAACCCGGTTTTCAACCGTAAAGTCTCCCCAGTTAAGTAGAAGGCTTCTTCCACTTACCTGAGGAAATCACACACACACACACACACACACACACACACACACACACACAGAGAGTTGAATATATGGATCGGAATCCGACAAGATGAATAGAATAAGTAAAGAACAATAGGGGAAAAAGTGTCTTTAATCTAACGTTTCACTTTTAACTAACTTATATAAACTTTATAAAAGACGAATGATTTAAAAATCCACGAGACAGTATGTTGATTGAGGTATAGTTTATTGGTCAGATGCGTGTCACGTGCGATAAAGCAATGGATGAATATTAAATGTAGAAGAAAAAACGTGTGTCTGTTTAAATGTGTCTGCCAACATGTAATAAAAACATTAGATGTTTATTTTAAATGTAAGTATATGTAAGCGGAAGTAATGTGTGTTAAGCGCATCTAAACCATAGATGAACTAAGTGTGTGTATATGTCGATAACATTAGTATGTGTGAATGACAGTGACGAAATTCATTTCCGTTAAAAATACGTAACAAGTAGTGGATACATGTGTCAAGTAATGGAACGAACTTTCTTTTTAAATAATATGAGAGAATCAGTTATGAATGTATGTGTTGGGAGAAATCATGTGTGAATGTGTGCATTTATGAGTCAGTAAAGAGGTATGCACATGTCAAGTGATAGACGAACGTGAGAGAATCGTGTATGAATGTATGTGTATGAAATAGTCATTTATAAATGTGTGTGTATATAAGTATGAATCGTAAACGAAATATATTTCCGTTTAAAATTCTAGTGAAAATAATGTATAAAAGTATTAAGCGAACTTTTTATAAATAACAAGTAATTTTTGAAAAGTGATGTTAACGGTTACAATCTTTCAATGAAATAATAAAATATTAAATATCTATGTATTATACATATATATCGGTCGATGTCGAGTTAGACAAATGTGCGAGGGACTGATTTTACTGTATTAACTTGCAGGATGCATTCTTCTTTCATATGCTGTATCTCTTCAGGACGTAGGCGATCATAGCCTTCCACATCCCGTCTTATTTTAGATCTTAACACTTTTTTTCTTGGTTAGTCAGATAGTTCAGAGCCATACTTGATACACGCTTTTGGGCGATCATGTCTCGAAAGAGACATGACTGACTAGGCAGAAGATTATCCCGCAGTAGGTTGCCATTGCTTTCTGCGATAGACTGGTTCCCTACCAGGGATATAGAACCCAATCTGTCCTATTATTTAACCCATAACTGGAAGGAAGAGACGGATTACTACCTTTCCCAAGGGTATTTGTGCTTAAGTGAATTCAAGAAATTCAACTGAAATTCGAACTCGGCTCACCGATCTGTCGTTCCGAGCCGATATCCACTGTACCACAACGCACACCTTGGTAGTTCTTCCAACCCCTGTTCTGCCATCCACTTGTTCAAGCCCATCAAGTATGTCACGCGTTACTTTACTCTCTCTCTCTGTTTCCTTCTATCCGTTCTTTGAGTATCAGATTCTCCAAGCATTACGTCCTCATTACGTGTCCCAGAAACTTCATCTGTCTCTTCTTGATGTTAAATCTGATTTTCTTTTTCGTTTGCATCTCCTCCGAAACCGCGTCGTTGCTCACATGTTCGGTCCCCAGCATCTTTCTGTAAAACCACATTTACGTTGCTTCAAGACTTTCCTTCATCTTTGACGAGATTGTCTAGCATTCGGTGCCATATTAATGTACAGACATCACGTGACAGCGAAAATTGAACGGTACAGAGTTTTGCTTGAGAGAATCCTGCTCGTTGGTTGTGTTTATGCTGAAGTTTATAACCTGAGATGGAAGCAGACCGGAAGTAGCAGGTGAATAAATTCAACGAGAAAGGCACGCACAATGCATGTGTTGTTGTTGTTGTTGTTGTTATTGCTGTTGTTGTTGTTCTTTTTCTTCTTCTTTATCTTCTATTTTTCCCCACTTTTCCAGATTCAGAAATACGCATTAACGAAATAATGGAAATAGAGAAGTAGAAATAAATATGTACGTTGCTGGATTCCATCAAGAGAGCCACTATATATATATATATATTAAACCAAACATGTTTGAGAGAATTCTTCTTACCGAAATACTATATATATATATAAATGACATTTTATTTTTAGCCAATGTTTATAACCAAAATTAACGTGGTTGAACAGGTTGAGATAGATAGATAGATAGATAGATAGATAGAACAGACTGAGATAGATAGATAGATAGATAGATAGATAGATAGATAGATAGATAGATAGATGGAACAAACCGAGATAGATAGATAGATAGAACAGACTGAGATAGATAGATAGATAGATAGATAGATAGATAGATGGAACAAACCGAGATAGATAGATAGATAGATAGATAGATATATAGAAGAGGCTGAGATAAATAGAGATCCATACATACTTAGATGAATGAACAGAATGAGATAGATATATAAAACAGACTAAAAGAGATAAATATATACAGAGGTGGATGGAATAGTCTTAGAGACAAGACTGACTGGGCAGATGGTATTCCCGCAGTAGGTAGCCATTACTTTTTGCGGTAGACTTGTTGCTAAACAAGGCTATAAAACCCAATCTTTTCTGCTGTTTAACCTATAACTGGAGGGAGAAGCGACCGATTAATACCTTTCCAAAGAGTATTTGCGCGTAAGTGAATGCATCGAATTTAACTGGAATTCGAACACGGCTCTCCAATTTCTAGTTCCAAACCAATTTCTACTGGACTAAAACTCACAAATAATAACAATAATAATAATAATTGAAATGGCTAGATGTCTATGCTAACAATATCTTCTTCCTCACTTCTCACTTGTGGAACTCTTTTCTGGTTTCTTGCTTCCTGGCTAAATTCGATCTTTAAAATTGGAAATATAATGTGAATCGTTAACTATTCTCTTCTCAATTTCTGTTCTTTTATTGTTCTCAATATTTATAATGTTTCCTTCTACATTTTCTCACATCTAGTAACCGCTTGTTTCTTAGTGGCTTTATTGATTTCCTGTGGCTGAAATGATTAAAACACACACACACACACACACACACACACACACACACACACACACACACACACACACACATATATGTAATTTGATGTAAATCTAAACTTATTTATAAATAGAACTTTGTCTGTGTATGTGTGTGTGCATGTGTGTGTCTGTGTGTGTCCATTACCTATAGATTCCGAAACGGCTGAACCGATTTTCTTGAAAATTTACACAGTTGTACTATAAGCGTCTGCGAGTGTTCTTAGCTAAGTTTTGTGTCAAGGTACCCCCGATAAATATCGAAAATCGATAATCGAAAAAATCGGGTTATAGAAGGAGTGGTCCGATTTTAATCAAATTTGATACACTCATAGATAAAGACATAAGAAACGATATTCAGAAGTTTCAAGGTTGCAGTTCTTACAATAGTGCAGAAAATCGATAACATATATATATATATATATATATATATATAAGCCAACATCTTTGTGTGTGTGTGTCTGTTTATCTGCCTGTATGTCTGTATTCTTTCAGCCCTTTTATTTTAGTTTTTGCTTCGGCTTTGGCTCAAAGTAGGTATAATTGTAGTTCTTAGTCTCAGCCATGATACCATTTACTCAGAGGACTTATTTAGCCTTCAAATTTCAGTTTACGACGAAAAAAATTATTTGATATTGATACCAGGAAATCAAAATTTGACTTTCATCTATTCATTTTTTCTTTCAGTCTACGGTTTCGCTTTAACTGGAAACAACTATTGCTTCTTAGTCTTTCGTGCCAACGTCCAAGAGTCTGAGCTCCAGGACCATGGATTAGTTTTAAAGCTTTCATTACTCCAGAGCAACGCCGGGTTATACTAGTAAAATATATTTTTAAGGGATGCTATATTCATTGAATAAAGTGCTCAATAGAATGGATAGAGCGTATGTAAATATAAAAGTGGACATTGAAGTAGACACGACTGTGTTTCATGCTGACGAAACGATTGGGTTTAGCATAAAACAGACTGACACCACAGTATGCTGACTTAAACGTCGACTCATATATAAATTATATATATATATATATATATAATGTTCGTCCCTCGACTTAGGAAGGCCACGACTTCTAGGTAGCAGGCATGACATGCGTTTCAATTGGAGTTGCGCATGGTCGTCAGCCTCACTCTCTCTTCCCATTCCGTCTGGGTCCGGTAGCACGACATAAGCGAGACTTGCCGGAGACAGTCAGGGATGAGGTGTATGGCCAACAATGGTTTCACTGTGCCCTGAATGCTCTCCACAACGCTTAGACAGGCATTTTTTTCTTTAATTATCCCACAACAGGTTGCCACTACCTGCTCTGGTAGACTGGTTGCCAGCTAAGGCTATATAAGCCAATTTGTCCTGTTATTTAACCAATAACTGGTGGTAAGGGACGGGTTAATACCTTTCCCAGGGGTATTTGCGCTTAAGTGACTGTAGGGCATTCAACAGGAATTCGAAATCGGCTCCCCGAATTCTCGTTCCGAGTGATCAACTGCACCACAGCGCACATCCATCAAGAATGCTTACAGTACCTAGCATTCCTAAGCGGTCATCCATCTAAGTATGTGCCAGGCTCAACGTTCTTAACTTTGGTGCTTAACTTACGGTCATATCGCGTTGAACACACACACACACACACACACACACACACACACACACACACACACACACACACATATATATATATATATATATATAAACCCAAATCGAAAAATCTAGCCTTGGCGAGTGACGACACCATAATTGTGGCCACACGATATTTCGAAGTTGGCATGAACCTGCTCATTTAAAGTGACAAATTATTTGCATTAAACTTATAAATATTACCTGAAGAAGAACAATATTGTTCTGAAACATGAACATTTTTGTGTCGTGATATAATGCTTTTATAAACCATGGTAATAACAAAATTACAATATATATATATATATATATATATATATATATATATATATGGCAGAGGATTGTCTCTTGCGGTATCGACCACCACAAATGCGTAATGGAGGATGCTGACAAGCTTTGGCGCCACAAGATCTTCCAAGCAATTGCCCTTACAGAACCATTCTACTGATTCAGAATAGAGTTGATGGTATATCTATGTAGTATAAATGTGCCACTCCTTCCAGACAACAATCTCGCTCTTTCGGAACAATCTATCTCCAGCCGGATTTGCCAATCAATATGTACATAAACACTAAATTATTCTTTGATCTGGATACCGTGACGAAACAACTGGACAGTCATGATTGTGCTGTCAGTAACCAATCAGAATTGAGCGGAAGGAGTGGACATTTATACGGTAAGATAAAAAAAACCCTTCGTCAAATATACGAGACGATGAAGAAGAGATTAACAGGAATAAAAAGATGAAAGAATGTTATAGATTCGAAGCTGATAATGGCTGAAGCGCTTGAATCGGTCTATCAATATATCTATCTACGACGGGGGTGTTGAAAAGTTGCGCATCAGAATCTCTTCCCAAAACCTGAGTAAATGACTAAACATTAGATTTTTGGATCGCAAAGGCTTCTTCGTAAGGCTAGGAATTTTATCTATCTATCTATCTATCTATCTATCTATCTATCTATCTATCTATCTATCTATCTATCTCCGGTTGTTCATTATCTATCTATCTAGCTATCCATCGAATTCCGTTCATGATCTATCTATCTATCTATCTTTATTTCTTTCTGTCTCAATTTTTTCTGCATTTCTGACAATCTTTCTGTGCGCACAGGCACATTCACACATGCAAGCACACACACACACACACACACACACATACACACACACACATACATACATATATATATATATAATTATTATTAATATTATAATAACATAACGCAACTCAATACCTATAAAGTTTTGGAGTTTAATACACCATCATTGGGCAGTGAAACATGGTTACCCTGATTGAGCACTCTGGAAGAATGGTAGACTTTGAAAAACAGTAGCTACTCTGGCATGCACGCATCGCTCATTCACCAATGAATTAGAGCACTCTGGCTATTGGGCGTGTATAATGATAATATACATGTAAAAGGTTTGCCTTCTTCTACCGAACACCCATAGCCCAGAGGTAGAATCGCCGACTGATGCCACTTCGGTCGGGTTTCAAACCTGGGTTAAAAGCAATCGGAGTCTATCCGTACTGATGAGCTGTGATACAGCGAAACAGATCTGTCTGCGGATGACTATATATATATATATATATATATATATATATATATATATATATACATCTACTGAGTGGTAGTATGCTATAATAATTAAAGTAATTTTATTTATCTCACACGTGTCAAAATACAGCAAAAAGCATTTGAAAATGTAATTGGGATCTTTAAGGTAGTCTTTTATGTAGTGCAACTTTACTGGTTTCACCGTCTAAGATTCACGCATGCACGCCCACTTTCAGACATATAACTAATATATATATATATATATATATATATATATATATATATATATATATATTGTATTAGTTATTACAATGGTTTATAAAAGCATAGTATCACTACACAAAAATGTTCATGTTTCGGTGTATCCGTGCTCCTCATCTGGTGATAAGTAGAAATGAAAAATAAATGGTGAAAACGATTTGTTCTTGATAATGTGATATGTAAGTGGTGCATGGGATGAAAAGTTAGTAGTTTTAAGCTAGTCAGTCTTGTGTTAGGAGAGGGGGGCGGAGTAAGAGTAGTTTTGGACAGGTCAATTTTCAGTTTTGTCTAGGTAATTCTTATATTGGTATGTAAGGTTTTTAAGAAAGGGTAGGCACTTTTTATTTTTTATTTTACTACTATCTATCTAGGTCTACTTTGTATCGAGCACTATTTAAAAAAGTAAATGCCTGAACAGTGAGTTAAAATCCGCATGTTCTATAACTTTCTTACAATATATATATATATAATTACTTGATACCACAAAACAACAATATAGATTTGAATAAATATAATTTTATGTTCATTGTTTTTATAATATTCGAATCTAGGCTTCTTCACAGACACAATCAAAGCAGCAGTTATTAATTTTGGAAGCTTTATGCCTGAAATAATTTTTTAAGATCATTACATTTATTTGGAGATATGTGAGCTTCATTTTTTTTTCTCTTTTATGCTCTACTGGATCATATACCCATTTTTTTATTTACACATTTATTTTAATCTTAAATTGATTTATTTTCTTGATTTTACGTACTTATAATAATCGTAATTTTAAACGTGTTCCAGCATTATCTGTTGACATTTTTGCTATTCAGTCTAATATAATTATAATTGTGCCAACGATCGTGTCTCTGAAGAAGTGTTGGCCGAAAGTCAACCTTGGTCCGAATATTATGAAAAAAAAAAAATGAATATAAAAGTATGTATATATATATATATATATATATATATATATATATATATATATATATATAAATATGTATGTGTGTGTGTGGGGGGGGTATTATATGAAAAAATATAGTGTTAAGGTATGGTATATTTATGGAGAAAAGTTCTCAATATCAGTGCCGACGGTCTGTTTCATGCATGAAAGCAATCTTCTGGTCATACGTAGTTTTAAGTAGCTCGAGTATTTCTATGTTCTGGTGAAGATGCAATGATGGATAGCAGTCATTATTATTTAGTGTATTTTGTATATATTCTATAATTATTTACTGTTGATTATTATTATTGTATTTACTTATTTGTGCATAACACGCAGTTTGTTTAATTTGTTCATTTATTTTTTTATTTAATGAGCACTGTATTTTTCTTTTAGAGGTTGTTTAATTATAAAGATATAAAACATTAAATGCGTTGTATATATTGAATGTATTTACATTTTTCATGGTTAATGTTTTACAAAGTATTTGTTTTTAGTTTTCGATTTTCTAGTAATGCAGTAAAAATCGTTTCGCATTTGCAATTCTCATCGTTTAGTTAGCAATTTGTGTTGGTTTCGTTAGGTGACTACCTTTTTCGATAGGGGAAAATCTCCTTTCGAAAAAGGTTTACAGTTTTTGGATTCGTTGTTTTAAGCTGGATGTGCGTTGTGGTCCAGGAGATATCGGCTCGGAACGAAAAATCGGGGAGCCGAGTTCAAATTCGAATTCCAGCTGAATTCATTGCATTCATTTACGCGCAAATACCCTTGGGAAAGGTATTAATCAGTCTCTTCCTTCCAGTTATGGCTTAAATAACAGGACAGATTGGGTTCTATAGCCTTGGTCGGCAACCAGTCTACCGCAGAAAGCAATGGCAACCTACTACGGGATAATCTTCTGCCTAGTCAGTCATGTCTCGAAAGAGACATGATCGCCGAAGCGTGTTTCTCGTATGGCACTTAACTGACTGTTGTAAGCTGGCATTGTTTTCCTTATTTTCTTGTTGTATTTGATGTATAATGCTTTGTAGTTCCCATATATATTTATAAAGAGTTATGTTGTTTTCGCATTTACTGTTATTAAAGGATGTGTTGTGTTCACAATTTCTTTGTTTCTAAGGTTACTTATATGTATATTTCTTTCTCGTTATTCCCCCCCCCCTTTTTTTGACAGTGGTTTGATGTTTTATATTATTTTTACAGTGGGGTTTACCCCTGTACAAGAATTTAGGGGGACTCGAGGTATAGGGTTACAAAGTAAGAGGTATAGCTTCTTCAGATATGTGAGCAAAATAACGGTTAATCCTAGGCTTGAATAGGTTAAGAATGTAGTAATCGGGGAAGAAGCCTCTTGGAAGTCGGTTCCACATGCTAGTGGTTCGTAGGAAAAAGTTTTTTGAGTTGAACTTACATAGTAGGATATGAAAAAATTGATGGTAGTTCGCTACAGTGTGCGTGGCATGGCGGGTTAGACGTTTGAAGGTTAAGACTGGTCGAACTAAGTAGTGTAGTTTATCTTAAGCTCCACCATGGTAACAACAGTAAGAGGCTTTCCCATATATGGCAGCAGTATTTCATTTTTGCAGCCGGTTAGATTTTAAGCGGACATTCATGCTTTGCTCTGCAGTTGGAGGTGGCTTTCGTTTGGGTGGTTATTTTTATGTCCTTCAACTGTACAAATTTGCAACTGTAGCTGATATTTAATGTATTTCTATTGAATATTTCATGGATATCTCATTGTATGTACATATGTGGATATGTGCGCATGTGTGTGTGTGGATATACATACGTATCCATGGAATTGGTAGTGGGCGTTTAATGACTTGGTGATAAACATCTTCACGCTTGGTCTGGATACCCCCAACTGAGCTGATACCAATGTCTCTGTCCTTAATCTTTTTACTTTGTTTTCTCTTCAGTTAAAAGAAATGCTTATTCCGGTAAAAAAATGTTGTACACAATGGAATGGATGTTGGGTGGTCCCACGAAATGAGCTAATTTAGCTAATTTTAAATGAATTATAATTTACAACCAATTTAAATGAAGCGTTGTGTTTTCCTTTATAAATATCATATTGCTCTGGATAACCCCCATTGAGCTCTCTAAATAATATAATACTTAATATTAAGTTGATCTTGTGGGATTATACCCGCTGTTTATGGACTGGACACACACACACATATATATATATTAACGAAACTGAGTTATAAACAGCCAACAATTTGAAATGAATTGTTTGCACATTATTTTTGATCGATACTCGTATTTAAATAGATATTCTGTTTTTAATTAAACAGTATTATATAATTATAGCTACTGGCCTGATTATTGATGATAATTTTTTATTATAAGAATGTGTGTCATTCGGCAAGATTCGAACCTGCGACCCCTATCTAGATAGGGAAAGCTACCATTTGATCTGGCAACGTCTTAGACCGCTCGACCACGAATGACCTCCAGTCTAAACGAGGTTTTAATCAAGCCTATATAACACAATTTTCATGACATACATTTTCGTAATAAAAAAATAAAAGAGCAGATATGGTTGTTGCGATGAATCGAAAATTGTGTTATATAGACTCGATTAAAACCTCGTTTACAATGGAGGTCATTCGTGGTCGAGCGGTCTAAGACGTTGTCAGATCAAATGGTAGCTTTCCCTATGTAGATAGGAGTCGCAGGTTCGAATCCTGTCGAATGACACATTTTCATAAGAAAAAAAGTTTATCGTAAATAATCAGGCCAAGAGATATAAATATATAATAATTCTTAATTAAAAACAGAAAATCTACTTAAATACGAGTATCAATCAAAAATAATGTTCAAACAATTCATTTCATATATATATATCTATATATATATATAAGAAAGACGCGTTTTGCTGACGTGACATGTGTTAGCTTCTTGATCGAGATGTAATACAAATATGTCTCATGGAATTTCGTCAGGATCTTGAGAATAAGAAGTTACCACACTTTTGTTTCGAACACTAATATACTAAGAATGTCTTAAGATATCGGACACTATTATATTAAGCATGCTCTAATGCATTGGACATTATTATACTAAGAATGTTCTAATATATCGAACAGTATTATATTAAGCATGTCGTTATATATCGGACACTATTATATTTAGCATGTCATAATATATGGAAAACTCTTATATTCAACATGTCCTCATATATTGGACACTATTATATTAAGCATTTCCTAATATATCGGGCATTATTATATTAAACATGTCCTTATATATAGGACACTATTATATTAAGTATATCGGTCAGTATTATATTAAACATTATTATTATACGAAGCATGTCCTAACATATTCGACGATATTATATTAAGCATGTTTTAATATATCCAACACGATTATAGTAAACATGTCCTTATATATAGGACAGTATTATATTAATTATATCGGACACTGATCTGCGAAACATTATTATTATATGAATCATGTTCTAACATATTGAACAATATTATATTAAGCATGTCTTAATATATCTAACAATATTACAGTAAGCATATCCTAATATATCCGACACCATTATATTAAGCATGTCAGAACATATCTATTCAAGGAAATAAGTAATAGACTTTCAATTTTTCATGATGGCTTCCCGTTGCCAAATCAGTAAAGAAACGCTTTGCATATAAAAGTGTTTTTTCTGATGGTAAAAGAGAATATAATTTTCATTCATGATCTGTTGTTTAATATTAGATTAATTTGACCGTTAAGACAATTTAAAAAATGTAGGGATATCAACTCAAATCCGCGCACTCACTAAAACAGCGTTTATACTACTACTAGTAATAATAATCATATATTTATATATATTAAGTAATTCATCTAACTTTTTATTCGACCTCAACAGATTGCAGAAAGCACTGGACGGCCGTTTCATCCTATATTTGGGAATGCTTCAGCAGAGCGCATCCACTACCAGGAATCGAACCCAGACAGTTTTGGTTATTAAGCTGATGTTATACCAACTGTAACACGGGCCCTGGTGACAAAAAGGTGACGAATTAAACTCGATGAAACGCCGCCGGTTCACAAATTCCGTGGTGGAGCTCATCCAAGCCCCTTCACCCGTAGAACAGTACCTCCCAGAGCCACGACTTCTCCAACACAAGCCGCTAAATCCATAGCATGTTAAGCCGGTTGAAGCACAGAGATATGACAGAAGTGGTAGGGGGATTTGAACAATTATTAAGTAATTTATTCGTCACCTTGGCGTCACCAGAGCCCGTGGTACAGCTGGTATAACATCAACTTAATAACCAAAACTGTCTGGGGTTCGATTCCTGGTAGTGGATGCGCACTGCTGAAGATTCCCAAATATAGGACGAAACGGCCGTCCAGTGGTTTTTGCATTCTGTTGAGGTCGAATAAAAAGCTCGATGGATTAATAATTGTTCAAATCCTTCTACTACTTCTGTCATATATATATATATATATATATATATATATATATATATATATATGACATTGTATGTTAGGGTACACGTTTTAGATGGTTACAAAGAAAGTGTAATATATTTCGATTTTAAAATAGTTTGTGGGTATCTCAGAAGATCATTATTTTATGTTGTTCAATCCAAGAAAGAGGGATCTTCTTAGAAGGCACAAATAAAAAAAAAAGGGAAAATTAAGAGAAAAAAATGAAAAGAAAGAAAAACAGAAGAAATAAGAAAAAGAAAAAAACTGTAAACAAAACAAAAATAAAAAGTACAGAAATAGAAGAAAAAGAAGAGTTGAAAGGAGGAAGACAAAAAAGGAACAGATAAAAGAAAATGAAAGAAAAGACAAAGCAGCAAAGAAAAAAAGAAAGATAAGAAAAAGAAGATAAAGAAAAGAAATAGAGAAAAAAGAAAGGAGAAAAATAAATGAGAAATGAGTTCAAAAAACTGAAAAGAAGAACAACAAAAAATATAAACGAGAAGAAAGGAAAATTTTGAAAAAGTAAAGAAATGGAGAAGAAAAAGAAGAAGGCAAAGAAGAAAGCAGGCAGGCGAATTAATAATGAGAAAGAAATCAAATTTGAAAGAAGCAGAAGAAGAAAATAAGAAAAGAGAGAAAAGGAGGAAAAAGAAAAAAAAAGAAATAATAGAAATAGAGAGTAGACGGAGAAAAACAGATTAAAAATGAAGTTCAAGAAGTGAAAGCCATAAAAGAAGGAAAAAATAAAAAAAACATAGACGACAAGAAATGAAAACGAAGGAAAAGAAAATCGGATGAGGAAGAAAAGGGGAAAAAAAGAAGGCAAATGGATCAATAAGAAAAAAAAAAAGAAAGAAAAATCAAAAACTAGAAAAAGAATGAAAAATAATCTAGAAAAGTAATAAATGTTTTTTGTTATTTATTTTCCTTCAACTCTTCGCATCTTATTGGAAAAGGCAATGGAACCATTTTTTATAAAGATTTGTTATAGCAAGACCAAACACACGACATATTTCTTCATATTGATTGCAACGGACAACAAACGTCCGGGATTTCCATAAAAAAATAAAAAATATACAAAAATAGCCACTGCATCAAGATGAAGCTCCCTATATAAAGACTATCTTAGTCTGGCATAAGGCCACAATTTAAAGGCACCAGTCGTAGTTCAACCTCATTATAGAAGACATGTTCTGTAATACTATACTAACTACTGCACCACAGTAAGATAGCCGAGTGTACGGTTACAAAACAAAGAATAATTACTCGAGTGTTTATGAAACAAATCAATTCTAGTGAATGCACTTAGTAATCTAGTGTGGAAATCAATCTGATTGAAAATGAACGCAAACCCAACACCAGACCATCATGAACGTAATCGTTGTCATGACCGGGTGTGGTCGTAGGGCCGCTGCGCTATTGGGAACCTGATCAATTCCTTTCAAATATCTGGATTGAGATCCGGAGAGAAATTAAGTCATGCGTAACGTGACTTGGGAACGTAGACCTGGCGGAATCAATCCCTCCCCGAATTAAACCACAGCCGAAGTTCTAACCTAGTAAACGTGAGTAAAACTGATTCAAAAAAGAAGAAGAAGAAAAAAAGCAGGTAAAGGGATAACTCTAAAAAAATAAAAAGGCGAAGAGTAAAGTAAATTAATTCGAATCTATGAAAAATAACTTATTTATGATATTACTGTGCGTTGTGCTGCAGTGGATATCGGCTCGGAATGAGAAATCGGGGAGCCGACTTCAAATTCCAGTTGAATTCATTGCATTCACTTACGCGCAAATACTCTTGGGAAAGGTATTAATTCGTCTCTTCCTTCCAGTTATGGTTTAAATAACAAGACAGATTGGGTTCTATAGCCTTAGCAGGCAACCAGTCTACCGCCGAAAGCAATAGCAGCCTACTGCGGGATAATCTTCTGCCCAGTCAGTCATGTCTCTTTCGAGACATGATCGCCCAAGCGTGTATCACGTATGGCACTTAACTGACTAAATTTAACATTCAAATAAAATAAATGTTAAGACTAGAAATACTCATCATACAAATTTGGAAAATCTGATACACCGGGAACAGATAGAGGGGGAAAAAAAGACGCGGGAAAGCAGCGTGTGACATACTTGAAGAGCTTAGATAGCTGAAGCTTTGATTCGGCCTTGTGTCATATTTAACCGAACTCCATACAGCTTGCAAGTTTTATCCAGAATTATCATCATCAAAATTATCAGAACGTTTTTATCATCAGAAGATTGGTTGGTAGCAGGTTGGAATGTATGAATAAATGTGTAAGAATAAAATACACCTTTTCATGTTAAAATTGAAATTTATCACAAGAATTCGTAGAAATTAATGTTCAATTAGAAAGTTTAGGGTATCAAGAGTTGTAGAAAATATTCATAGTAGCAATGTAGGTATTTAAAATGTCCGCAGAAGTTTAAAGTTCATGGTTGTGTAGTAGTAGAATGTAAAGTCTTTGTTCCTTCCTCTTTTTGGTAGGTTGTGACAGGTTGCGCGCGCGCGCGCGCGCGTGTGTGTGTGTGTGTGTCTGTGTGTGAGAGAGAGAGAGATTGAAACAAATAAAGAAGTTGTACTTAACGCGTCCATTTGTTCTCTCTGGCGGCGTGGAGTGAGAAAGAACAAAAGAAAATTGGAAAAAGAGGTCGAATGAAACTGACGTGCCCTGCGTCCGGGTCGGCTTCCTGAATTTTCTTTCGTTACATTGCCACGAGGTCCTCAGCTAACCGCTCCCATGTCGGATTGCCTTTGACAGGTTAGCGACGTGGTTTAAATAGTGAAACTTCTCATGATGCCGGCTCCAGCGAGTCTTTTCGCGTCTAGGTGTGAAAATACGTTTTTAATCAAATCTGGATTCAGGATTTTACTTTTCGCACTGACTTGTGAATAGCAATTTGAATCCACTTTTGCGGGTGGGAAATTTTACTTTGGGTTTTCCGCAAATGCTTTTACTTGTGGTCTGGGTTTTCCCAAAATGTTTTTAGTTCTTAATTTCTTAGCCCACTACACTACAAGTGACAAAAAGATGTAGAGGGCCATGATTGCCTTTTATGTACCGTGTCCCTGAATGGACACGGCACATAAATGAAGAATCATAAAAGAAGAATGATTATCTGTATGAAAGTTTTATGAGAGTTGATTTTACTTTTTACAAAAAAAGATTCTTTAAAAAAAGAAAAAAATACATACGACATCGATAATCTGTTGCAGAGTGATGCCGAACCGCACAACGATTGGAACGGAATGGTTATCCACAGGTCTCTCAAGAGGATTATACGAAGCAAAGAGTGCGTCCAGCAAACGTCTTTCGTCTTGGCTTTGGTGACTTCCTGAAATGAAGAATTAAAGTTAAATATTGCTAATGCGCAGATATATATATATATATATATATATATATATATATATATACGTGTGTGTGTGTGTGTGTGTGTGTGTGTGTGTGTGTGTGTGTGTGTGTGTGTGTGTGTTTTGAACGTTGCAATTATTTTCTTCGTTTCTTATTCATTTGTAAATATATATTATTTTAAATCCTAAAAGGATGAGCAAATAGGTAAATCCCAAAAAACCCGATCCTATTAATATTAATTTTATTATGGATATGTTTTTGGGGCTTCATTCCGTTATAGAAATCTTGTAACACATTTGAATAAATAAAGTGTTTGTTTTCCATCGTTGCTGATGAAGCGAGAATACCGTCACTGATGTGCAGGGGGCTACATAAGATAGTTAAAGTTTTAGACAAGAGGAGAGTGAAAAGAAAGACAAACCAGCTACAGGGGACAGAGAAAGGGTAAGAGAAGTATGTGAACACAGGAGTGAAGACAGTTGTGAAGGTGAAGAGAAAGGAAAAGAACAAGATACACAGGTTGATGTAGAAAGAACTGGAGTCAAATGGACACGACATGGGAATTGATATTGCATTTAAATTTCTGGAGGTTGTAGCCGTCAGGAAATCAAGTATATGGAAGGGAATTCCACAGTCGGGAAGTGCGAGAAAAGAAGCTGAGGACTAGAAGTGTCGCCTGCATTTGTTTGATTCAACTTGTAAATGGGTGGGACCTCACACACACACACACACACACACACACACACACACACACACACACACACACACACACATATATATATATATATATATTATCCTACTTTTAACGCACAGATCAGGTGCTTATGATATGATAAGCACCCGAGGGTTGCTGAAATGCAGGAAACTCAGAGTCGTGTGTAAAAAGCAAGATAATATGCATGTTTATTAATATATATATTTGCTCTATTATACAGCATTGAGAACTGTTCCATTCTCACCTAATTTATATTTATATATTGATGTACATATACGCATACACAAATATATATAGTTATTTGTCAACTTACCTATATATATATATATATATATATATGTAATACGGAAAATCCATAAGATTTACGAAATGGTTTTAACGACCGACATATTGAAATTATTTGTGTGAACATTATTTTTTAATCGATACTCGTATTTGAGTAGATATTCTGTTTTTAATCAAACAGTATATTTATATATTTATTTCTACCGGCCTGATTATTTACGATAATTTTTTTATGAAAAATAACCCTTAATCTATGTTGATAGGGGTCACAGGTTCGTATCCTGCCGAATGACGCACATTTTCGTACCAAAATGTATCGTAAATAAACAAGCCGGTAGAAATAAATATATAAATATACTGTTTGATTAAAAACAGAATATCTACTCAAATACGAGTATCGATTAAAAAATAATGCTCAAACAAAAATTTCATATATATATATTTTTTTTTCTTCTTTAAACATTATTGTTAATGAATACGCGTATTTGAGTAGATATTCTGTTTTTTTTTGATAACTAAACAATATACTTTTTACGTGTCAGTGAGTCAGTCAGTTAGGTGCCATACATGATACAAGCTCGGGCGAGCATGTCGTCAAAGAGACATGACTGACAGGGAAGAAGATTTTCTCGCAGTAGGTTGCCTTTACTTTCTGTGGTAGACTGGTTCTCATCAAAGGCAATAGAACCTAATCTGCTCTACTTTTTAACTTATAGCTGGAGGGAAGAGATGGATTAATATCTTTACAAAGGTTATTTGCGCGAAAGTGAATGCAGCTAATTCAATTGGAATTGAATTCAGCTCTCTATCTTTATTTATATGTACTGGCCTGAATAATCAAGATATCTTGTTAAGAAATACCAGCATCCATTAAAAATAATGATTAAACAAATAAATTAAATATATGTCTGAGTTAATCCATTTCGTTACGGATCTCGTAAAAAATTTCGTATATATATATATATATATACACGAAATCCCTTATCACTAAACCTCCACGCCCACACCACATACACAAGTAACTAAATATAAGAATAGAAATTAAAAATTAAAAATATAATAGAAAAACGGTTTCCAAACTGTGATCTACTTAATAATTAAAAATTAAAAATTTAATAGAAAAAAATATTTCCTAAATCCAAAGTTAAGATTCAATATACAAATTTACATTAATTATAAAGACTCTGCTTAAATAAAAATATCCGGCTCCTCCCCCTACAGTCTCTTCTAAGAAATCCAAAGGATATAGTCTAGTCATAGGATAATAAAAACTTACAAGGTTAAAACTGCCTAGAAATCAAAGACTCTCATTAATCAATCACTTTAACAACACCCTCTCCAAAGTTCCAACGGTCAGAGACTTATTCTCCTATCACTAACCCCCACCAACACCTCTAACAAAAACTGACCAAATATAAGAAAAGAGGCTTTCCATTACTTTACATACCACCTGATGAGACCTTGAAGTTTCAATGTCGAAACAAATGTACCTTTGTCGTGGATATATATAGAAAAATTATGTACATGTTCTAAAATATAATTTATAATAAATATTCACAGCTCTATATATTATATATCGAGCACTGTTTTAAATTAATGTTTTGGACGTTGTAAGAATTCTTTCTTCGTTCTGTATTCACTCGTATATATATATATATACTACGGCCATAAATTGTAATTTCATGCTATTTTGTTGTATTTATTTCAAAGGGAATAAGTGTAAATGAAAATAATGGTTCTTTTGTTAATATTGCACAATGACATGTGCATCAAATTAATTTATAAATATTCAATAATTAGCTATATTGCAGTTTCATCAAAGAAAGAATGAAGAAAATTTAGGGTGATTCGGACGAGTTCATTTTTGCTCCCTTTCCTTGTAAAATTTTGCAAAGTAATAATAATGAAAGAACCATTCTATTTTCTATTTTCATAAATATTGTATGAAATACACCATTTCTGTTAAAAAAACTGGGATGGTCTAATAATTATAGTTGGTAGTGTTCCTATTTATAATACCAATTATATTGTCACTTTCTTACCGGCGCAATGTGGCTTCCCTGTGTCTTATCTACAAATACTTTCACGGCTTCTGCTCCGATGAACTTAGTTCTCTGGTACTCCCTATGTACGAATTTACTCGAGCCACAAGATTAGCAACCAGGTGTTACCCTTTTACAGTGAAACAAGTAAAATGTAAACGCCAATTCTACTCCATCAGCTTTTTTTCTCGCACTTCCTGCCTGTGGAATTCCCTTCCGTTTACTTGCTTCCCCAACAGCTACAATCTCCAAGAATTTAAATGTAGAGTCAATATTCATCTCCTATCTCACTGACTTTCTTCCACTCTCTCATGTTCCTTTCTCCGTCCACACCACTCTCATTAGTATTCACATCCTTCTCTTACCCACTTTCTGACACCTCAGTCACTCTTTCTCATAACTTTTCTCTTATATATGCCTCTGTGCACCAGTGGCAGTAAACTGCCTCGCTTGGGGCGATATGATAAGATATATATATATATATAATAAATTATGTTTTAGAACATGTACAATTTTTTTTATATATCCACTACAAATCGTACAATGTCTCATCAGGTGGTGTGGACAGGAATGGATAGCCTCTTTTCTTATATTTGGTGAGTTGTGTGTGGGATGTTGGTGGGGGTTAGTGATAAAGGAATAAGTCTTGTCAATTGTCCGTTTGAATTTTGAAGAAAGTTGTGTGGGTAGTGAATATTTTGAAGAAAGTGGTGTGGGTCGTAAATATTTAAAGAAAGTGGTGAAACTATATATATATATATAGTCTCCTTTCGATCTTCGGCAAAGTTTTCGAAGCCATTATCAACGCTGAGGTGATTCAGCATCTCACGGCCTACAGGCTTCTCTCTGACAAACAGTACGGGTTTTGCTTCACCAGGTCTACTGCTGATATGCTAACGACCATTACCGAGTACATATACCGGGCTCTTGACAAGAATGGCGAAGCCCGAACCGTTGCTTTGGATATCTCCAAAGCGTTCGACAGGGTCTGGCACGCTGGCCTCTTATGCAAACAGCGGAGCTACGGTATAACTGGACTGCCGAGCTTGAAAAGGACCTCCAATCCGTAGTGGCCTGTGGTAGGAAATGGCTAGTAAATTTCAATGCTTCTAAAACGAAGCTGTTATCAACTAACCGCCATAGACAATCGCATCTACCTCCCATTAGCATGGAACAGGCTTGCCTCCCAGAGAGTAAAACACTACGCCTCCTTGGCCTTACACTTTCGGCGGACCTCAAATGGAATGACTATATTGAATCCATTGCCAAATCTGCCGCTATGAAAGTCGGCTCTCTGTGCAGGACTCGGAAGTTTTTCCCGCCTGAATCTATTCTGCACATATAGAAATCTACCATTCGCCCATGTATTGAATACTGCTGTCATATCTGGTCAGGTGCCCCAGCTACTCTCTTTGGGCTTCTTGACAAAATACAAAGGAGAATCTGTAACGTGGTTGATACTGACTTGGCAGACCGGCTGCAACCACTCTCTCACCGGCGTGATGTGGCTTCCCTGTGCCTTTTCTACAAGTACTTTCATGGCTTCTGCTCCGATGAACTTAGATCATTGGTGCCGCCTAAGCACGAATTTGCACGAGATACTAGATTAGCAACTAGGTTCCGCCCTTTTACAGTTAAACAGATAAGATGCAACCGTAATTTCTACTCCAACAGCTTCTTTTCTCACGCTTCCCGCCTGTGGAATTCCCTTCCACAAGTCTGCTTTCCCGAAAACTACAATCTCCAGGTGTTTAAATGTAGGGTCAATAGACACCTCCTATCACACTAACTTTCAATTATTCTCAGAACATTCTCATCTACCCAACCCTCATTCTCGGTATCCTTACCCGCCTATCACTGACCCTCTGACATTTCCTATATTTAACCATCCTTCCTCCACTCTGTGTAGTCCCCTGCACAGTAGTGGCAGTGGAATGCCTTGCTCGGGGTGAAACGCTTATAATATATATATATATATATATATATATATATATATATATATATATATATACAGACGGAGACTCTCTCTCTCTCTCTCTTTATATATATATATATATATATATATATATATATATATATACAGACGTAGATCTAATAAACTACATCCACAACATAATCGTTGGGGTAATGAAATTATAATAGCCGCATCCACATGTAAAAAAGCATAAAATAATAGAAGTGTGATTAATAAAAAAAAACAGTCAGTAACATCTATGAACACGGCTACAATGTACTGTCGGTGTTTGAAAATGAAAGCATTCCGATAACTCTAGATACATACATAAAATAATTTATACATTCACTGAAAAGTAAAAATAATAATTTAGTCTTGATAATGGCTAAAGAATAATCGAAAGCGTGCAGATATACAGAACATTTGGTAATTTCAAGATAATTTATGAACATAAGAAAAATTAAATAAAATACTTAACCACAGTAAATTGTCAGTTGTTTTTAATGATACTTGTATAAGAGAAGTATTGCTGCCTAAACACACAATTATATATATATATATATATATATATATATATATATATATATTGTGTACTTGGGCAACAAAGGTTTTACAAAAATCAAATGCACAATAACTACAGACAGAATGAATCTTCACTTTGCAATATCATCCGAGATTATGTAACACCGACCAATTCAAAGAAGAAAATTAAATTATCTATTATAAAACATTCAAAAGTGCCAGCCACATCACCAATAATAATAATTCGCATTCAAAATGTAAACTGCAGAGAACCAGTGTCGTTTCCGAATTTACATGTCCTTTGAAGAACTGTGTCCTTTAGCGATTCAAATCCGTAAAAATTACATTGACCACACCACCATAAAATTGACAAGAAGATTCACATTGCATCTTTCCTACAACAGTTCCATCCGATCTCATTTAAACACACACGAACAACTTCCAGGACCTATCCTTGATATACTTGTTGACAATACATACATAATAACATCATCCACATGCAAAAGAAGATTAAAAACTATGGAGGCATTAGTAATAAAAAAGAATAGTTAAGCAACGTTGAGTCTGGTCAGTACTTAGATGGGTGACCACTTGGGAATACCAGGCGCTGTAAGCGTTCAGTGACGGATGATGTTAACACTGATATAATCTATGCGCACATTAATTATATCATATACACTTCAATTTACAATGAGAGAAAAAGAAAGAAAAGGAAACAAAGGAACAAGTTAGAGGGGATGTCGAAAAAAGAACAAGAGAAAATTTGGAATCAAGAAAATAGAAATTGTACTTAAACTTTTTGAGGTTGTAGCTATCATGAAAGCAAGTATATGGAAGGGAGTTCCACAGGTGGGAAGTGCAAAAGAAGAAGCTGCTAGATAAAAACTAAGTCCCAGTACACATGGACAATAGTCCGTTTTCTAATAATGTCAAAAATGGTAATTCCTCATCTCAGAAGTTCAAACACAAGTTTATCGATGTTTCTCTTCGTGAGATAAGGTGGAACCTATTTTCCTAACTTCTGAATTACCCTAAAGCATTTGTCAATTAGGTGTCAAAATTGACTGATTGCAGAACTCAGAAATACTCGAGGAAACTTCAAAAGCATTTCTATGATTTCTCTAATATTTGAAAACTTTCTTTGGATCTTTTGCACTAACGTAGTAATATTAATTTTAATATAATAATTTATAGTACGTGGGAAACCTAAAACTTTCTCAGTCGGACCAAGAAAGATATTCCCACTCCATCAAATGAAAGTTTTTTTTACTTAGAATTTGGAAAGTTTGGTCGAGTCGAGGACTTATACGCATAACATGATTTTTATTACCGTTATTAACCCCAAAATATTTCACGGATGTATTTTTATTTCTAAAAGATCGCAGACGATCATGACTCTCCACAATATCCTGTCCTTAGCAATGTTTGCGTTTTTACTTCGCTATAACTTCCTTTTCAGTCGTACATTGACCCAAACTTGTTACGTGTGTGATTCAATATTTCCATTTGTCCTTCTTGCCTTTAACATGTCTTGTGAGTGTCGAATTTTCCAAACTGATTTTCCTAATTATGCGTCCTAGAAGTTTCAACGGTCACTTTCTGATTCCAAGTCTTTTTTGTTGTGATTTTCCTTCAAATTTTTTCGTTGCTAATATAATTTGTCTATAGTATTCTCAGCATCCTTCTGTAGAAAATGTTTCTATTGCCTCATGTCTCCTGTTCACCTGTGATTAGTTTGTTGAGCGGCATATCAACTCCTTAATCCCAAAAAATAATTTTCTAGGGGCATTTAGTCATTTTCTTTACAAAAATGTGTTGCTGATACTTTTTATTTACTTTATATTTTTTAAAAAATAATTTGCTGGTAACTTTTTAGTATGAAAATTTATTTCTGATGTTTTTACTATAAAAATGTATTTTTTATAGTTTCATATTGTTTTGACAGAGGTTTGGGGGGACAGTATTTACCCATAGCTGGGACCCTAACAGGTGCTACCAACCCGGATCAGAGTGGACCCGGGAACAACAGCAATTAAGGGTTGATTCCATACTCCTCAAAATCTCCAAATCAGAGACTTTTCTGCCTATACAATCATCTGTGTATTTATCTAAGTCCACCCAACAGAGGCAGAATTTGACAAAAAATTGGGTTTAACGTGGGGTTTCCGAGTGCTTATATTCGGGCAAAAATTTGCCAGATCTTACATAAGCGGGATCAGGTTTGTCTATTTTTCACAGCCGATTCTTTGGTTGGAGACAACCCCGATTGAATCCCTCATACTCACGGATAATCTTTCGCGCATTATAATTGAAACATGTAAGAAATCAGTTGTAACTTTGAGAGATGATTTTATTATTCATTTCTCGATGTTCCCAGTTACTTTCAATCTCTTTCCAAGATCATTTTCAGGGGTGTGAGTTGTGGTAAATGGTTATCTGTGAGTCTGCACGGATTTTATAAAAAATAAGCAGACACAATGTTTGCAATTTATTTAATCTGACACACACACACACAAACACACACACACACACACACACACACACATATATATATATATATATATATATATATAAACGTTTCCTATTCCAATTCATATCTTGACATTTTGAGAAATTTGCTAACAAATTCTTGAAAAGCAAAGATAACTAAAAAAAAAAAACCAAAAAAAAAACCAAACAAATTGAAAATAGTCGCAAGGAAAAACGAACAAAGTCCAAGAATGATAGAAGTGCTCATAGTTTCGGAAAAAAACAATATATTTAAAAAAATGTAGTTGAAAATAATAGACATCACGCACATTCTCATTCTCACTCTAAGTTTGCCTCTCTCTCTCTCTTTCATACACACATACATTCATTGTGTGTGTGTGTGTGTGTGTGTGTGTGTCTGTGTGTGTGTGTGTGTGTGTGTGTGTGTGTGTGTGTGTGTGTGTATGTGTGCGTAAAAATAAATAAAAGATGAAAAAGAAAAGTTTTCTATAATAACGCGTTTCGTTCCTTGAGAAACTTTATGAAGAAAAATATTATTATCGAAGTTATGATATGTTAAAGACAGATAGAAAATAACGATCGAAGTTATGATATGTTAAAGACAGATGGAAAATAACGATCGAAGTTATGATATGTTAAAGACAGATGGAAAATAACGATCGAAGTTATGATATGTTAATGACATGGAAAATAACGATCGAAGTTATGATATGTTAAAGACAGATGGAAAAGAACGATCGAAGTTATGATATGTTAAAGACAGATAGAAAATAACGATCGAAGTTATGATATGTTAAAGACAGATGGAAAATAACGATCGAAGTTATGATATGTTAAAGACAGATGGAAAATAACGATCGAAAGTCGATTAATAAAATTACCCGCCACAAAATATCCTTCGTCTTTAATAAAATTTGCCTTAAAGAATATTATCTGCCTAAATACACACACATGTAGAATTAACTTTATTTTTGGATTTAATAAATGTTTTCTTTTTAATCATTAAAGCAAAAAATAAGCAAATGAAGATCGTTCAAATAAAAAGAAACAAAAATGAATGTACAAGCGTTCCTCTCTTCTAATGAGATATTGCACTGTTATGATTCCATGAAGCATGTTTTGCTAGAGCGTATGATACACTCATAATATTTTAAATCAAATGACTAAGGTTTTATTTTGAAATATTTCAACCCAAGTAAAGCAACGAAACCACTAAAGAAATAAATGAATAAGAGATCAAGAAATTAAGTAGACAGAAGATAACAATTGACATTGCATTTACATTTTTGAAGATCAAAGTTGACTGGAAAGTATGGAGCTAGAAGCGAGTTCCGCAAGTGAGAAGTGCAAGAAAAGAAACTATTAGAATAGAACTTACGGTTACATCCAGCCAGCTGAAATGTAAATTAGTAAGACTTCATTGGCAGTCTAGTATAGCGTTTAAGTTTATTAAGTCTTCTGAGGACCATAGATGTTATCCCAGGATTTGTCATCGGAGGCCACAGTTTGAACAACATAAGGTACGCAGATAATACAATGCTGATAGCAGACACAGAAAGGAAACTACAAGACCTTCTACAGAAGGTAGCTGAAAAGAGTGACAAGAAAGGACTACAAACAAACTGCAAGAAAACCGAATGTATGGTCATCAGCAAAAAGAGCAGCTCAAAATCCCAAAAGCTGGTGGACAATACTAAAATCAAGCAGGTACAAAAATTTAAATACCTGAGAAATATTTTAACAGAAGACGGAAAATGAGACACAGATATTCGAAGGCGAATTGGCATGGCGAAGGACGTATTCCAGAAGTTGAGTAGAGTATTGGAGTAGATAGTCCAAACTATCGCCCGGTTCACACTCCACCCACGTCTATTGAACAGGTGAAGAGGCTCATCCCTTGTTTCCTGTTTAGGTTGTGGTTTCCGGTTTCTCTCTTTTCCAATCTTTTTACTCTTGCGTAGCCCCCTGCGCATCAGTGGCATTTTCGCCTTGCTTGGGGTGATATGATTAAAAAAAGTATTAAGAGAGAGAAAAGTTTGCTAGAAACAAAGAAGAGAGTACTGGATTGCTACGTGATGTCAGTTCTTAAATATGGCAGTGAATGCTAAACAATATTATCGAAGATGAAGGAAAAACACGAAGCAACTGAAATGTGGTTCTACAGAAGGATGCTGCGTATATCATGGATCGAGCATGTGAGCAGTGATGCGGTTTTGGTAAGGATGGAAACTAAAATGAAAAGGAATACTGAGCATCAGGAAGAGACAGCTAAAATTCCTGCAGTAATGAGGGTTGCGTGGTGTCACAGGAGAAATCGTGGTAAGAGCCACCAGGGATCGGAAGACGTGGAAGGCCATGATCGCCGACGTACTGAAAGGACAAGGCACGCAGAAGAAGAAGAAGAAGACCATACCGAAAAGTTCATCCGAACAATGAACATGAAAGTCACAGGGACGCAACTTTACGGCAGTGGAAGAGAGATCGAAACCGAGACGCCAGATCAGGACAATAATATTGCTGATTATTTTTTGAATGTTATCAAGAATCCCTAGAAATATAGCAGAAGCATAGGACCATAGGTGACAGCCATATTTTAAGCTTGGATGAATGGTAGACTCATAGGCATTAAGATAGATTCTGTAGAGATGTAGACTAAAATGTAACCTGCCAATATTTACTCATCCCCAAAACAACTAAATGCACACTAAGACAAAAAATCAACAAAAATCCCCAAAAAAACAAACAAAAAAAACGACATATATTTACCTATTTCCAAAATAATTGCTTACATATTCAAATTCAAAGTACCAATATCTACCAAATTCCCAAACAAATAAATGTTTATAAACTCATATACAAAAAGCCAATATTTAATTATATAAAAAACAATTACTAAATATTAGCGATCATTAGAATTGTAAAAAAAAAAACTAAAAATATTGTTATATATCGCCGTACGACGACAAAATAACGAGAACACGCATATATAAAAATATAAGGTTATATTTTTATTCTTGACGACGAACCCGTGTGGAACAGAGAATGGAAGAGTGAGAGCGCACATAGAATGGGTCGACGGGAGTGTAGTTTTTGCCTGTGGTGTCCCTCTGCTTCAACTGGCCGTTCTCTGCTGGCGAATCCGTGTGTCGAGGTCTTTTTATAGTCTTCTAGAACCGGGACTTTCCTTCCGGTTTTGCCTCGCCCACGCAACGCCCACGTAATGCCAAGAGACACCTGTTCTGTTTGCCTCCGTAGTCATTTCCGCCGCTGTCGGAAATAAGGTCAAACGACATCCGCTCCAGGCCCCGACAGGATGTATTTCTCAAACACCTGTCTTGTCGTTCGCCGACCCCTTCACCGACGGGAAACACCATCGCTTGCATCAACCTTCCTCGGGTGGGGCCAGATTGTTATATTACAATATTATGCAAACATTTCTTTTGTTCTTGAAAATTTAAAACAAAAATGTTAAGCACTATTTATTTATTAGATTGTTTACTTATAAGAATAATTTTGTATTTATTTCTAAAATCGAATAAAACAGTATTAAAACTAATGCACTGCAATATTTATTATTTACCAACTGTCGTGTGGTGAAGGTAGTTAAAATAATAGCGGTGTCACGGGAAAAAAGTTCTTTTGACAGACCATTTTTTGGTGGACACAAAAGCTAAAGATTGTCGATTTGTTTTTTACAGCTTATCACCCTATTGTTGGTTATTTAAAGCAGAAGCATGTCTTGAATTGTAAGATTAATAATTTCAGGGCGAGCGAATATTGCATTAATATTGTTTTAGAATGACAATACTTTTTTTCACAATTCTTACTCTTTAACTCTTAGCTAGGGATAGAATATTGATTCATATCATTCCCAAAAATATTTTCGCGTAATTGAACATAACAAAGCCGATAGGAATTCGAACTCAGTTCACCAGTTTCTTAGCCCAATCAGCTAACCATTTTCTTTTATGATATCTGTTTTTTACATCTTATCACGCCCTTGAGGGTTATTTAAAGCAGAAACATAGCTTAAATTGTAAGAATAATAATTTTAAGGCGAGTGAATATTGCACTAATATTTTTTTAGAATGACAAAGATTTTTATACATACAATTCCTACTATTTAACCCATATCTAGGGATAGAATATTGGTTCATACTCGTTTCAGAGATATTTGCACGTAATTGAATATAACAAAACCCGACAAGAATTCATACATGGTTCACCGATTTCTTAGTCCAATACTCTATCCATTAGACCACTCGCACAACCTGAAGTATAAACGACCAATACTTTCCTATTTCCGAACCAAGTAAGTAAATTTAATTAAAAAAATGATTTCGATATAAAATAATCCAATAAGACTGACATGTCGTAAAATCAACCAAACAACAAACCAACTTATTCTAAAATGATTCTTCCGCCCCAGACGCGAAAAGAAACAGAAGTGATTAAACACTAAACGTGTTTTCTTTCCGGAAGTTCATGCGTATTGCTTCTTCCTTGCTTCTGATCTTTTCTTGGGGCTTGTGTACGACACACTACTGTTGACTGACTGGACACGTAATAACGTCGTTGAGCAGACTTCAAAGATATTTCTATGTACAAAAGAGTTGTCCTAAAGATACGAGATGTTAAGATTAAAAGAATTACGAAGGTAGGAGAGAAAAAAAAAAAAAAAAAAGAAAAAGAAAAGAAAGAACTCACTGTTTAGAGAATCTTTAGAAAGGTGCCCGAAATTTAAGAAGTCTTGCTTGGAATTTAAGGAGACTTGATGTCATTCAGTTTTAGGCATAACCACCAGGTTTGAACATGCAATAAATATATAATAAATACAGTAGAACCTGCCGTATGCGACCCTCTTCGTCAGTGACCACCGTTGTTAACGAGCGATTTTCAATGGACGAAAGATTTGCTAATGTTAATTGACCCTTAGTGGGCGACCACCTCCAGAACGCGACCAGTGAAAATCACTGATCAAGCGACTGCTTTAAAAAAATCTATTTTGGTCGTACATTGTGAACTTCTAAATTAGGAGAAACTACCATTTTAAATGCGTAATCTATTTCAATTTGAATTAATCTAAGCCAGGAACACTTCCTCATTGTTATTGTAGTGTTGCATCAAACTGTTATTTCTTGTTGAAATGTACATTGCCTGATTTTACTCCAAGGTCAAACATCGGATGTTTTGCACAACATGTATTGCATTTGATATGTATTGCATTTGACATGTATTGCATTTGACATGTTCTAGGGATTTATCGCAGTCTTTGTACTGACTTGGATAAATTCAGGGATTGGGAAAATCACAATTATATCACTTTCTTAAATGTCAATCTCTTTCGTCCCTTTATTTTTTGTGTATCTATCTACTCTATTTCTATCTGGGTATATCTATAGCTATCTCTCTGTTTCTCTACCCCCATCCACGATCGCTGTCAGTTTTTTGTGTGTTTTTTCTATATATTATCGCAAATTCTCTTTTGCTATCACTCAGTTCTAAGAAAACAAATAAAACCGTATACTTTTTAAAAAGTCCACTTAATAAATATTTTTGTAAATAAATATGTTTATCTCTTGGTGACCGTTCTAATTACGTTTTTTAACATTTTAAAATGAATTATGCTGAATAAATTTCTTTAAAGTTAGGTCATTTTCTTTTGTTCTCATTTATTTATTACCAGATTATATGTTAAAATTCTAATATGCACATTCTGATGAGTGGAATATACGTTCCTAGCGTAAATAGGTCATGACTATGAGCCTTTAGTGAGCGACAGTGATGGCAGTGGAGGTACTCGCATACGACAGGTTCCACTGTAGTTACAACAACAACAACAACAACAACAACAACAACAACAACAACAACAACAACAATAAGATAATACTAACAATAATAATAATATTTGTCTATATTTCTGAGATGTGGTAGTATTTACAGTGTTTACTATTGTCCTTATCTTTGTTACAATCACTCGTATATATGAACTGAAGAAGGCCGGGGCATACAACGAAACGTCGTACAAATTGCAACAAAGATGAGGACAATAGTCCGAATAATGTAAATACTGTAAATAATAATAATAATAATAATAATAATAATATCTAAAACGCAATGTGTATCAACGCACATACAAACGTGTCTTGTTGATAACATGATCAGCCTTTATAAATCCCGTAACCAAAAAAGTCGCTGTGAGAGAAGCACTCTACTTAAAACATTTGGAAACAGTAATCCGAGCTTATTTAACAGCAGAAATAATGTGCTAAAATTTTCCTAAAAAAATAGAATGACGCCATCTCGAATTCCAGCCATGCAGGGCTCGTTCCATATAAGTATCATACAACTATATTTTGACAGAACGACAAGAAAATAATACTTAAAAACAAACCTCTTGAAAAAAGGCTAAAGAAGTGGGCGAAAGTGCTTCGAACAATGGACACTAAGGACAATCTTGACATTTTCTTACTACTAACTAACAGAAAAAAAAATTAAAAATACTATAAAAATAATAAAAAATTGATCAAATTGTTTTTGTCTGTCATATTCAACAAAAATGTTTGAAAGAAAGGTTTCTGGTCAAATATATATTTATATATAAATTATAGATAGATATCGCTTACGCAACGTCTGGGCTTAACAAAGAGGAAAAAGTAAGAAAATGCCCAGAGGGAAGAAAGTGTTGGGGAGACAACAGAAGCGACAAAGAAATAGAAATTTCAAACTTTGGACGAAATTGAATTGCAGACAGATAAATTCGTTCGTTACATTTGGCATTTTTTTAAAATGATAAAATCACATGCCCAATACAGGAATTATTAAAAAAGCGCAGATCTGATGACATTTAAAAATACAGCACGAATATATATCTTCATCAGTGCTCATATAATAAAGTGGAGAAGTTATTTTTTTTTTATATTTGACTTCCTGCCTAACTTTCTTTTGGGGAGTGTCTTTCTCTCTGAGCCGTTTTCATTGGATCTTTCCTCTCGTTTCTTACTTTTTCTCTTGTTATTCTCTTTGCTTTTTAGTTTTTATGTGTTCTTCTCTTTCCTCTTTCTTTCCAACCTTTTTTGATTTCCCTTTTTGCTTTCTTATCTTTTCTTCTCTTTTTCTTTTTTCCCCTTCTTTTTAATATCCTCTTACCTCGTACGTAAAAAATTCTAAAATAAAAGGAAGTGAGTTTTTTATATTTTCTTTTCAAAACATAACGTTTATTACCATCATTATTAACTATCTGGTGAGGTATTGTCCTTTCAATGTTGAAACAAAATATACAATTTTGTAGTAGATTGTAGTTTGTACATATTTTAAAGTATGATATATATATATATATATATATATATATATATATATATATATATATATATATATATATATATATATATATATATATATATATTGATTGTTTAATACTAATAGGGTTAGACCAGTACAATTTGTATTAAAAAGTGTTCTATACAATTATATTGTAGAACTTTTGAATATTTTTCATTTTTAAACGAGTTATTTCGCTACCTTGGTTTCCACTATGAGTGGCTTCTTCAGGCGATTTTTAATAACTATTAAAATTATGAAAAATGATTAAAAAATCATTAAAAAAATTATTGAATTATTAGAAAATTAAAATATTAAAAATTATTAAAAGGATTAAAAAAGTTATTTAAAATCGCCTGAAGGAATCACTCATGGTGGAAACCAAGGGAGCGAAATAACTCGTTTAAAAATGAATATATTTATATATATATATATATATATATATATATATATATATATATATATATGTTATACTTTAGAGTATATATATATATATATATATATATATATATATATATATGTAAACTTATCGCTATACTCGTTTCGAAAAACCCTCCGAGTACATACGCGGAAGGAAAAAATGATAATAAAAAAAGAACGAGCTAAACACTTGAATATCTGTCAAAGTACGTAGTTCAAAGAAAAAAATCCGAAACGAGTAACGTAAAACAAAAAAGCGCTCAATACGCAAGCAGGGTAAACAAAGTAAATAGCTAACCTAAAGAGCCAACGAACCTACCAAGGTTTCACCTAACCGGATCTTCAGGGAAGGTTTGCTAAAAAAGGTTTTTAGCCAACCTTCCCTGAAGATCCAGTTAAGTGAAACCTTGGTATGTTCGTTGGCTCTTTGGGTTAGCTATTTACTATATATATATATATATATATATATATATATATATATATATATATATATATATGTTTTATTAAAAATGACAGACAAGGTAGTATCATTAAGTTTTTTATATAATTTTTCATGTATTCGTATAATTTATTTCTTTTCAGAACACAAAACAATGTTTTTGCGAGATGCTGAAGTATTAATTTCCTTGTTGGCTGCCAGGTCATGTAATTGAAAAACTATGTATTTGGGCAACAATCTCTCTTTTATACAGGCTTCGTTAAAAGTGACAGACAAGGTAGCCACAAAAATGATTTCCTAAGAATAGCTTAGATGAGGCACAAGTCTCGAGCACCTAGTGAGGGTCGAACACACTGCTCAGTCGTAATTGAAGTAGCAAAACAAACCTGCTAACTGTTACGCCACATTCCATTGTCCAGAAAAAAAAGATTTCCTAATAGTAACTTAGATGCGGCACAAGGCCGAAAATGTGGAGCACCCAGTGATGATCGAACACTGATCAGTCGTAACTGACATAGCAAGACAAGTTTGCAAACTATTAAACAACATTTAATTGTCTTTATATGCTTAAATATATGCATATTTTACATAACA
This sequence comes from Ascarosepion bandense, assembly GCA_037127315.1. Lineage (NCBI taxonomy): Eukaryota > Metazoa > Mollusca > Cephalopoda > Sepiida > Sepiidae > Ascarosepion > Ascarosepion bandense. Next base: position 2,036,584 of record JBBBDQ010000991.1, read on the forward strand.
ATCAAACTGTCGCACGAGATTGTATTCGAATCTAAATGTAAAATTTTCTAAAAGGAAGAAAAGAAAAAATCAAAACTTCAAAAATAAATGAAAAATCACGAAAACAAATAGAAGAAAAAAGCAAGCAAAAAAAAAAAAGAAAGAAAGAAAAGGAAATGAACAATGAGCAAATATTCGAGGTTAAAGCCTATTTCAACTTTCGTTGGATGGCCACCATTTTAGTCACCAATGTGTCTTCATGAGTTTTCACGAGACTTCTGAAATCATTGCCGATTGGCGCCATTTGCAGTCAATATGCTACTCGAACTGAGACCAAAAGTTTCCTATTGTAATTCTGATATCAGAAGGATAATGTGTCGGCATTAGATAAAAGTGTTTGAATTGTTTTTTTCTTTTTGAATGTCTACAGCTGTTTCTGACTTAATATAAAGCATTAGCAGATATGGGTTTATAGACAGCGTTGCTCTTGTAAATATTTGACAGTAAAGGTACATAAAAGTGCGCGAGAATACACAGAAATATACACACAGCTGCACACACACACACACACACACACATACACATATTGATGAGTTGTGATAATGCTTACTGCCAAGTTTCTTGTGTTCCAGTTGTTTACTAATGCGTTGTGGTGCAGTGCATATCGACTCGAAACGACAAATCTGGGAGCCGAGTTCGAATTTCAGTTGAATTCCTTGCATTCACTTACGCGCAAATACCCTTGGGAAGGGTATTAATCCGTCTCTTCCTTCAGTTATGGGTTAAATAACAGGACAAATTGGGTTCTATAGACTTGGCTGGCAGCCAGTCTACTGCAGAAAGCGATGGCAACCTACTGCGGGATAATCTTCTGCCCAGTCATTCATGTTTCTTTCGAGATATGATCGCCCAAAGCCTGTTTCACGGATGGTATTTGACTGACTACGGAAAATATGTTTTGGCAAGCAGGTTTTCTGTCATAAATTGCTCGATATCGAGAGAGATCGTTAATAGGATTAAGGTAGAGAAGTTTGTCACTTAACTGAGAAGATTCATGCTAACTTCGAAATTTCGTGAAGACACCGTTATGATATACACACTCATCAGAATTTCAATCTTCTGTTGTATCTTGGTATGTGAGTGGTTCTAAAAGCCTTCATTACACCCGAGCAACGCCGGGCTATATTGCTAGTTTGTCTATATTTCTGAAATGAGGTAGTGTATACAGTATTTACATTATTCGGACTATTGTCCTCATCTTTGTTGTCATTTGTACGACGTTTCGGCCGTTGTACGCTCCGGCTTTCTTCAGGTTCTAGGAATTTCGAACCGAACCCTTTGTTACAATCACTGGCTTCCAGTTGAGGCTTTAAGCAAGGAATGAGGATGATATACTCCAGTGATTGTAATAAAGGGTTCGGTTCGAAATTCCTAGCACCTGAAGAAGGCCGGAGTGTATAACGGCCGAAACGTCGTACAGATGTCAACAAAGATGAGGAAAATAGTCTGAATAATGGAAATTTTGATAATAATTTTAAAATAATTCAGCAGACCATTTTATTTTATTTAAGGTAACATCTTTCTGCCTTACTCGGTTTCCATCGTTCGATGTGCGATTTTTCGCGGTTGACATCGCTTTTCGGCGTTTTCCCCCAGGTAGAACCTCTCCCTCGGAAAAGTTCTGAATTTATTGCCCAGCACCTGAGGCGTCCCCAAAATAATTGCCTTGGAGGTCTGGGTAATTTTCCTGCGGTATTGCTGTTAAACCCATTTTAAACATCAACCTTGTGACATATTCGGTAGCGACGTAGGTGCGCTGAAAAATAAACGCTTTTTGGCCTTTTGGCCAGAAAACATGACCAGCTAAGACTAGCTATGACCAGCCAAGATAAGCTTAGACCAGCTAAAACAAGCTTAGTAGTAAGTTATCTCTTATATGAGAGGTAGAAAGATTTCGACCCGCTATACTCTCATGTTCCGGCGTTCAAAACCGACCTTGTGTCACAACTCGCCTCAGGAGTGTAAATGCACGGTCGATTGGCTAAGATCAGAGTGTGGTATCTGTTTTTATCAGCTTAATGTGATTCTTCCTCCTCTTCTTTCTTTCTTCTTTCTTTCATTTTCTCACAAAAACCAAGCAATATATTTCCCCTTTTTCTATGCGAGCAAACCGTGGAATAGTCCACTATTTATGAGGTATTGACAGGACATAGCGGTTGTGGTAATTTACGTAGAAATGGACAAGCACAAAATAGGTTTTTCATTTTATTTCTGTTGTAGGTTAATTTTCTCCCGGATTCTAAGGTCAATAATAAATAAATATTTACCTTGTCTCCCCACTAAGACGTGGATGTGTCACAAGGTTTAATGTGGGTAGCCCGAACGCGTAAAAACGGGAAAGGGCTAAAATTTGCCTATTCCTCGCAACCGTCGCTCGCGCTGGCCCCGGTGGCGACCACCAGTCCACCCCTCTAGTGCAGTGGGATGCCACGGCCTTAGGACACTGTTCCCCCCTGACCGGGCCCTAATTTTCTCAATTTCATGTCTGTCCTTGGACAGAGCTACAACGGAGCCGCACTCTGCCCGAAAACAGAGACGCAAATGAGAGATAAATGATCCCCAACAGCCAAAAAATGACAGGTAAGTATTGTAAGTATATAAAATAGCAGAGAAGATCAGTAATAGTATCTTGATGTTTTCAACTGAAAATTTACGAAAAAAACAAAAAACAAAAAACAAAACAAAACAAAAAAACCAACAGAATTACAATCGCAGACACTACTTTCATAGAGTATAATTCTTGCAAGAACAGTTTTGTGATTCTGTTGTGGATTCCGGGTGAGGAACCGCACAAAATAATGAACAACAAAACAGAAATTTGAGATAGAAAAATAAATGATATTAAACGTAAAGACACAAAGTTGAATGCAGGTTACTAATCCAGGAATACGATAAGTAAGGAATATATATATATATATGTAAAAACTACTAAAAGTTGTAAGTTTAAAAATGTATTTTTTTTGACAGTATTTATTTATTTCTATTATTATATATATATATATATATATTTGATATTTCAGACCGGTCTCGGCCTTTCATCAGAAACAAATGATTTTAAATACTGTCAAAAAATACGACTTTTAGTAATTTTTCCTATACATATTAAGACAGTATACGTGGATCATCATTATGCTGTATATATATATATATATATATATATATATATAAGTCTTTGAAGTGAAACCGTGCTAGAATCAGTATGTCCACGTCGGAACTGACGGGTGCTGTGTAATACTATTCTGGCTGAGTAGAGCACTGAGTTACTAGGACTATTGATGCCGTATTCTCCGTGGAACTTCGGTATCGTTCGGTATCTTACGGTAACTTACGAATCTCACACTTTTCTGCTGGTATATGTATACTCAAGTCGAGTCCATTATCACAGAAAAAGGGGAGATGCCACAACATATTCCTTAACACCTGAGCCACTGAGCTACTAAGAATCCCTTTACTGGGTCTACCTGAACCTTTTCTAATGAAACGCAGAGAATCCAACTACTCTTGAAATTATTTGTCATTATGTGCTACAGTTTCTTTTTAGTTTTCACTTCAAGATTCTTAAATTTTGATACTTTTTGAAGATCTTCTGTCAGGCTAAGAAGAAAACACATTTTATTTTGAAAACAGAGAATATGATCTGGAATTGAAAACAGTGATGTCACCTCCCCTGAATCTATCATAAACATTCAGTATGGGAAATTCGTAATTACTAAACACTGCAAATACCACAGTGTCTGGATATCTGGATCGATGATCCAGATATCACGTGACTCATTAGAGGAGCATCATATGTAGCCGCAGTAGAAGCACGACAGCCTGACGGAGATCAACCCTCTCCATGCTGGTTCGAATTCAGAGTTTTTATTCTCCTCTTCCGCTCCCTGCTGCGCGGGAAAGTGGGGAGAAGAGATTCATACCTAAGTGAATGTAATGGTTTCGACTATAATTCGAACTCAGCTCTCTGATTCCTCTGTTCAATCCGCTATCCATTTCTTGGATCAATGATAACAAATTTAAGACAAGGAAGTTGGTGCCCCATGCCACATGAATTTACTCGTTCAACCAGACTGTCAAGAAGGTCCCACCCATTTACATTTAGATCAACCAAATGCAGCCGATAATTCTACTCCGACAGCTTCTTTTCTCGTACTTCCCGCCTGTGGAACTCCCTTCCATATTCTTGCTTTCCTGACGGCTACAACCTCCAGGAATTTAAATGCAATGTCAATACCCATCTCTTATTCACTTGACTCGAGTTCTTTCTACATCACCCTGTATATCTTTTCCTTTCTCTCTACCTTAGCAACTGTATTCACACCTGTGTTCCCATCCTTCTCTTGCTCCTTGCTCTAACACCCCCTGTAGCTGGTTCGTCCTTCTCTTCACTCTCCTCCTGTCTAATCTGTTACCCTTATGTAGCCCCCTTGCGCATCAGTGGCGGTACCGCCTTGCTAGGAGTGAAAAGATTAAAAAAAATAAAGACTGAACATATAGTAGGCTGCGCTATAGCTAGTTTCGTCCAACACGGCAAATTGTTACAGAATAAAAACATAAAATTGAAAGCTCGAGTGTTGTTTGTATTCCTCCCATATCAAGTTCATTATGTTGTTTGTATTCCCCTCATATCAATGTCATTATGTTGTTTGTATTCCCCTCATATCAATGTCATTATGGCATTTATGGCGCCAAACTCGTTCAAAAATATCTGAACTGTCCGCTGTACACAACCGCTTTATCAAATCAAAACATAAATTGGCTTGATATAACGAATAAAGCCTGTAATATTTAGCGAAGACCACACTTCTTCGAACTTTGCGTCACAAAACACTACACTAAATAAACTCCCTTCCATATTCTTGCTTTCCTGACGGCTACAACCCCCAGGAATTCAAATGCAATGTCAATTGCCATCTCTTTTTCACTTGACTCCAGTTCTTTCTACATCACCCTGTCTATCTTTTCCTTTCTCTCTACCTTCGGAACTGTCATCACACCTGTATTCCCATCCTTCTCTTGCCCTTTCTCTGACACCCCCTGTAACTGGTTCGTTTTTCTCTTTTCTCTTTACTCTCCTCCTATCGAATCCTTTACCGCCTTGCTTGGGGTGAAACGATTAAAAAAAATAAAAATAAAAATAAAAACCATACAACTCGAAGTCTTTAAACAGCAAAGACTAAAAGAGGTAGCACATGTAACTCGGAAAGAAAATAATGGCATAATCCTAATGTTGACGTTCCACACTACTTCAAACAAAATGTTAGGAAGGAAATCTCCATTAATACTGGATAGAGAAATAAAACTTACTGAACTTAAGAAACTTGAAAAATTGTTTTAATAGAAAGATTTGATAAATTTTAACCGGCTGCTCGGTCAATGTATGCCGAAAGTTTCCTTCAAGCGGTTAGTATTCTAATTAACATAAGGTTGAACGAAAAATGAAAGGTTAGTTTAAGTTACTCAGATAGACACAAAGTCAGGGTCCAATATAACATTATACATACAATGTATATCAAATCATTACAAAGATATAAGTATTTACAAAAGCTAACATGCTTCAGGGTTCCATTAGTACGAACAGAAAATTTAGTGGTAATTGTCGAGCCAGCTTTGACAACCAATTTCGCTGTTCTTATTAATGGAACCCTGGAGTATGTTTTTGACATAATAATTTTTTGGAAATTCTAGTCAGATGATAATCTAGAGTAAATTCTTCTTGTATCAGATATGGACGGCCGTGGCTCTTCACAACATCTATCTATTACCAGAAGCTCATTTACAGGCTGTTTCCTTCTGTCACTCTTGCCTGTAGTATGTCCTGTGAGTCTCAAATTTTCCAAACTTTCTTTCCTGATTACCTGCCCTAAATATTTCAAATGTT